>OY757042.1:0-377334 GCA_963582015.1 Xanthorhoe designata | reverse complement strand
AAGTCTCCCTCCGCGTTCCTCGGCGAGAACTCCTCGCTGGTGAACCTGGAGCGCCTGCTGGCCGCGCCCCCCGCCCCCCCCGCCGCGCCCCCCAACCCCTTCGCGCCGCCCGAGCCCACGCCCGCGCCCAGGCTGTTCGCGCCGCCCGCGCCGGTATATATTGCACGACATATTAACACCTAAATAAATATGCTTATCGACTGGCAAAGCTGTCAAAGACAGTACAGATAAGTTTAGATGCCTTCGTGTTATTGAGGATCAATCTTTACAGCCACAATCAGACAAATAAAATGTCCGAGCCAAAACTCGGCGCATGCTACCTAGTGCGCGAGTTTTAGTTTTTGCGTACAAGCGACATTGAACATTAAAACAAACGACATAACGTCTACGTTCGAGCAAATGTCATTGTATAGGTATGTAGAACGTTGCTCGGACATTATTTGAGTGTTGTCAGCTATTAGATTGTGACTCTTTAGTATAGTAACTTCATGTATTTAAATTAAATCATGTATTGTGCAAGCCACTCTAAAATAAAAAAACCATAATGAGTAGAAATTAAGTGCGAGACTTAACGAGTCCAGCCTCAGACTGTATACAAAAGGCGTTACCGAGACTGATTTCTGAACACTAGACTAATCTGCATTATAAATTCGTCGCTAGCCGAGCTAACGCCTGCGCCAAATTTTCTTTTTGGCACTATGACATCAAAATCTCATCTTCCAGGCGAAGCTTAGCATCAACGAGCTGAAGCAGCAGCAGATGGGGCTCACGTTCCCCGCGGCCCCCGCGCCGGGCCCCGCCCCCGCCCCCGGGGCCCCGGCGGACCCGTGGGCCCCGGCGCGCACGGCCTCACCGTGGTCGCCGCAAAACAACCAGCGACAAACGCCTAATCCCTTTCTCTCCTAGCGACACCACAGGTAAATATGATCTCAAATTTAATCTAACGAGATGAATGCCAGTTGTAAAATGTTATTGATTCCGTAGTATATTACCATTTTTTTCTTCGCTTCCGTGCTTCGGAGGGCACGTTAAATTGTCTGTCCCGGCTTTTAAAGTCAAAGCCATGCCTTTTAAAGTCCCCTTACGGCCAGTTTCAATATTAAACTTACGAATGATCGTAGATTGATCGCCATAGCAACTTTGTCTATACAACAAAAAATTTAAGACACTTTTTGACAGATAACAATATTACTATGGCGACAGATCCACGGTTATTAGTAAGTTGAATATTGCAACCCGGCATTAGACATCTTCAAAGGGATCTCAGTCTACCGCTCCCTGGGATACAGTCGTGAACATAATTAATTTTTTCATTTCAAGCCATGACGGAGGCCATTTAGGCGGCCTAAAAACATTGTCACCAGCGTTTGCCACTTGCGCATACAAACTGACTTACATTACCATTTGTTTTGTTCAGGTTGAGCATTGTCTCTGACCTTGGCGCCGCACTAACCGCTGCCTCCACGTGACGCGAGGCCGCAGCGCAGTCCCCGGCCCCTCGGTACCTTCCCCACAACAACACACAATACTACAGTACTGACTCAACGTGCTCGTATCAAGATGGTACTCAAAACTTAATGGTGATGTGATTTGTGTGTTAGTTTTCTTGACAGCACAGATGATCCTTCCGTAAGGAGAGTCTTCCGAGGTCTTCTTGAAAATTACGTTTGATAGTATTATTGAGGTATTTGAAAGAATATCAGTTGCACAGTCACGCTTTGTTTAGAACAGTTTGATTTAATTAGCGATGAAATTTGAGAACTGCAAATGCCTTGATAAAGTGCAGCTAAGTTGTTTAGACAGGTCATAAATTGCAGTTTACGTGCATTTCAAATTTATCTTTATTTCAATGATTACAGAGACTAGATTAGATATTCCGCTTATGAGCTATATTTTTACAAACTTTGAAAAGGTTATCCATCCGTCGGCTTTGAATTTCGTTTACCGAATTGATTACCATAGTGATTAATTATATTCTCTACTTGATTGGTGAATCGTGTCTGATAGATTTCTATGTGGTGTAGGTTAACAAATTATAGTTTTTATATATAAGGCATTTTGACTCTGAAATCAGATTGTCTATATTAGATTGACTGTAGAAAATGATGCAACCCAATACCATATAGCAAATATGTGTGGGTTTCCTATTTCGGTTATAGGTCGCGCCACGTAAAAAGAGCGCTGGCTGTCAAACTGCTCCGTGGTCGATGATTGGTGGAGAGGTAACGCGGCGCACTTCATACCATTGATTTAGCGAGTGCTATTGGTTCGTGAGCGAGTGAACACAGACGCAAACATACCCCCGCTACTTCCCCGACCAAGCTCTTTTTACGTGGCGCGACCTATACTACTACAGATTATTTTTCACTGTCAATCCAGACGAATTTCTAATCAATCTGGTATTTAGTATAACGCAGGTAGTTCAGTACTTTAAAATGATTGTGTTATAAACTGGGATATCGCTGTGAAGTGAAAAAGTAACGTCATTTTGTGTACGTTCAAAAATTAGCCGTGTATTTTTCTAATGTTATTCATTTTTACCAATTTATGTAAATACTGATGCAAATTATTTGAATATTGCAATAAAATTATGAATAAAATTTAATAAATTGAGTTGATAAATTGTCTTGTTTCTGAACGTACATGAATAGAATATGCTGGAGATTGATTACAGTTCGGTTCAGAAATATTCTTGAATCGTATTGACGGTCACATTTTGCAAAGTCAATCAAAGCGTAAATGATTACGTGTATAGTTTCCTTTTTGGGATACAAATACAACAAGCGCGATACACTCTCGATACAAAAACATTGCTAACAAATCATATCGCGCTATTGTAATAAAATGTCCTTATTTTAAGGTTTTCTACTGTAACGGTTTTCTAAAGATACTTACTGGATTTTCACATTACTTCTTCAATTTAAATCCACGGTAATTATCATTCATTTTGAAAACAATGTTTATCTTTATTTTTTAAGGCTACACCTTATCATCACAATTTTATTAATGAATGTCATTTGATTTTATGATATTAAACATCGAAATGTGAAGGTCCAGTATTTAGCCACGTGCCCCGACTACAGATCCTACTAATATTAAATGCAAATAAGTTCGTCTGGATGTTTGTTATAAACTTGGACACTCGAAAAGTCTGTGACCAAATAGTATTGCTTTTTACTCACCCACGCAATCGAACCCGCGGGCGAATGCTGGTTAATTTAAGATGGGAAGTTGTCAATCGTGCCTTAGAAATAGCTACGGTTTTGTATAATATATTATTGGTGGCAATTCTGAGTGTCGCAAAAGCTAAACTAAGCTAACTAAAATTGTTGCCGTCCCTTTCATAGCGATGGGAATAAAAAGGATGGCAATAGTTTTAGTTAGGTTAGTTTAGCTTTTGCGACACTCCGAATTGCCCCCATTGTGTCGCCATACATTGGTTTGCTGGCTTGGTCCCGAATACAAACGATTCATTTGGGAATGGGAAACGTCAAATTATAAGTATAATGTGACTGACATAAGATAGATTGACCGATATACGCCGGTCCTTAGATGTGGCTCGATTTTGAGATGCATTTCCGAATAGAAAAGGGTTACGTGTCTACTTTTGAGTTGCGAAACCCTAATACCAGACCCGTGCGCTTATTGGCGTTTTGTATTTTGCGTACAAATTATATATTCCAATTGATTTTATGTGTATTTAATTTTTGTTATAACTACCCTCATATTGACGTATTATTGATTGTATTTAGATAAATTATGTACGGATAGTTTACTAGACTTCAGTATTGCCATGAGGAAGCAGTGCGGGCTACATGTTTTGTCAGTACGCTACTTTGAATAGCATTTAAATGAGTCAACACCAATTTTAGTAGCGGTGATTTTTTAAATTACATTATTTACATTGATTTACTATATTTAAGTAATGTTTCCTCCTGGCAACACTTGGGTATATTTGTATTTTTTTTGCTTATTTTTATTAACTAGCAGGTTTAAATGGTTATCGATTTATTTATCAGGTTGTAGATAAATTTATTTTTAATATAATATTAATTTTTGACCAATAAATGCATCGATGCTAATCCAATATGTCACTAGCTAGGGAGAACTGTAAAGATTTAATGTAACTATTTAATTAAAATATATAAGTTTTTCAATATAAGCGAGGATTTTATTTAAATAAAACAGCAGTGAGTTCAATATGATTATAATTTATTAATAGTTTACAGACGTTATCGTACAATTGATTCCAAATATGCGGCGCACGCGCACTCCCGCGCCTCGGGCCGAGCCGGGACACGTCGTGTAAGTACATACATATCAAATACATAGAAATGCTTATATACACTAACGCACCAATACAAAAACGCTTATAAAATCGTAAAAATCGGTTTCGAAATCCCACGTAAGTCTAAAAGCATGGAATGGACGATAACACTGTTGGAAGCGGCATCCGGGGCTTACCCTACGTCCCTTAATAACCTAACTATGTCGCTATCCTCTATCAGTAAGCCAGACTCGAGGCGACACTGCGGCACGTCTGGTATTGCGTCAATCCCTGTTTATAACTTAAAATAGATAATTACGATACATAAATGAATTTCAGCAGTTCGTAGGCTTCAGTGTCGTGTAGACACGCACTGACCTACGCCGCATCCAGCTGGGGCAGGTTGCAAATCCGTCGACTAGACTCTACATTACCCAATAAATAATCGAATTCCAAACCGTCTCTCGACACCGTACAACTAAAATAAATAATTCAAGCGAATGATAGTCAATACAAAAATATTTCAAAGCAATATTTCGGCAGATCTTAACACCAATTAGTAAAAATAAATCTATGATTATAATAATTAATAGTGAAGCGATATTTTTATATGATCACATTCGCACTACACCTCGCGCGATAGTATAAACCTTAACGTACTAAATGCAAAATCGGACGACGCTTGCGCTTGACGCATTTTATGCAATTTTTTTTAGCTTGAAATGTATTGCGTTAATGCGATAGCATTGACTGACATTCCTATTTTATAATTTTAAAAACCATGGGCAGCGGATTCCTATCAGAATCTGCCGGTTGGGTCGTTCGGCGCGGCCATCTTGTGCACTACAAAATGGCGGCTTAAAACAAAATGGCGTCAAACGTAAGCGTTCATCTCAATCGATATGAAGTTAAGTCCCTCGCCAATCTAGCATTCCTATACGCGCTATCGGATACATCGGAAGAGTATTGTGAACAGGATCTGACTGGAGAGATTCAATTGAGTGGATCGAGTTAGAAAACTTGTAGCCTATTAACACTCGTAAACGCTGCAAGACATGAATTTGAGCACACAAAGACATCCCTCAGTCGAACGTAACTCGCTTAGTACTCCCAATGCGTGGCTTTAGCGATATCGTTCCCGTTGAGATGGAAGTTTCCGTTCTTGGCGGCGGCGAGGTAGTCTTTGCTGGCGGCCGTGCGTATGGCGAGGCGGGTCGGCTCGCGCAGCTCCAGGTGGAAGCCTTGCGGCTGCTCGGCGTCGCAAGTCACGCTCTCGCTGTCCGCGTGCCAGTACTTGCCGTTTTGTCCTGGACAAACATTGAGAGTTATTCAAGTCAGAAAGTCAACATTTCTTTGTTCAATAAGATAATACCACTTTGAATCGTCTTAGACCTAGGAAATCTACTGCCTGGTGATTTTAAGGTTATATTGATGAAGGAACGAATAATAATTTGTATATTTTATGAGCAGGTGTTTCCTCTGGAATCCCTGTAGATGGCGCTAATGTTATTTTTTCATCTCAACAATGTTCCAGGCACTAGTGTCCCGTTAAGGTGCCTGTATGGGTGAAACTAGCGCCACCGCCTATTTTATTATTACGTTGAACGGTTTCACAAACTGTACATTCAGTTTTTTAAAATTCCTTCGTTCAACGTAATAATAAAATAAAATAGGCGGTGGCGCTAGTTTCACCCATACAGGCACTTTAAGTGTAGGCAAAGCTTGCCTCCTGACTCTGTATAAATTATCTAGGAAAAGTCATTTAAAAAAATAAAATGAAAAATGTAAAAAGTAATTTGTGAGAAATAGCTTACCCTTGAAGTAAACAGCGCCCTTAGGTCCGCGCACCACCTGGATGGTCTCGTAGTTCGCCTTGTTGCACTCCAGTCGGACGCCCTTGGGGCCCACGAAGCCTTGCTCGCACTTCAACACCAGGATTGGCCTGGAATTCAACTAGTATTTAGCAAAAGAACACACGATGGCAACAATATTGGTTGTCAAGAAAACATGTTATATTATATCATAGGTAATCGTCAGTAAAAGTAAGTTCAAGCTAGAGGTCAACTTTGGTGAGTATTCGACCGCCTAAAGGCTTCCGTCATGGCTTAACGACTTGGACTAATAGTTTAACGAGGGACGCCTTTAAAGCACGAAAGTGCTCAGCTGTTAATGCAACTTGCGGTTAATTACCCACCAAAATTATAACCGCTCAGGGAGGCTAAAACGGTGGTTTTAGCTGAATCATAATTAGATCATGATGATAAAAAATGTATGAAATTTATTATGCCCGATTCCTATATCCAACGTACGGATGACCGTCCTCCATCTCTATAGAAACGTATATACAACACAAAATGTATGACACTTTTTGACAGATAACAACGTTGCTATGACGATCGATCTACAGTCATCCGTACGTTGGATATAGGAACCGGGAATTAGCAAGCCTATTACCACCAAAGAGAATATAAACACTACGTTTTAATTACCACCTATTACATTCTCTTTGTAGCAAGCTATGCATCGAGCGCTCACCTGTTTATGAGATAGAAGTAGTATTTGCAGTTATCATCGACAGAGTCCGAGTTGGCGTACAGATGTCCGGAGCGCTTGGTCATGAGGTATTTGCCGTTGTTGGCGCGGAACGCCACAGCGCCGTCGCCTTGCCACTCCAGCTCGAACAGCGCGTTCGATGACCTGCAACAAACATAAATAAAACATCCAATACACATTGGTACCTACAGATGTCGCAAAAATACCTATAGATTTTGTCATCGTAGAAACAAAAGTCAAGTCAATAAGTAGTCATTCTTAGACCCTGGAATAACATAGCATAGATCTGGAAGTCCTGAGTCACTCACACACACTCAAACCTACCACCTTAGTAATAATTTTAACAGTGTACAATACAACTATTCTATTTTATTGTTCTCCTGGTAACTGCTTATTGTTGCGGAGCTAAAATTTATCGCCATCACTACCAAACTGTAAATTTTGATCTCGCGACAAGTTAGCCAATCAACTAGCTTGTTCTTTTCCAACTAGTGGCGTGAAGAACCAACAAACACCTCAACAGAGCTGGTTGACTTTCATTAGGTACATGGTACTTATATTATGGTATACTTACCATTGATTTAGCGAGTGCTATTGGTTCGTCAGCGAGTGAACACAGGCGCAAACATACCCCCGCCACTTGCCCTTAGCGCTCTTATTACGTGGCGCGACCTATATTATATTATCTGTGATGGTACTCACTTGTTGTCCCCGCTGGCCTGGATGCCGCCGCCGGTCTCGAGGGTCCAGTAGCGGTCCTGCATCGTGCGGATGTACCAGCGCTTCGTCGCCCAGTCGAACTCCAGCTGGAAGGTCTCGTGAGAGGAGATCTCATCTTGGTTCGCTGTCACGTCCACTCCTGGAACAAATCATGTTATAAGCTCGCAAGAATAGCTACACGTAAGATTGACTGTACATATTTTTAACTTGACATGATACAGGGAGGATCATCTGACTAGTTTGACCACGAGCAAATAAAATTCCTCGTGGTCAAACCAGTTTGACAAAATAGTTTGACCACGGGGAAGGACCGGCATATAATATCCCCTAACTCCTTGTCAGAATGATGGCAGAGACAACTTGTGGTCAACAAAAGTAACAGTGCAATTCGCTATTCAATTAACAATTCAGCATTGTTCATAAACTCATAAAATGATGGATCTATCTTATGCCTCGGAAATTAACTATCGTTCATACTCGTAGCATCTTTGTGTCCCAATGCTGGGCAGAATCCTCCCCTCAAAATAAAAGAATGTTACGACAAAATATCCTATTTACAATCCAAAACCCTAAGTCACACAAAATCTACGGAAGGAAAGGTAAAATAGGTAGGAACATTACATTTCAACAATATTAGGTAGGTAGTTATTCTGTGATACTAATCGGAGACAATGCGGTCAGTAAGCGAGTCGCATCAGCCTACAAGCTTCCGATTGCAATGAAATAAATGAGCCGAGCGAAGCAACAGCCAGAACAATGGCATCTTCAGATTCATCTAGGCATCCGTACATTTGCCGCAAACGAGGCGCAGTCGACCGCAAATACTAGGGATGCTACCAACACGCAATCGTAGCTCTCGATCGGTCTATGATTACTAGACACTAACATGTCTTATAATGTCTTATAAAAACTTAAAGTAGTAGACAGGAAGTCTAATCTTCCTCTATTCTAAACCAATCGGGCGTCGACCGGCGCGTACGTGTTCAATCCCGCTATACATAGGTAGGTAAGTATATCGTAGTAATGCACTTAAGCTCGGAAATTACTTTCAAAGCAAGTTACCGGTGCAAGTTTATACTGAGCTTGTTACAATATATACAATAATATATTTTAGTTACAAACTTCTTCAGTTTTTCAAAGCTTAAGTATTGCTCTGATATATTTGGTTAGGGACTTAAATCTTCATACTATTTATCTTTCAACAAAATATTGTGACTTGGTTCAGAATTCAGAGCCGTGTAGAGTTCATACTACCTACCATATTACTTTTCTACAATCACTTTCGCTATAGAAATAGAACAAATGGATAGGAATTGGCAATTGATAAAGATAAGTAACGTGATCGTGGTCATATGTCAAATCATTAGCGATGATAGAAACAGATCGATGTATACTACAGGCCCATCTTTCTGCGTGAATGCATTCGCCGATACAGTATTGAGTAACGGCCGGCACCGATGAGAGTGTTTCTTGTGAAGCGCTCAATTGGCAAGAAGTGCACAGTCATTTGTTTGAATTGTTTTCAAACAATCGCACGCGGAACGGTGCATTCAGTGGGTCGATGCTATAGGTCGATTCCGTTTCGCAACTGTCGAGATTAATGCATCTTTGTAACATTGCTCTTTGGGTCAACAAATGTTCTGAATGAGCAAATTATTTCATTCAATTCAAAGTTTATGAAACTTTAGCTTAACCAGAGTTTACCAATGAGTAAAAAATTCATATAATTTTAGTTAACTCTTGTAACAGTTTTTAGAGGCAACGAATGCTTTCACCATCAAAGTAAGTTCGTATGAGCAATAAGGTACTGTCGCCAAATAAGAGCCAACTCTAAATAAGGTCCACGAGTTCAAATATCCCGCTTCTATTACTAAATTGAAATCTGATTGCGTGTAGACGTTCCTCATTGACCAATCAACGAAGTGCGTTCGCATGACTATAGTTTTACGCCGCCATTTTGTTAGTATGCCTGTCGATGCGGACAAGTCACAACGCGTAGGTCGTTTTGGAAAATTTTTGTGCGTTTTTTTTGTTATTTTCAGTGTTTACGTTGAGTTTTTGGTAGAAACTTCCAAGAATAAGGGGATAATAAGCTTCCAGGCGTAGATTTTTAAAGTAAGTAAGTGAATATACTGTTTTATTTTGTCAATCTTGATTGGTTTTCATCGGAATGGCGAAGTGCCTAAGAAAGTCCATTTCCTTGTCACCAAATTAGGACCGGACCTTATTAGGTCAATTTAAAAAGTTAACGGCTTGTTTACATTTCTTTCAAGTCTAATTCACCTCATTCACTAACAAAATAATACACATTTTAGCTTTTTATTGAATTTTTTTTTTAAATTATAAAAATTAAGGAAAGAGTTAGAAAGTAATAAATCATGAGTAGGTAGCATAACCAGCCTTGATTTAAATTTTATAAATAGTTGACGGTTTACTGATTTTATTATTACTAGGTATACTTACTGTTGATTTGGTAGTCTAATTAAGGCCCATTGCCAAAATATGATTCCTATAGACTTAATAAAGCCCAAGAGCCAAAGACTGAAAACGTTCTTAAATTGTTATTTTTCTGTCTGTGTTTATTTCAATAAATAAATAGAAATGCAAAACTAAACAGTGTTTCATTAAAAATCATAAAATAAAACTTTTGTTTTATATTTAAGTTTTGATACTCTTTGTAAGGACCATCAGGTTATAAATTATTTATTATTTTACAGTGTTAAACCACACTTAGGTATTGGAAATTTCATTATAAATGAAAAATCTTACTAAAAGTTAAAGGCTCCGGCAGGATTCGAACCTGCGTAGATACAAGCGATCGCTCTTAAGCCGAGCTGCCTGACCACTAGGCTACGGACCCTCTAAGCCGAGGCCTAGCTGAGACCATCAGGTTATTTTTAATTAATAAATCAATTAATCCATCAGGGATGGCAACATAATTCTTATCTTTAAACAAAGCTAATAAAATAAAATAATTATACAAAGTATTGACGGAAATATCTACGGAATAAGAACGACCCTTATTAGGATAGTATACTCTTAATAAGGTCCATTGACATGTTTTTTTAAAACAAATATTGTCATTTCATTAAATAGGATATTTGATTTTTGGTTAATGTTTTGACTTAAAATATATATAATTTGTGTATTTTATATGTTTTTTTACTCGAACTAATTCTTATAACTGATTTATAAGGATTTGCAAAAACGTGGGCCTTAATTGGCGACTGTACCTTATCATTCGTCAATTCGTACTTAAAATATCAGTTGTAATCGTCAAAATTTGCGCTAAACACGAAAGAGAATTCTACTAGTGATTTTACCTATTCATGTGGTGACCATCACTCTAATTAAGTATTCTAAATCCTCTGTACCCCCCACAGAAGATTTAGAATAATTAGAGTAATGACCATGATCAAATAACATGAAACATTTTTCGATATAACGCAGCTGCAACAAATTCGATATTCATCTTTCTTGTGAAAACCGGTAGTCGTATGCAAAAAAAGAAATTCAGCCCAAAATTCTTGTTTCTGGACAATTTATGAGATGAGCGTGGGTGGACAAGACCAACAAATAACGGCTCAAATAACTTAATTCCGCAAACCACTCAGAGATGAGTGCGCAGACTAATCTTCATTTATGACTAAGCAGTCTCATTCTAACAAGCGCCAAGCATTACCATACTGTACCTACAATATCAGATGGTCGTGCATACAGATGTACAATTATGCAGAGTATATCGGACGATTTCCGAACACGACATCTATCCTAGTTAATAAACGGCACTGTAATTTGCAAATTACCAGTTTGAGTTAGACAACACGCAAAGTAAAGGCTTAGTTACAATGATTGTGTTGGTTACTTTTAATTCTGTAATTTGGTGGATATTGTATATTTCTAAAGTTTTGATTTAAATAACTTCTGTGTAACCTTACTATTTAAATCTCTATTTCTATCAGCGTCATCGCTCGATGGCATAGCATAGGCGATTGTTAAACCTATAATTAAGCTCTCTACATGTTTTTTGTACACTAAGCTAAACTAACTGCTATATCTGTTGCCAATTTGCCCAGGCAATCTTGAATAAAGTTAAAAACACACACGCTCGCAAGGTTGACACCTAGACATCGCTGATTTAAATAAGTTCTACTTCTTCTGTTGTGTTTTACTTGCCGTACAAGAAAATATAGAGCTTTCAAAGCTCTACCGATGCACTACTAACTACTGTCTCAACCCTGTTGGCATTTTTTAATTGCGAAAAATATTGGTCAAAGACACATTTAGTAACGATCATCACTTTGCGCACGATTTTCTCTTGTGTTCACTCGTGCAGATTCCTTACTCCTAATACATGTCTTTCAGAATCTTTATTTTCCTTACTTTTCTCTTAAAACGCTTCGCACGCGCCAAACTGGACGGCCAAAGATAACAAGCGCATCTTAATTAATTGCAGAATACCGAATGTGCGGCGCCGCACGAATCGCCGCAGCCAGGCATCCGTGATAGAAATTGTAGAAAGCATACGCAGGCGCAGTTTTTGTGCGGATTGCGGGAGGTCTGCGCGCCGGTATAAACGGGAATTGATAACAGATATCGTATCGAAGTGTGATACTGTGCAGGTGTGGAATACTAAACGCTTTAGTTAATGTAAATGTAAACGATTAACAGGCGACTGTATCTCCAAGAACGGTAGACAGATCAGATCTTCAGATATTTATGTTCCTTTTTAACCTAGGAGGTAGTCAGAGGCACTGACTAAACTGTCTAAATAGACATTTTGTGACAGGCTTACATTGGAAATGAGCTTGTACTTTAAATATCTTATTGGTTAAGTTCAAATGGGGTTTTTATCCTAGTCGAAAGGATTTGAATATTGTCACTTTCTAAACTATACTCGCTCCGCTAATTAGTCTTCACATGTTTTATAGTTAGTTGCAAATCTTCACAGAAGATAAACTACAAATTAAGGTTAATGACTCAAGAGAAACCAAGTCGGTAAAGTTAATTGCTTGAAAAAGTAGATATATGGCATTAATGTTTTTAATAATTTATCTCCACGAAGTATGCAGTTTGGAAATTACATTTTGTATGTGTTTTTCGAAGCTTGACAAGCCAACTTCATCTCAACAACAAAAATATCAAATAGTAAAGATCTACTTATAAGTAGGTATGTAGGTACATCTTAAATTAATTCAGTAAAACAACTTTAGAATTAATTTCCTGTTTTTGTTCTCAAAAAAAAAAGTACGCAAGTCTTAGCGCACTCAAATTCCAAGATGTTTGATAGGAATTAATCCAACGGTCGGTCCCTTTGGTTGGAAACTTGGAAAATCTCGGATTATATATTTATAAGATAGTTTCCACAAAAACTTTGTTTATAAGATTAAGATTAATTTATTTTTGCAAGTGTAATTTGTACCTACCTACTCTTAATAAAATTAAGCAATTATACTGCTATCTAGAAGTCATCAAACTTTTAAAATCTAAATGCAAATTGCTAATTAGTTATGCATCCTTAAATAAACGAAAATGTACGTTTACCTATTATCATAAAATTTAACAAAATGTTCTTTGCAACTATGCATGGGTAGATAAGTAATTTGCAAGATTTTTGCATTTACCTAGTATTGTCTAGATTCAGTAGAACAAATGAAAATAATCGTATCGGGTAATACCTACAATATAGGTTCGTTCGTTCGTATGAGCAAGTGGCCAACTCTACCCCTACTCTAACAATATAGATACGATTCCACGATTATAGGTCGAGTCTAGTTATTCATTATAATAAAAGTTTTTGAAATATGATCAAAAATGTTTCTTAAAAGTTTTTGAACAAAATGAATCCAGTAAACAGGAGATCATTGACCGAACGCCTACGAAACTCCCGATGCGAAGTAATAGATTTCCTGAAGTCGTGACCATCTCAAGTTCAGTATCTAACTGCTCGGTAAACTACAAGCCGTGACGTTGAAGTTTTACGAACTAAGGCAGCGGACGATCAACGAAAATATTGATGCAAAACATGCTATTTGAACAAAAATATCATGGTACTAATAAACCGATGTAAAACGCGCGACATATCAATTTATCAACTAGAAGAGATGGATATTAAAACTCGAAATCCATGCTTCTTTATCGTGTAAAATTGTATAAAAACAACATAGCCACCATTATTTCATTTCTTCTGTCCCAAACACAGACTACTACCTATACCTACACGGTGTATCTGAAAAGGTGGATCAACGTTGGCAGAGCGATGGGTGACCTCAATGCCTATCCATTTAATAATAATAATAATAAATTTAACATACAGGGGGTATGTTCCGCGATATTCAGTCGTTCAAAAGTTTTTCTGATATTTATGAAATTTTGGTCAAAATCCGATGTCCGAAGTGTAGCCAAACCGTTAGGTCTAAGACCTTATTTTTTCAGCTTGTAGAAGCTTGTAGCTCGATATTTTCTATCGAGTTTTATTAAATCTCTCTGCTAATGGATCCGGGTCGGTATAATATCGCTCTGCTTATGTTTCCGTCCCTGCCACAGTGCTGCTAAGCGTAACTTCTCGAGTCTAGTATCTCAGCAGTCCATCAATACACCTACCTAGTAAAGACGCCTTTACAGCTTAGCATTAGCATCTAATCTTTACACGGAAGACAAGGAAAAATGTTTGGTAATCTATTTATCGCTCCGCTTATGGCTCCGTGCCGAGAGCGTCCCCTACCTTGTCCAAGCACTGCTGAGCGTGACTTCGCAATACTTTACAGCTCTCGAGTCTAGTATCTCAGGAGTCCATCTACTCACCTACCTACTAGACTAGAGACGTGCGCTTTACCTACCAGCTTAGCATAAACAACCCTCGGTTTTTTACCACAGTTTTTAGACAAGTTTTAAGTTATAATTGCGTCTACCATGGTCTTTCTAAAAACTTTACCTTTTATCTGTTTGTTTGTTAACATTCGTTTACCGAATCTCATTAATCTGCACCTTTACTTAGGTTTAAGACTTTTAAAGTTATGAGATCATTTAACACTACCCCGTCAAATCGGAACCAAACTAATTACAATTTAATTAATTTTTAAATACAATTTAATTAATTAATCTAATTACAATTTTATTTAGCACGTCATGTCAACAAAATAAAAAAAGACGTGTGGCACTCGGAGACTGCCGCAGTAAAGCTATTGCATGAGGGGTGTTAGGTTATTTTCGTTACGGAATTTCTGGATTCGGTCTCCACGCTCAAGGCCCGCGATAGAATCTATGCAATAGCTTAAAAGGATCGGCACGGGAGGTAAGGCATTATTTCTCCAATCATCACATGCCCCATGCTTTGCACAAGTTAATACTCTAAACATAAACCGATCGCAGATATTAGAATACCTACCAACTGGCTTTCGATTTGCCTCTATCGTTTAGCTGAACGCTTACATTAAAAAAAAAAATAATATCATTCAACCAAGTCTAGAAGGAATAGCACAAACATTTCCAAGTGACAGTTAGTTGGAAGAGCGACCGATCGCAGATAATGCAGCTTAACTACGTGAGGTCGCGTCGACGAGCGAAGTGGGCCATTGCCCGTTACCTCCTCGACTCTCCTGCAAGCCTGGTATTTTATCTAGCTGTTTGCGAAGGATATTGACTGTAAATGTTGCTTCTGAAGATTTATGAGTAATAGTGGGTAATATTGGATGGATACTAAAATGAGTAGGTACTTAGATTAGCACCCTGCTTAGCTTGGCAATGTAGATTTAACTTTGAGCGAAATACTCAATAGATTTAAGAAATCGGAACACGGAAACAAAGCTAGTCTTCATGCCGTGTTTAATGACAGATTCTTCGCGACATTGGTGGCGAAAACGGCGCGAAGAATTAATCAATCGCTACTCAATGGCCAATACGTGATGATAACACAAGGGGTATTGCCTAACTTAAAAAAAAACACTTCACTTCACTTCTTCTTTTATGGCTACTAGTAATCCGCGAAAACAAATGTCAATATGACAGTAAGTAAGTAGGTTACTTATTTACTTAATTAGCGGTAAAGCAGACAATTGTTTTCGCGGTTTACTGTGATTTTTTTAATGGCGATCAATTTTATTTCACGACAAATTAGGCACCCTGCACTGCAGCCGAGTAGGCAAGGTACTTATTTGGGACAAACTTTATTTAGCGTAGCAGTTCAGTTCGTTGTCTGGGTACAGTTCTGTGGATGGCATGACTTTAGGCCTACTCAACTGGGTGAAATTTAATACAATATGAATAGAACATGTTAGGCGATACGAGGAGAAAATCATTTAAAATGAGCAACAAAAAGGTTTAGCTTTGCTAAAGAAACATAACATTTTCATTTGCAAACTCCGCAAATAAAGTAAGCTGAGTTCATGACGAGGCGTAGCGAAGTGGGCAATTGGCCGTTACGAGCTCCTCGCGTGTCCTGCATGCCTGGTACTTCAAGCTGAGTGCCGGACTATTTGCCGAGTAAATTGCGTCTACAGATGGCGTTACACAGATTTATGTGGCTAGAAAATGTTCACGTTCCCAGACACCTGAGGTAATTTATGTATTTTTACGATTTTATATGATTTGAATTTTTTTACGACCTTTACACCTCTTTTTTGTATAACAATGGAGGGCGTGGAGTTCTCTCACGAAATCTGTAATCTTAATAGACAGTTTTGAAAATAATGATCATAATAAAATTGAAGACGCATGTTTTTGAGAAAGAAAAATTGCCTTGATGTAAAGCTGTTCGTAACCAGAAAACAATTTTTATAAAGAAATATTTTTGAATACCTACTTTATTTTTAAAATATTGGACAACCGAAAGAAATCAATGTCCCTAACATTGTGTGGTGCCCTGGATTCAAGTATAAGTGTCCGGCGATTCAATGATCTGAATTAAATAAATGTATATTTTGACGATATTGTGTACCACGCGAGCCAAGCCGTGAACAAAAGCTAATGTCTAATAAGGCGGATAGTGAATGACTACGGGGTGACGAACCATCAATTTGATAATAGCAGCAAGGTGTTGCACGCCATAGACAGGAGATTCCCATCAGCCATGACAGTTCAATTGCACACGGACAGACAGTGAAAGTTAATAGCACCATGGCACCAGGTACTCGGATGCAATCACGCTGTTTCCTGTCGGTTTGTCTGTTGTTTTACAGAGACGTCAAGTTGCCGGTGTCGGTACATTTAATTTTGTAGAAAGAATAAGCTATTTACATCTGAACAATCGCCTTGCCGATGCCCGCTCGTGAAGCATCTTCTAGGATCAAATACACTAAAAGCTAAGGAACAGGTGGATATCGATTATTCTTTGACTAAAAACGGTTTTTGGTAAATTTAAATGTAGTGCCCATGAATCACATGGGTAAGCTAGAGCACCGTGGTAGCTGGACCGTGAGTGGGTTATACATTAAGCTGAGAGGATGTAAGGCTACTCTATCACAATTAATGCACTAAGGCACCACAGTGTTCCGTTAAGTGTGGCATAGATTGCGTCTTATGTTTAAATCCAATCAATCTTGAAAGACTCACCTTGCTTCACAGACACGTATTTCTCATTAAGTCCAGCGACGAAGGCCGCCTGCGGCAGACTGTCCTCGAGCGAGAACAGCTCGTCTCTCGTGACGGCGGTGGAGCGCGTCTTCAGCACTGCCTTGGAGCCGATGGGCGCGAGGTACGCCCCGGTGCCGTCGCGGAGAGCCAGAGAACCGGAGTGGTACTCCGCGCTGAAGAGGCAGTTGCTGGTGCAGGTGTCTTGCAGCTGGAATGGATGGAGATGATGAAGGAAGATGCAAGAGCTGGGGCACTATGTTCGCAGTTCAGATTTTTCTGAGGGTTTATGTACTAGGTGGTAGGATGACACAAAAACAATTGTTGGTCATCAATGGCATAGCCCATGACCGCGAGAAATGGCACGCTATGGAGGAGGCCTTTACCTAAGGGGGGTTCCAGGGAAACAAATTAATAACCTACTAGGTACCTAACTAAGAAATATAAAAGTTAATTAAACCATAGTAAATAATATGTAGTGCTTTATATATATTTTTGTAAAAAAATTACTTTTTTAATTTTGATTTATGAAGGATATGAGGGAGACCTTTGCCCAGCAGTGGGACGATATAGGTTGAAGAAAAAAAATTTTTTTATTTAAGTATTTTATTATGTACTGGGCAAGCTAAATTCCTATTTCTTTCGATACAATGTCGTATTTGGAGACACAGTTACGAATCTATTTGATTTTGAAGTAGATAACATGAATTGCAAAGAACTATAAAATCAACCATCTATTGTCTTCACAAATTGCATGGCATTGGTTTCCCCATAAATAAGTACAGTCAGCATCAATTGATGTTGTGGCTCATTACTAACGGCCTCAAGCTGTACAGAACGGTTCGACTCCATTCCAGCAATCTAGTTGAGACTTATTGCAGTAACCAATGACTTGTACCGTACGTGGCCGGAAAACTAGAAGTGATTTTACACAAAATTAAATTACTTTTATGGAGGAATTAAATTATCTATTGGCATCCATCTTCACATGCACATTGAATATTACGAATGTGATTGTAATTAAAGATCTGAAAGAAATGTCTACCTAAAATACAGTCGTGATCATATTTCTTTTATTATTTTTTTCATTTCATTTATTGTAATTACCAATAACGTAGATTAATACCGGTTTTTTTTACTATCTCCAAAATTATTTGAGCTTCATCCTAGGGAGAACATTATGCTCCTAAAGAAATGTAAGCTTTTAAGTCGGATACAGTCGTGATTGATCATATTTCATTTATTGTAATACCAATAACGTTTAATACCAGTTTTACTATCTCCAAAATTATTTGAGCTTGATCCTAGGGAGTACATTATGCTCCTAAAGAAATGTAAGCTTTAAGTCGTATTTTGTCGCCTACGATGATTCCTGACAATATGTGTCGCAAAAGCTGTAAAATGTTGTTTAGAAGAACCTAGAATGTTTTAGCTTGAAGCAATAAAGATATTGAATTGAATTGCCTGAATTTTCTTCATTTGGGATCAGAAGATTTTGGAAGCTAAATGTTTGCACATCGAGTGCAATATAAAATTCACAACGAGCAAAACGTCCTCAACGTTTCACGTTTAAAATGATTTTGAAAGCTAAATAGCCTTTCCAATAGTTAGTTTATATATTTTTTTAACTTTACAACTTGACCAAGTAAACAGAAAATATACTTCTAAACCTCAAACTAACAGCACCAGCTCTCACAATATTTGTTCAGCACATACGACAAAGCAGGGCTTCCCACGGGGTACAAATCGATGCGAATATGCGCCGCGCCGTTTCGCCGTCTCGTAAAGATGACAATAGACTCTGAACGGATATTGTGAGGCTTTGTCGCGGTTTGCGCTTTGTCGATAAATGTTTCGTAGTTTCAAACTATTACTTTAGAAACTTATTTCTGTTAAGATTTTTGCTTCGGCTGAATGCGAAATGTTTTCACTTGAATGTTTCTGTTTGTGGTCAATACTTGGTTACAGTTATTTGTACCATGAGCGTCTAGAGAATTTTACACTAGTAAACATAATTACTACATGACGAATGAAAGAAAGAAAGAAAGAAAAAAACATTTATTCTTGTAAGTCCTCAAGGATCACTTAAGTTTCGTTTTACATGCTAGGTGATTCTAATGCCTGTTCCAACGCGACTCCCTACACCAGGGAAAGAATCAGGCAAGAACCTGGTGGTGTGGGCCTAGCTTTTCAGGAAATTTCAACGAGTTATGGAAAATAATTACCATACAAACGATGTTGTTCATCAATGTTTTACATCACGTGTACACGCTATTGTCTGTGACCTGCGTTACTTTCAATAACATACCGTATTGTTGCACGTTGACACAACACTTAGCACATCGCTGGGACAAATTGGAGAGTTTGCATGAGACGAGGAAATCGATGTTACTTCGCATTGCTATTTACATTGTTATCGAATCAGTTCATTCAAGCTCATTAAGCAGAATCATGGGAAATTTCATTAACGCCTTGGAAAGGTTTTGATGAAAATTGTATCAGAACAACGGGATAAAAAGTTAAAAAAGTTGTTATTACAGGACAGTTTACAGGAAAACAGTAGTTTTGCAAACTATTTAGTACTGCTAACTAAGATTATAATTGTTATTTCTTCCTTGTTAATAAGCAAACACAACACGTTTACCTGTATAATGTACTATCTGTGCCCCGCGGTGAATAGTTCCCGTTAATACCGGAATCAAAAGTAGCCTATGTGTTATTCCCGATCATAAGCTATATTCCAAGTTTCAGCCAAATCCGTTCAGTAGTTTTCGCGTGAAAGAGTACATCCATACATCCATCCTTTTCGCATTTATAATATTAGTATTGCTTTGCAAATTAATCAAGTTATAATACAATACAATACAAATTTATTTATTTTGGAAATTTTCAACATAAGTAAGGTAACAACCCCAATCATGGACAACTTAAGGATCTTTTTTTACATTTTAAAATTTTTCTCATCGTGTAATGAACTTTATTGCGAATGGAATGGATTATGTTTAGGTCCTATGCTTCTTTAATATAATTATAACTTAAAATCAAAGCCAAATCAATAAACAAATTAAACAATGACGATTTTTGAAGCTTCTCTTTTTTTATCTAGTAATGGACAAGGAAAATCCAGTCATCGACATCTAATTATGGACAGGATCTAGTAATGGACAACCATTTATGGACGGACAGTTTTCAGTGTTGGAAGTCTATTAATGAACGATTAATGTAATTACTCAGACATCTACACTTATTTTCAATATTAACGTGACAAAAGAGAAAGACATAGATAGATTTTTACGGGTTATATATATATATATATATATATATATATATTTTTTTTTTTTTTTTTTTTTTTTAACCTATATCGTCCCACTGCTGGGCAAAGGTCTCCCCCATATCCCTCCAACCATCTCTGTCCTTCGAGATTTCCCACCAACCTCTCTCGAAGGTGTCGAGATCGTCCCTCCAACGCTTCCTTGGCCGACCACGACCTCGCATCCCGACGGGCTGCCAATTGGTAACGGCATTTGTCCAATTATCGGGATGCATCCGACCAACGTGACCCGCCCAGTCCCATTTGAGTCGGGCAGCTTTCCTTCCGACGTCTGCAATGCCCGTGACTGAACGCAGTATGCTGTTCCGTACTCGGTCAGTGCGTTTAAAACCGAGGATACTGCGTTCCATTGCTCGTTGGCATATCTTGAGTTTGGACTTCTGTATTTCAGTCAATGACCACGTCTGAGCACCGTAGGTTAGGACGGGCAGAATACACATGTCGATGAGTTTGCGCTTCAGTGTCAGAGGAAGGTCTCCCTTCATGTGCGCCTTCATGGACCAGTAGCTCTTCCAGGCGTTCTCAATTCGGCGACCGATTTCTCTGTCTTGCCTGTTTTCGAAGCTTGCTAACTGGCCCAAGTAAATGTACTCATCGACATATTGTATCTCCTGCCCATCTACCTCGACCCTACGTTTCGTGCTATTGGTCATTAACTGAGTCTTGGATCTGTTCATCAGGAGTCCAACCTCAAGACTAGCCATGCTCAGGTCTTGGAGCATACCCTGTAGGTCGTGAGCTGATGGAGCAAAAAGGACGATATCATCTGCAAAGCGCAGCTTGTTCTGGGGGTCGAAATGAGTCTAAGGTTTTTGCAATGCGGTTCTGAATGGTTTTTATAAGAATTTTGTACAGATGTGAAACCAGGCTGATAGGTCTGTAGTTGCCGACGTTAGTCTTGTCTCCTTTTTTATGAAGGAGGACAATGTTTGAGTGGCACATCTGGTTTGGAATCTGTCCTGAGTCTAATATGGAATTGAAAAGATTTGTAAGATGCGGAAGTAATGAGGGCGCGCCGACTTTTAAGTTATACCGTCTTCACCCGGACTCCTGTCATACTTCATAGTTTTTAATGCCTCGTGTACTTCTTTTCCCGTGAAGAACGGTATAGTTTCGGAACGATGATATGTGACCTGTTCATTATTTCGAGAAACATCAGAATACAATGCTTTGTAGTAACTTGTGCAAATGTCAAGTACTCTGTCGCGGCTGTTATGCTTAGTGCCATTTTGATCTTGAAGGCTACTAATCCAATGTTTTCCTTTGGTGAACCCTTGTTTGGCTGATCTCAATGAAGTATGTTTCTCTATTGCGATTTGAATTAAATATGAATTGAATGTTCTTATATCCTTCCTTATACTACGTTTTACTTGTTTGTCTAGAATTCTATATATTAATAGATATTAAATATATATATAGAATTTCTAGAATTCTATATATATATTTAATCAATCAAAATAGTCTTATAGGTACTTAGGTAAATTATTAAACAAATATCCCTTAGAAAAGGATGTCTAACACTTTATTCTTCAAAATTATTAGTAATCAACGAGTTTAATATTCTTGAGTATTTTTTTATCTAGTAGTTAGTTATTAAAATATGTAATAACAGAAGGTATTTTTTCCCTTTTTCTATTTCATCACCAACTGGCCAGAATAAATTTCTTTTGATTGGAGATGGTATGATGATATTTTCTTTTAAATTTACTCTTGATGAGCTGTTTAAAACACTGTTTTTTTTGTTGTAGTTCGTTTTGAGTGTAGTTCTTTTTTGGCGCCATTTTCTGCATAGAAATAATAATAAAGTAAAAAAGTGTCCATAATTGGATTATATGAAATACCCATTAATGGACACCATGTTCATTATTGGAAGGAGATCTTGAATTTAAATGGAAATACTTAGTATATTACTAAACGAGAGGGATAGCACATCAATTAAATCAATTTAATCATTAAAGTAAAGAAAAAAATAATTTTCGACATTTGTCCATTATTGGAGAGAATGAAAATCTCGAATCCAGTAAAGAACATCGGTCACATTACGTGAAATTTGAAACATAACAGTTTGATCTAACATCATAAAACATCTCGTAAATTCACCTTATATGCCATAAAATAATGCGTTTTTTCATTTGAGCAAAGTAAATATATGTAAATTCAAATAATTGGTACTTATGTCCTTAATGAGGGATACAATAAAACCGGTTTTTTTCTGATGTTGCCGCCCGAGCTCATATAATTTCTTCGCCATTTGCAGAAAAAATGGCCGATTGCAATGAAATTTCATATACGGAAGTGAGATAATTGTAGTCTAAGGCCCATTGCAACAGCACGAGAAATTTAAAGTTTTGACCTTATTTACGTAGTTACTTTAATTTTTTGTACATCACTGGGGTCGTGTACAACACTGGGGTCGTTACCTTACATCTAAATGACAGAAATAGACTTGACGATATAATAGAAGATAATATAAATATTAAGATTTTAACAAGTTATTTCCAAAAATGGTACCAACTCAGCGTGTGCAGTCCGTAAGGCCTACGCTGGTCTTCCGTTAGAACCTAAGAGATTCTAGTGTAGAGGACTCACCTTGCCACAAGCACTCAGGTATTTGTTATTGCAAGTGTGCAGAGCGTACTTCCCGCCCTCATCGGCGCGGAACTCCAGAGTGAACAGCGTGTCCTCGCCCCAGGGCACGTTGGCGTCCACGTGGATCTCATCCAGGGACTCGGAGAGGTGAGCGAAGCGTTTGCGACCGATCGATCGCAGGTTCACCTGTGAAAAGTTATGAGATAAAGTACGCGTCGTGCCGGCACCACACATGGTCTTCAACTTGGTTCAAACATTAGAATGGCCAATGGCAATGCTTCGTTACGGTTATTCGACACAAACGGAGCATTGCCATTGGTCAGTCTAATGTTCGAACCAAGTTGAAGATGTGTGGTGCCGGCATCAAGTTATCCTCTGGAGAACCACGAGACAAGGATACATAATACGGAATTCTTAGGCCAAAGAGCAAGACAGAGCTACACGTCAACGGATAACTTGACAACATTGGCTCTCATCAACTTTCTCTAACAGATCCTAACCTGAGATGACTTAATTTACGGAATCAACTTAAATGTAGGTACTTAATCAAAGTCGTCAAAACATTGAAGTGTTTCTCTTGTGATAATTCAACACAGTTAAGTTAGAAGATATTTCTTAGGTGATCGTTCGTTCGTATGAGCAAGTGGCCAACTTTAGTGACGGAGTTTTTAGGCCTCCGTCATGGCTAAACGACTTTAAAAGCCGGGACCGACAATTTAACGTGCCCGAAACACGGAAGCGCTCAGCTGATAATGCCACTTGCGGTCACCATCCAAGTTGTGATCTCTCAGAACATTGCTTAACTTCAACGATCTATCAAGTCGTTAAGCCATGGCGGAGGCCTTAAGGCGGCCTAAAGACTCCCGTCACTAGAGTTGTCCACTTGCGCATACGAACTTACTTTTTTTAGTCAGTGCTCCGTACGAGTAGGTAGGTACCTACGAGTGTACGACCCGTCAATAGGGAGAGCAAGATTCATAGCATCTGGTTTGTCTCGAACGGTTTATGTTTAGTTAGTAGGCTGGGTTGACGAAACGGCCTATTGTTTTAGAATTATGTTCTCTTGATTTAGATCGATGCTTGTAAACCGAGATATTCAGAAACAATAGTCCAATCGATCAACTGTTTATGTTTACTAACCCAACCGTTAATTCCAACATAATGATTATATTCATGCTTTATTTATTTTGATTTGGATACTACGAGTATATTATAACATGGATGTTTTTATTAGTTCGTAGGTATGAGGTAATGGCACTCTGGTCACGGAGTTTTATAAGCGACCAAAAGACCTCTGCCAGTGACCTTTTCCTTCCTGCTCTCTCCAATGACAGGAGGAAACAAGGGCCTTACACCGGATCAACGAAAACGAAGTTTCGTGACAATTTTGGGGTTCCAATTATGTTGGTGAATATTACGAATTCAGTATCCACCAACATAAGCTGACCCCGAAAATTGTCACGAAACTTCGTTTTTGTTGATCCGGAGTATGGCCCCAGTCTGGTTTTCGGTTTGTTACCAAGTGACAATGCTTCGTATCTAATATCGCTATTCTTTAGATTTGACACTTGTGATCGCTCGAGTTTTCTTCATCGAAGGTCAATTTCTATACCTACATTCTTTTTTCGTTTCTATTCTAAAGCAATTGTAGATAGGTAACCTAGCTAGGGCAGCTGGTTATTGACCTGTATAAATGACCATTAACATCCATTGCATCGATAAGTCCAACATGTACTGTATCATGCCTTATCTCGTCTGGAGAATGTTATGACAGGCATCAACATCTTTATCAAGTCCTTATACAGCGTTATGACTTTTTCTTCGATATGACTAACACTTATTCGAAAGAAAGGGGGGGGGGGGGGATAGGACCTCCGTGACGCAACCTTTTATTGCTCACCTACTCTAATTTTTTTAGAGTTGTCTCATGTTTATAGACGGAAAAAAAAAGAGTTATAATTCGCAAAATGCTACAAAATAAAAAAGGGGAGTTACAGCGTGCACAGTTTTTTGAATGTGCAAGAACCACGATAGGTCTCGAAAAATCAGTTAACAAAAGTGATTCGCTTGGATATAGAAAGACAAGTGACTAACGATTCATATCGCTCATGACCGGGTCACGTGATTAAAACTACAAAAATGTCAAATGAAACCCTCCTATTGGACACTGCGTCAGTTTACCTGCGGGCGCGCTGCGAGGTGGACGTGCCAGAGCTCCGAGTCGCCGGGCACCTTGGCGGTGCAGGTCAGCTTGTCGGAGCTGGAGCCGAGGAAGTAGCCCCGCTCCACGTTCTTCAGCGCCCAGCGCCCACTGTTGTCCTCTGATACACTGCAATAATATTTTTCTGTGAGGAGTTGTCTCTGATGCATAATGCTGGTGTCGATTTTGTTGTTCGCTGAATAATATAATGCAGTGTTCTTTATTCATTCATATTAATAACAGCGGCAGTTCTCAAATTACTTTCTTGATATAAATACTGTATTTGAGGGTAGCTCTCCATTTAATAACGTTAATTTAGTAACTCCATGAACCACAGAATCTACAGAATTAAAAATAAGTAAAGAATATTGAAGGAAAAAGGAATAAGTATTTAATCTTAAAACAAAACGGTTTGGTTGTTACAAAATATTGTGATGGATGGATAATTAGTTCGTTACTTGTAATTATTGAAAGCTCAATCATCCAATAAAAATTCTTGATCATTATCTCTTAAATTAAACACTTGTAAAAACTGGAAATACAAACAAGCTGTACACGATGCGCTTTATCGGGAAGTGGCGCCAGCCAATTATAAAGAAAAGGCAATCAATTCATTAACCACATTTGTAAACATCGCAGAGACCGCGCAGCTGAAAGCTCGTTGCGACGAACGTGATTGGGGTACTTAAGAGTTCACGAACACTATTTTAACTATTGAATTAGTAACCACTAACCACTAATTGATATTTAGCTTAACACTTTGCTTGAGTATCGTTAATTCGTTATATAGTTTTAAATAAGAGAAATTGTTGGGTTCTGCCAGCCTGCAATCTTGTAATTTTCAATCTTTTCAAAGACAATTTTTTTAACAAATCGCATAGGGTTCATTTCTTTAGTTGAAAAACTATTCATTTTCTGTATTATTTAGTGTTCAAAATAAGTAAAACATAAAGATCGTCGAGCGTCGAGCGTCGAGTGATTTCACATGACATGTTTAGCAGTGGTGGTTAGAATGCTTATGATAACTTGAATGATCAAGAACAAAAATTATAGGTTCACTATGTTATGTATACAGCAAAGTGTTCACGCAAATAGCAAAGCCAACATCTCTCCCTCGATAGTTAATTAAAATGCACCGCAGGGTGAGAGGTAAGATGGCTCCCCTTCTTGACGGAACATGACTGCTGTTTTGCATAGTATATTGAACTTTGGCATACGACAAGTTTTGATGCGATATAATGGAACAAGGTGGAACAAAGGATCGTAAGATAAAACTTGTGTTTTAGTTCGATTACAGTTAGTTTTGTTTCATATTCTTATGCTGGAGACATATTTAAGTACTTACCTTTTTTGCATGTCAAACTAATATTTAAGGAGTTTCCATGTCTCGTTTCCGCAATTACATTAGGTAGTCAATTTTGTCTAAAATGGATGTTATGGACTGAATTTTCGTAACTGTTTAAATTGATGCAGATGTGTGTTATAAAATCCATCTATACTATAGATGGATTTTTAATAGATTATAGATTCTATAGCTAATAAATAATAAATAAATATCCTTGTACATTCCACACAGCGTCATGTAGTCCCAAGCTAAGCAACTTAATGCTTGTGTTATGGTAACCAGATGACTGATATACAACATAGATATTTTTTTTTTGTAAATACATACATACTGTAGATAGAAAAACATCCAGACCCGGAGCAAATATATGTAGAAGATACAAACATTTGTCCCGTGGCGGGAATCGAACCCTCAACCTCCGCGTCTCAGGCGGGCCTTCGGTACTGCGCCACAGAGGTCGTCAATAAAAAAAGAAAGCATTGCAAAAGCAAAGTTGGCAGCAAAATTGACAATTATGCCATTTCCCAGGTGAAGTATCTCTGTCGGGGATTCCTTTGAAATGTCACAGCAATATTATAGGAATCTAGGACAGAGCACTGGGACGTAACAACTGACATTCTGGAGCAGTATTCACTGATCTCACGAATTCTTGACAGAAATGTTTTAGCACTACGAATATTATCTATGTCGCTATCATAAATAAGATATGGGTAAGGACCAAATTTTTTGCATCATTGCACAACGGAAATCACAGCTGAAAGTGTCACAACGGAGCAAATGTAGCACAACGGAATTTGTAGTGGTTAGTGTACATGGGTCTAAAAATGATCACAATGTTTAGCATAATTAATTACATTTATATTTTTCTCAACCTTGGAAAAATAAATTAGGTACCTACCTACTTAAAACCCTAAATTATGAATTTCCTTAGTTTAATTATTCTATTACTTTATAGATTGGGATATTGTGAGTAAAAAAAAACAGCGGACATTAGTGTAATATTATGTATTTTGATAATATTATATATTGAAAAAAATTATATATATATACAACTATTTATTAATTTTAATATCACAGATAATACTTATTGTACTACCTAAACAAAATTAATATTAAATAAAATTAAACAAAATTAATATATAAAAAACTACTAAAAGATGACCTACATGAAGTAATATTGTGTACCTATCTTTACAATGTTCCGTTGTGTCACGTCGCACAATTTCGTGTCGTTCGTCGCACACAGGAGTAAAAACCTCTACGACCCAGCAATAAAAAAATCTCATTGCAAAGAATAAACACCTATAAGAATACTCATCAGAGTTGTTCAATAGTAGACAAAATAAGCTCTTACAATCAATAATGCAAAGTAGCAAAAGTTAACACAAAACACTTTAAAAGTCTTACAGAAAACCCGGATTTTTAATGGTACGCGTGCACTTCAAACACGTTTTTTCAAATGAGTGAAAAACAACATGACGGATTTGGCCTAAATTTAGTCACAAGTCAGATGACGGTGTTGCCATTGCAATAAAGCATTATTTGTTATCCAATATTGCCAAGTTCTCGAGTTATGCTGTCGCACAACGGAATCGCACAACGGAACGAAATTTGTGACACTCATTATGATTTTTATTATTACTAAACTATAATGTTTAACGAGATCCTAATAATAAAAACGTAAAGATAATATATATTGGTGACTAAATAAAACATAAAGTCCGTGAGAAAGTTTTTATTTTTAGAATAAAATTGCAATAACCTAGAGGAGTCGGAGATGTGACATTCACATTTTGTATGAAAATCGAAAATGGATTCAGTATCTTGATTTTCCTAAAATGAATTTTACAGAAATCTAGTGAAAGAAATCTTTATTTGAATTAGGCACAGGGTGCACAATAAGTTAAACTTTAGTAATCAAGTCTTAAAACTCACCTAAGTTAACAACTTTTTTTTATGTTATGATTTCAAAGTAATGTGACATCTTTCCCTCGCACAAAATGCAAAAAATTTGGTCCTTACCCATATGTGTACGTATGTATCTACATAATATGTAAGTAGGTACAAATAATTAATAGGTGTATCATTAAATTTTCAAAAGCTTTACTGTAAAGTAGCTTGATTTTTTTTCTCTAGATACATAGATAGAACATCCGTAAGAATAAGAAGCAAGATTGATCAATGATCAACCAATAATTTAGAATGACTCACGTAATGAGCACTCAAGCTTGTATAGAAAACCAGGAAAGTGCCTATACAGCATATAGTTGACAGTTTTTGAAGAAAACATTTAGCTGTTTTCATCAAAAACTGTCGAGCATAACCATAAGCCAGGTAGAGCGTTCCGAAATGTTGCGTAACATTATCTTGACATTTTAGCAGGTACTTCGCGCTCTCGCTTGACTGGTGGCATTACTTTGCAATTGTCAACGGAAGTTTCTGAAAACGAAGTGATATATTACCTATGATGTTTACGAAACTCATGCAAAAAAATGCTTTATTAGAACGGAATAATGTTTGAAATACCGATCTTCTGTGTTCGTTGCTATGGTGAATGTTACCCTCAACCTTATGTCCTTCCATAAACCAACAACACCCTTAAAGAGACAATCAGGGCCCCACGACATTCCTAAAACAATTATGCCCCTAACGACGCTGAAATAGCTCTCGAAACCATTCATTTGCAGTTCAGGCACGAGCTCATTAAAATGTCCCTGCATATTTGCGATTGCAATAAGCGAAAACCACCTCTAGATTTTTATAGTAAGGTCTAGTTTTCCACAAAAAGTTCGATAACTTTTGGGTGGTACTACAGTCACCCTTCTCTTAGATTGGATCAATATTTTAGGGTTGTTAAGGTTAATGGGGCGTAATGGTGTTGTTTGGGAAGTCATCTAGAAGTCTTCATTTAAAACAATGGAGGATAATCTGTTTAGGATTAGATAATCTATAAAGGAAGCTCATACGATCCATATGGAGAGGTCGGCCAACCAGGAACAAGAAACCATAAATATCGACTAAGCAAACTGTTAAGATCTGAAGTAAAGTAATTGTCAACACATTTAGAAGTGTATTTTGTGAAGCCGAAAGTTCAGCAAGTTCAAGTTTGCGAGTGGTGTGTGAGTCAGGGTGAGTCAGCTCATCCTGACTCACGAGACGTATCGATCGAATGCTTCCAAACCCAACATCCCTCCAATTTACGAGCTGCTGAAACAATTCGAGTGCATAAAGAAACTTCACTTATGGCGCCACGCGTATAACCCCTATCATTGAAATGCATATTCTGCAATGCAGAGTAGAAAATTTTATCTTTTTATTTAGGGAGAGCCAAAGACCGGAAAAAACCCTAAATAAATATATTTAGGGAGAGCCAAAGGGAGACCTTTAGGAAATGGGACGAGATAGGTTCAGAAAAAAAATTAGGGAGAAAATATGATCCCGACATCCTGCCTGTACCCAGGGCATATATATATATATATATATATATGTGTGAGGCACTGTATGCCTTAAAAGAGGCAAAGACAATTAAAAGTGTTCACAGTGGTATTTTTAAATAACATTGTCAAGCGTACATTTCACCAAAATAATAAAATGACTGGAATATACCAAAAAACAATTTCTCAAATTTTAAAAACAACAGAAGCCCGTCAAATAAATCAAAAACGCAATAAAAGTCGCGAATGTGCATGAAATGAATAAGTCGAGTTCCGGTGAGTCAGTCTTCTGCAGATTAGTATGCGACAGAACCCTCGGTACAAGTATCCGGGGAGTCGTGAGAAATACCTTATCGAAGTGCGTTATCTTTCAAACAGTAAACAGACTTATTGAAAGCCACAATTTATCCGAAATATTTGGCTTTCTGGGCTTTTTTGTCTGCGACTGCGACTGACACAGAAAAATAATAGGTACATGGACACGGAATTTCCTCTTGTAATTACCTTATTTACGTCCCGAACGTTTCAGCTATGTTACAATATCCATGGTCGTTGTTCTATGTATCTATTTCTAAATATGAATTGTGATCACGAAAGTTTAAGAAAGACTACCTACAGAAAAGGAATCCACAATGATTTAATTTAATTGGTTTTGAGCACAGGTTAAACTCATGGAAGAGACACTATACTTTCATGAAAACCGTGTCGAACAAAGAAAACCACCCATCTCCTGGGGGTTGTACGTGATGACACCGTGCGAGATGTGAGAAGATGTCAAGATTTGCTTATCGATAGGACATCCATGATGGTAAAAAGAAAATGTAGATTAAAATAAACTAATTATATTTTATTATAGTAAAATAAACTAAGTAAGTTCGAAAGAGCACGAAGCACAGCAGCGCTTAGCTATTAATGCCACTTGAGGTCCCCATTCAAAAATATACCGTGTGTGTACCTGATTTGGAACTTGCTGCCTGGCTCCTTCTCCTCGGACTCGCAGGTGACGTTGCCGAACGAGTCCACTGCCAGGTACTTGTCCAGGTGTGAGCGCAGGTAGATCATGCCTGGAACAAACAACACCATTAGACAACCTATTTCAGGCACCAGTCTCTCACAACATTTCTTTGTAATAAATATATTTTTATATTTTTGATTCCACAGAATATATTTTTGATTATGGGCGTATACATGATGAAAGGCAACAAAAAACTGTATTCAGAGTTCGCTCTAAGTAAAGTCAGTAAAGTGTTCAAAGCGATCATGATTTACTCAATTTAGGCTTGAGCTTGAAATATTACAAGCGGCCTGACAGTGTTCCTGTGAATATTGAACCATTCAAACAAGAGCAGACTATACAACTCGACATCCCCACAATAGCACCTGTACTATCGATTCGGCGCCAGCTGGGACCTTGGGGGACCACCCTCCGTCGCAGAATACTGTATAGTTACTACAACACAGGAAGGTGGTACCAATTGGGTTATTTGAACTATAATATTGTATTTGCTGAACGAAAGCTTTAAAGTCAACGTGGTCTTTCGTGCCGGATATTTTTATCGAGCGAATTCGTGAAGCTGAAATAACTGAGTAACAGTACGCGCTTCAGATTATAATTCAGTTAAAGCTGTATTGCAGCAGTCATTTACTTTGTTTTTTTCTTTTCACTAAGTAATCTATCTCAGTTTTTCTGAAAGAATGCATCCTAAAACTACAAGTAACATTGAATTGAATGGCCACAACTTACAAGAGACTTGAGAGCCACAAGTTATTTTATCTATTTGAAAGCTCCACAAGTGAACATAAACCGGCGGCAAGCGGGTAAACAGACATCACACGAGATAACGTCTGGAAAGGAAGTCCATTCACGGATGGCAGCTGACAGACACTGTCACAATGATGCTATCGGGTCCACTAGGAATTCCAATGAACGACCAAACGTAGTATCTCTACCTAATCTGTGGACCAAACGACCAATGGGGCCTCTTGACAGTGGTCATTATTTTCGCTTATGTTATGGCCAAAACTTTCAGGCGTTATGAGGAGTGGGTGTTTGCGTGATTTTATTCTCTTTGGGTGTTTGTGTTTTCATTGACGTGACGCTTATGGTGTAAAAGGGTTGTAGCAGAGTTATAGCTTGCTCGATGTGTAGCCGAGCCGAAAAAGAGGAAGATGGTCAACGTAAAGACGACCTCTGTGGTTAATTACTTTTTTATTTATAGAGGCAAGTGATCAGTAAGTGCAATGCTCTTTGAGGAAGTAGACAACTGTAATATTGGATATCTTTAGGGCACTCGAAGAGACTTCTTGACTCAAGCAAAGACTTGCAGATTGTGATTTTGCAGAAAATGACTCTATCCTAGAGTACTTTTTGTGTCAATGCTACATTACCACAGCTTCGCCTTAAGGCTCTATGTACATTATTAACCCACACGATCGGTGCCGCGGGCGGTAGTAAGATAATGTATTATATGGAATTAAAGGGGAATTTGAAGCACAAATTTGGGGTGGGGGAGTTTTTGCTTCAATTAGCGTTCAAGGGGTAATTTTGACGCTTTTTCGATTCACCAGAGCTATTTGAAAATTTGAATATTTATGAAGCTGGGTATGTGCTTTTAAAAAAGGTGGGTGTGTTGATATGCAACGATGAGAATAGGTCAAAGTAAAACAACAGGTTAGGACTATGAGTGAGACCGACGACAGGCAGTATAGAAAATGTTATGTTCTTTAAAAAAAAGAATCTGGCATGGATATCGAGAGACTGATTCTCGCATCCCAACTCCATCTTTGACCAGCAGTAAAACCAACAGTATTCATTCTCTTTCTTTTACCTCAGAAACCTGACAGCTCAGATCTGTAAGAATCAAAGGTAGAAAGATAGTATACGTACTGTCATTAGCCTGTCCTGACACAGGCTCCAGGGTCCATATCTGCTTCTTCTTAAGACTGGCGCCGTTCGCGTTGATCTTGAAGCCGAAGGTCTCCGCGGTGAGGTAGCGGTACCGCGAGTTGATCAGCCCGATGGTCCACCAGCCGCGCTGCTGGTTCTGCGTGATGATGTCTCCGGCGCCGTTCACCTCCCCGTTGGCGTGACCGTTAAGACCGTTCATTGTGATCTGGGGAGAGAAAGGATTATTAATGCTTGAACTTATTTTCCTGTTACATTACAACAAAAAGTGTAATATACAAAATAAACGTGATACTACTCATTGAAATTTTAAAGTATGTGAGGGTGTTTGTTTGTGGTTATCACAATGTCACAATGTTGTTACTTATACTTTTTTAGTACGCAGGTACTCGTAAATAGCTATATTCCTTAAAAGTTTCCAATCTTTTCCGGTTTTTCCAAGGAAGAGTAATCGTTATGTGCTCTGAATTGATTAAAAGCTGCCACACACGTTACGAATTATATTAAACACAGTTTCTGAAGTAATTTAATTTGGGTTGGTTTGGCTTACAGACGCCTACCTAACTATGACATAAAACGATTCTTAAAAATGCAACCAAACTGACTGAGCTCTAGAAAACGATGATGAAAAATACCCTAACAAAACCTTCGCTATCGTAGTATCAGTCAGAGCCATCTGCTCTTAGCAAAGACTAATCACAACGAAAAGCCAACGACTGCTGCGGAGCTCCACTGAATCCTAATGAGGCGAGGCTATTGTTCTTGCACTATTACTTTGCTGTTATTCTCTCGGTGTCAAATGAACCGTGGGTTGTCCCAGAGGATTTTTTTCATTATTTCAGCGCGACAAATGGCGAGATTTACTAATTTCACGGGAATCTCTTCGCACTAAATCAGTTCACGGACATTGTTGTTTTCTACGATCGTTTTGGTTAGTTTTTTGATCTAGCTAGACCATAGCTAGACAAATAAACAGTTAATATAAATTGCAATAAGTTTTGCCGATTAGCATGCATGAAGTATAATAGAGAAAAGAAATCACGGATAAAATCATGCTATTTAGCAATAAACAAAATGCAAATCGAGCATAATAGAGTTTCACTGGTTTCGCTGAGTCTCACTCAACTATCGTTTGGGTCGGGTCAGTCCACTGTCTAGACACGTACAAGACTTCCCAGACTGTTCTTACTAGATTAGATTTTTCTAGTTAATTAACTGGACAAACTGAATTCTATGATGCAAGAAAGTCACTATGGAGTTTTCGCTAAATGTAACCTCGTTGGTTATAATGAATCAAATCTAAAAAAATTTTTTTTATAAAGTTGGTGTTTCAAATCTGCTGATATTTAATATAACAGTACTTAAATTGCTAGATCATAATTATGATGATAAACGAAACAGTAGAAATGGAAAACTATCGGGGTTAAAGTAATTCTATGTCAGCTGTCGTTTCTCATTTATATGTTAAAGTAACTAGTTTTAAATAAACATTTATTTTACAAAAAACTTGTTTGTAAGAAGAAACTGATTTAATGTGATTGAGACGAAAGTCAAAAATATGAGCCATTACTTTTATAACGTCGAAAACGGAATAATTAAAGCATTTTCGATTTGTCGCGGTTTTCCAATAGACATTAAATAAATAAATACCCTTGGACATTCCACAGAGCGTCAACTCATGTCATGTAGTTCCCATTTAGACGACCTCTGTGGCGCAGTGGGCGAAAGCCCGCCTGAGACGCGGAGGTTGCGGGTTCGATCCCCGCCGCGGGACAAATGTTTGCATGTTCTGCAGATATTTGTTCCGGGTCTGGTTGTTTTTCTATGTATAATGTCTATGTATTTATTTACAAAAAAAAATGTATCTAAGTAGGTAGGTATATCAGTCATCTGGTTACCATAACACAAGCATTAAATTGCTTAGCTTGGGACTAGATGACGCTGTGTGGAATGTCCAAGGATATTTATTTATTTATTTAACGCTTGTGTTATGGTAACTGATGGTATGGCAGATGACTGATGTAGGTACCTACTTTCTTTTATATATATTTTTGTAAATAAGTACATACATATTTTACATAGAAAACACCCAGACTTGAGACAAATATTTGCAGATTATACAAACATTTTTCCCGCCGCGGGATTGAACCCGCAACCTCCGCGTCTTAGGCGAGCTTGACATCATAGTAGGTATCTTGAAGTAGACGAAAACATTTACAAAAATAAAGTATTAGACCACAAAAGAGACAATGATGGCAGAGTGGATTGCTTGCAAATGAAAATATATTTTTCTTCAAAAAACAATGATTCGTTCGTTCGTTCGTATGAGCAAGTGGCCAAGTTTTTAGGCCGCCTAAAGGCCTCCGTCATGGCTTAACGACTTTAAAAGCCGGGACCGACAATTTAACGTGCTCTCCGAAGCACGGAAGCGCTCTAGATGAAAATGCCACTTGCGGTCACCCATCCAAGTAGTGTGTAAAACAATGATTGTCTAACATCAAAACATTCTCACCACAAAAAAAAGTCTTTAAATTTTCCCACACCTGTATTACATTCTGTTTCTAATACTATGATTGTTTCACAAATAAATAAAGGCCTCAATTGAGAGCAGCTGAAGGCCTCGCGACTGGCCCGTCACGGTGGCTGCAAGGTCGCCGCGGGTCAAAGGCACCCATTGTGTCGGGTTACACGTATGACATAGGCGGGTTCTGAGCCGAGGTGGAGAGTACCTACTGTAGTGTAGGTCACTTTAGCAAAAAAAAAAAAAAAAAAATTACACTGCTTTGTGACATGATGCGTGAGTTTATTGAAGGGTAAATTTTTCTTTGTCTAGTGCTAGCCTAAACAGATCTTCTACTCTCTTAACTCCTGTCCACTCTCTAATGTTGCGAAGCCATGATGTTCTAAATACGTCTTCCAACCCCTCTTCTGCCAGGTATTTTGCCCATCATTATCAGCTGGAGCAGATTGTATCGCTCGTGACGTAAATGTGTCCCAAATAGGATACCTTTCTCTGTTTTATGGTTCAAAATAAAATGATACAAAACTACCAATGACAAACGATGAAGGGGTAACTGTTGGAAATTTTGTCTCAAATAGATGAAATTAAATAAGTGTGTAACTTTGCAGGCTTGCCCGTGGCTTTAATAAGGCTAGGCGTCACGTTAAATGAATGTAGTCTGATCAGGAAGGCTAGGTCAAGGAGCGTCTAGGCCACAGGATAGGCAAGGCACGCGACCGTGGCGCCATCACAATGTGAAATAGGCGCGGAGACCCAATTACGGACGAATGAGGAACTAATGCTGTAAATGATAGCCATTTACAGCATTAGTTCCTCTTTCTATTGAATAAAGCTTTTTACCTTTTTGGGAGTGGTGAGTCATTGTAAGTTATCTGAGCATAGTCATTACCTATATCGGTTTCCCTGGAGTTGGATTGTGATGTGTTTGACATTTATTAGTAATGCGACGTACCTTCCTTCTTCGAACCAAACTCGATCTTCCCATACGAACAATACGGAACCCGTAACGGTATCCTTACACGGTAGATTTTTCTCAGATTTTTAGGCATGCAAGATCCTTTAAGATATCTGAGGCATATGGGATTGTTGATATACCTATACGTCTTGTGGCACATGTCCATGTCCACCTTTCGTAGAATTAAGCATTCCACGATTGTGACCTTCGGACCAAAAGTCAAGGGTTTATCCCGCTCGGTCGAGTAGGATCCCAGTCGCAGCACAACAAGTACCTAGTAGAAGTTCCTATAAAAATAAACAAAATATGTATCTACCTAAATAATAAAAGTCAAACGTCAGTAATATTGTTGTAAACAAATTTATCAGCGCTTTTATTAATTTTACATTTATAAATTGATGAGTCAGATCAGTACCTAGTTCCGGAGCCTGCTATCGGTTATGTGTAATGGTTCACCAGTTGAAGGTTCTTCTCTGATTTATTTTCTAACTTTTTTTTATGATTTAGAATTACTTTTAATCTGCCATGACTATGTTTTTAATATTTCTAATGGAGCCTAATGTGGGCACTACACATTGGGAGTGTTGGAACGTGTATTGGTTCCAAAACTCCAATATGAAGATCGATCATGGACGGTTATTGGACACAAACGGAGCATTGCCATTGGCCATTCTATTCGTAGCCAATGTGTGGTGCCCGCGTTTCGGAGCATTCGGCTTCAATTAAAAAGTAAATAACTATCATCATCATCCACGCTACACTCACTGGACAAGCCCTTATACAGGGTGTAAAAAGACGTCTACCGAAAACGAAACGGGGTGTTACAGCACCCCAAAAGCCATCTAAAGAAAAATCAGTTGTCTGAAAAATGACCGCGGGCGATCGATGACCGCGGGCGAGATCAGCTGTTCGCTGTCGTACGAGCGTAATATGCTAGGCCCTAGGGCTAGGGTTTTACATAGCTGTTTCTTTAATTTACATCTTTATTTCCTTTATTAATTATTATGGTCTTATTATGTTGTACGATGTGTATGTAACTAAAAAAAATAGAAAAAAGCTTTAATAAAAATAAAAAACTTTTTTTTCCGCTAATTATGTTCAGTACTATGGTCTGATTGCAACCCATCAGTTTTCGGTAGTAGTCTGTTTACACCCAGTATAAATATGGATTTATGCTATTTATCTTGGTTCCTAGCCTCATCCAGGTGAGATCCGCTACGCCATGTGCCATAAAACCACAAAATAATTTTAGGAAGCGCTCGTGGCGTAGCTTGCAGACGTTCTTGATAGATCATCGAAGTTAAGCAACGTTCTGAGCGGTCACACACAACTCGGATGGGCAAGTGGCAGCGCTTCCGTGCTTCGGCGGGCACGTTAAATTGTCGGTCCCGGCTTTTAAAGTCCTTAAGCCATGACGGAGGCCTAGGCGGCCTAAAAACTTCGTCACCAGAGTTGGCCACTTGCTCATACGAACATACATACATTTTAGGACACGTGTCGAACTTATAAATATTGAAATATCTTTGCAGGGGGCTGGTTCATTGCACTGTCGGCAGAATGCGCGCAAAAACCATATTTACGACTTTATTAACGTGATTGGAGATTGGAGTTTATTTTTAGTTATAGGTACATCTGTTTTGACTCCCCCAATTTGTTTGTAAGCAGTAATTAATTATAGAAACTGTTCTACTAAATCTTCTAACCAATAATAGATTGTAACTGTAATTTGTCAGGATATGTTTAACTTTGAACTATTTTTCGATTTTTGTTTTGAAACATGTTACACGTTACTACTAAAAATATTATTAGTACCTTGTTTCTATTGTTAATTGTTTGACGTGTTATTTTAGAAAATAAACTAGCTTACTTGCCCGCGGCTTCGCTCGCGTGGTACCTACCTTGATAAAATATAGTGTTCATTCGGAAAGTCCATGCTACACATCGGTGAAGTAGAATTTTTGAAATCGGACGAGTAGTTTTGGAGATTACACCAAACAAAGAAACCAACTTTACCTCTTTATAATATTAGTATGGAAGTATGGAGCTTACAAGAAATGGCACTAAATATGAAATTGAACTCCGCCGTAGGTATATCAATCAATAAATTATTACAATTTATTCCGTCTATAAATATCTTATCACTCTGTTCTCCGCGGCCCGAGGTCTCCGACCGCAGACATAAACTTTAGTTTACTAAACATAACATAGAAGGATTCAGTATAGTTCGTTCACTTTTGAAAGCTTTGAAAGTAACGCTTTAATAACAAAAGAAAAGGTGAAATGTTTATGAAAACGCTATAGGGAGTAAGTACTAATAAATAAAATAAATTATAAATAAATATCCTTGGACATTTCACACGGCGTCATCTAGTCCCAAGCTAAGCAACTTAATGCTTGTGTTATGGTAACCAGATGACTGTTATACTACATAGATACATTTTTTTTTGTAAATACATACATATAGATAGAGAAACATCCAGACCCGGAAAAAATATCTGTAGAAGATACAAACATTTGTCCCGTGGCGGGGATCGAACCCGCAACCTCCGCGTCTAAGGCGCCCAGTGCGCCACAGAGGTCGTCGATCGTCGACTAAGGTAAGAAGACCCAAGAATCTCAGTAACAGAAGCTAAGGTCGATGACATGGAGCGAGTAGCACCTGGCTCAGATATTTAAAATATCGAGTGAAGATTAAAAGGCGTTTGTAAAAATGTGGCATAATTAAAATAAATCTGCCAATTGCGAGTCGAACTCGCGCATGAACGGTTCCGTACCGTTTTGTGAATATTTCAAGGGTCCTGTTGTTATTAATATCGAGCAAAAAATCACATTTGTTGTATGGGAGCCCCCCTTAATACTTATTTGATTATATTTTTAGTATTTGTTATTTTAGCGGCAACATTAATCAAATATCAAATTGTTTATATTTTTTTTTTTTTTTTTTTTGATATTTTTTGTTCCTGTGTGTTTCTTTGTTTCTTAAATAAATAAATTGTTATATTTAGAAGTTTAGTTTCTGTAAATTGTTTATTATTTTTCTCTCACAAATCACAATACATAAATAAAAATATAAATAATACATCATCTGTGAAAATTTTAACTGTTTAGCTATCACGTTTCATAAGCCTGGTGTGGTGACAGACAGACAGACGGACGTACTAGTCAAAGGTTCCGTTTTTACCCTTTGAGTACGGAACCCAAAAGGGCACAATACAAAAATCTAGCTTCTAGTGCTTCTAGTTCTAGCAATAACAGAGCGAAGGATCACCGTCCGGAATGCAGTACAATGACAAAACAAATAAACAAGTAGTTAAGCCAGTTTGCTACCCTGCAGGTCTACTCTACAAACCGAAAACGATGCAGCATATCATTATTCGCAGGTCAGCTTAAGTTGGTGGATCCTGAAGTAGCAAGATTAACCAACATAAGCTGACCTGCGATGATTGTCACGATGCATCGTTTTTGGCTTATAGAGTAGAGGGGCTGAGCTCCTAGATGGCACGGATATAGAGATTGTGAATAGGTTACATTACACCACTTTACAACTGGTTTATACCATACCGATATAATCTTGTGCTTAGTGAAAGAATGCAGGTGGTCTTCGAGATACTTTTTAGATTATGCCAAGTTTTCCATCAGATCCTACTTCTATACTAATATTATAAAGAGGTAATGTTGGTTTGTTTGTTTGTATGTTTGGGGTAATCTCCGAAACTACTTATCCGATTTCAAAAATTCTTTCTCCGATGTGTAGCATGGACTTTCCGAATGAACATAGGCTATATTTTATTAAGGTAGGTGCCACGTGAGCTAAGCCACGGGCAAGTAACCTAGTATATTATAAACGCGAAGTTTGTAGTATGGATGGATAGATGGATGTTTGTTATTCTATCACGCGAAAACTACAGAACGGATTTGGCTGAAACTTGGAACATACATAGTTTATGACTGGGAATAACACATAGGCTACTTTTGATCACGGTATTCCCACGGGAACTAGCGCGGGTATCACCGCGGGGCGCAGCTAGTTTGAAATATAACAGTATGTTGGTACCTGGATATATCGTAGCAACTGGAGATCCGTGGTCTCTGCCTACCCCCATGGGAAATAGGCGTGATTTTATGTATGGTAGGTGTCCGAACAGTAGTTTAGTTTTATTAAACTAGTCAGTTTAATTTTTCTTCAATTTCGTAAAAAGAGAGCAATTTTATGCATTAATTAGTTCGTATGGAGCAAGTGGCCAACTTTGCGGAGTCTTTAGGCCGCCTAAAAGCCTCTATCATGCATGGCGCAAGTGAGCAAGTGGCCAACTTTGCGGAGTCTTTAGGCCGCCTAAAAGCCTCTATCATGGCTTAACGACTTCAAGAGCCAGGACCGACAATTGAACGTGCCCTCCGAAGCACGGAAGCGCTCAGCTGATAATGCCACTGGTCACCCATCGTTGCGGATTGTTTACTTCTGTAAAAATGTGTCTATAAAATATTTATTTGGGCATACCTCTGACTACCCCTTAGACATCAAAGGGTTTCTCTACCTCACCTTGGGATACAGTCATGATCATATTTGTTTCTTTATTTTCTTTATAAATAAGAGATCAAATCGTCTGATTCAACCTTAACCAGACTAATTCAAAAGAATAAAAGCCTCAATTCATTCCCAATTTGTATGCATTATTTACGTAGACTATTTAAACTTCCTAAAAAAGCAAACAAAGATAAGGAAGCGTTATAAATTCACCGAATGTAACCATACTCTTACAATTGCTTCCAAATCGAAGGTCGTCACTGTTTTCGGAAACTGGTCTCGTCACTACATTTGGAAACTGGCCGCGACCACTTTTGGCATCGACGTGATACCGTTTCTATATTTTTATTTTATTTTATTTTATTTTTACAATTTTAGGAAAACTTACAGCTAAAATAAATCAATTAAAGAAAGACTAAATACCAAGGGCTTGCTAATAAACTTAAACTTTTTTAATAGTATTTAAATACTTTAAATACTATTGTTGATAAATACTACACACCGCCTTTTACATCTTTCGACGACCTCTGTGGCGCAGTGGGCGAAAGCCCGCCTGAGACGCAGAGGTTGCGGGTTCGATCCCCGCTACGGGACAAATGTTTGTATGATCTGCAAATATTTGTTTCGTGTCTGGTTGTTTTCTATGTATAATATGTATGTATTTACAAAAAAAAATGTATCTATGTAGTATATCAGTCATCTGGTTACCATAACACAAGCATTAAAATGCTTAGCTTGGGACTAGATGACGCTGTGTGGAATGTCCAGGGATATTTATTTATTATTATTTATCTTTACTAGATGATTATACAGAGTCAGGGGGCAAGCTTTGCCTACACTTAACGGGACACTAGTGCCTGGGACATTGTTGAGATGGAATAGGCTTGCCCAGCACCTAAACCATCCTCTCAGCTTAGCCGGCCATATCCACAGGAAAGACAATGGTCAATACGTGTGGAGCTGACTAGCCGCGGGTTTCCTCACTATGTTTTCCTTCACCGTTTAAAGCTCGTCTTAAAGTGCATATAAATTGTCGACACGAAAAGTCTATTGATGCACGGCCGGATTCGAACTCACAACTCGAAAGTCGAAGTACTTATCCACTTGGCCAACACGGCACACACCGGTACCCCGGCACTAAACTAATTAACGGTATTGTATAATGATTCTGATTTTATTGACGGTCATAATTTGAATAGTGACTTTATGTCGATGTTGGTTATATCGGTAATTTATGGCATGTAATTTGTGGGATAAGCGCGGAAGTGTTTTAACAGTGGATTTACAGCTTTAACGTCATAGATGGTGTTGTTAACCGACTTCAAAAAAGGAGCTTCTATGTTCTAAGTATGTATTTTTTATTATATTTGTTTTTTTAAAGGCGCAGGCGTGACGACATTGTTGCCTTCCAGGAGGAATGGTGGGAAGCGGCCGGTGATCGCGAGAAGTGGAAGGATATGGGGGAGGCCTTTGCCCAGCAGTGGGACATATAGGTTAAAAAAAAATGTTTTATGTTTGTTCACCGATTATCCCGTCTCCCGTAATAGTGGACTGATTCTAAAAAATATTTTTTTATATAAAAGAGTAATAATTGTCAATATTCCACCTCCACCACCTCGGGGGTACCGAGGTGGTGGAGGTGGAATATTGAAAACCAGTTTAGATTTTTTGAATCATGACACTTTCTTCTGACTGTACCATAAAGATGTTTGATGATCTGAAAAGGACCTTCGGAGTCATGAATAGAAATGCACCTTTGGAGTGCAGAAATTTACGAGATCGAAGGCGGTTTATTGTTATTTAAAATTTGGCCACTTGCATTTATTACAATATAATTTATAATTATCCAATTATAAAAGTCTCGTTAATCTTCAAACATCTCAAGATGTAAGCACCTAGTTAACTATAGAGATGAACGATACAGTTAGCCCCAGATGCATGATGATTAGTGGAATACTCTTGTTCGGAGAGTAAACAAAAAGTGAAAGATGTATCAATCTTTACACTAACTTGACGTGTGAGACCGCTCGACCTATTCACTTCTCATTTCGATCTTATATTATTTAGTCTTTCTTAAACTTTCGCGATCACAATTCATACTTTTAAATAGAAATTATTATTATAATTATTTATATGAATACTTATATATTTTATATAAGTAGGTAGTTTAAGTTTATTTTTTTCTCTTGCTTTAATATTTTATGTATGCCACTGTCTTCACCAGTTAACTTTATCCTGTCCATCCAAAGGTTACCTGGAAGAGATCGCTTTCAGCGATAAGGTCGCCCATTGTTACACTTTTTTTTTTGTTCTGTGTATCTAAGTTGTGTTGTTTCTTTTATGGTGTACAATAAAGTAATATTCTATTATATTCTATTCTATTCTAAATTTACAGGATTTTATCGCGTAATTTACCTTTTATTATCTCCCGACGTTTCGGCTGTGTTGCAACAACCGTGGTCGCGGGCGAACTCACTCACTTATGTTATTTGTTTGAATACGATTTAAAACCAGATATTTACTTTAAATTAAATTGCCAAAAAATTATGTCACCTCTTTCTACCTTTTAAAATGTTTTTGTTCAATTATTATTTATTTACTTAGCAAGTATTGAAAATGAAAATTATAAGCAAGAATGCCTATCTTGTCGCGAAATTTTATGCCAGAATAGCTTAAGTATATCCTGGAAAACAAATAGGCTACTTTTAATCCCGGTATTACCACAGAAACGGGAACTATTCACAGTTGGTAACATCGCGGGGCGCAGCCAGTATTTAATAAAATAAAACATTTTATTTCTGTTACGGAAAATACTTCCTTTATGCGGAAAAAAACAGGAAACAAGTGTACTCGTACCTACCTACATAATAATATCAGTATAAGTAGGTACTAAGTAAGTAGGTACAGGATATTTATTTATTATTAGTAATTAGATTGAAATATTATTGATAGGTCGAAGCAAGTCTACTTACAGTAATCATTTGAAGTGGGCATAATAATGTCGGCAGGGGTGAAAAGAAAATTCAAACGAACTATCTTAGTGCAATCAGCATAACATGCACCCACAAGAGGGTTTATAAAACCACTTATAATTTTACAAATTAGTTTGAAATATTTATAGTGACCACTCGACCACTCGAGAGATTGGTTATGTCATGTGAGCCGACTTAAGGCCGGTCTCAATAACTATCTGAGACTTAGGTTCGTATTCAGAGTCCTCACTCAAGCGTGAACCGTGAAAGCGATGATACATCACTCAGTTTCCATCGAGAACTGTCAAAAAATCGATACTTGAGCGAAGAATCAAATCTGAGTGCAGACTCTGAATTATACGAACCTTATTGTAGCTACGAGTAGATATTTGTTCATTTATTTTATAAACTAAGTGTCAAATATTTAAATATAAATAAATAAATATCCTTGGACATTTTTCACATTTTACACGGCGTATCTTCGGCATATCTTACGACAGTGCAAAACCAAAGATGATAGGTTATTGAGACCGGTCGTTACTACAGTATAATATAAACAGACGCTGTGGTCGAAATCGGCCAAGACAGTATTATATTATATTATAATATAATATAATTATTATAATATAATAGGTAAAGTATAATCTAGCAGTTAGTAAGCAATGCCACAGATTAGCCAACAGTTAGTATGGACCACCACACGCGAATATGAACCGCCGTTAGGCCGGGTCGATGACCTTCATCTCGCCAAGTGTTAAAGTGCTAGTTTCATCTAGCGATGCATTAATTTGTTAGAAAGCAAGACATTGCCATAGGTATTTAAAATTAAAAAAAAATTGAGGTAAAACGTGCGGGTTTTTGATTATAGCAAAATAGAAAAAAACAATCACAAAAGATGGATTGGTGACACCACAGATTATAATAATACACGTGACACAAATATTTTGGATGGTTGTAATAAAATGACAATGCAATCTCAAGCTGCGCATGCTGATAATAAAAAAAACAATTCAGCACCTATTATATAGGTTGTTCTTTTTTCATCTCAACAATGTCTCAGGCACTACGCAAAGCTTTCCTCCTGACGCTGTATAAATCGTCTAGTAAAGATGTAAAGGCCTAAGTTTCTTTTTTCACGAACGTTAAAATATAAAGCTTATACCACATACTGGATAAATACCGAAAGTAAGTAAACACGTAAGCTGCAAGATGACCAGTGTGGCCACCGACGCGTGACAGCAGATGCGGTCTCGCTCACTGCCCACCAGCCCAGCTCTAAAAACTATACTCTAGAGAGGTAAGGCAATCAACTATGGAAATAACACCACCAACCATTACACTTGGGATTACGATAAAAACTGGACAAGTGCAAGTCGGACTCGCACATGAAGGGTTTCACTTTTGTACTTAATATTTTTTTTTTTTTAACCTATTGTGTCCCACTGCTGGGCAAAGGTCTCCCCCAAACTCTTCCAATCATCTCGATCTTTAGCTGCGTCCCACCATCCTTCATCGAAGGTGGCGAGATCGTCAATAGTATCGAGTACTTAATATAATTGAAAAAAAAAATGAAATATGATCACGACTGTATCCCGGGAGCGGTAGACATTTCTTTCAGATCTTTAGGCAATTTTTAGATCTTGTTTAAGATATCCAAGGGGGTAGTCAGAGGTATGTCCAAATACATATACTTACATATAATTTGTTACATGCCCACTTTTTGCAGAAGTTAACTTTACATACGTGACAGGTTGCAAGCCCATCGAAGCTCTCTAGCTAACTGGTTTCCTCACGATGTTTTCCTTCACCGTTATAAGCTCGTGTTAAATTCCTTTGTTCAACGTAATAATATGATAAAATAGGTGGCGGCGCTAGTTTGACGCATACAACCATCTTAATAAAATCAAAGAAGCCCTTGACAGCAGTACGGACGTCGCGCGGAGGAACAGAGACAGCGGAGGTTTAGTAATAGCAAAGACGATTAATATCTAGAAGACAGGCAAAGGCCATACACAAAATCGTAACCCTAAAAAATAGCCTGAAAACTCTAAAACATCAATTTTAGCCAAGAAATTTCAATACTTAGTAGTAGGTAGCAACAATCCCACTAATATTATAAAGGTGAAAGTTTGTGTGTGTGTAAGTGTGTAAGTGTGTAAGTGTGTAAGTGTGTAAGTGTGTTTGTTACTCTTTCACGCTCAAACGGCTGAACGGATTTGAATGAAATTTTGTATCAGGATTGCTTATACCCTGGAATAACTAATAGGCTACTTGAAATTCCTGAAAAGTGCAGTGTTTCCGTGGGATTATAAAACAAAATGTTCATTAAAATAGTTTCGGTAGTTTGGCCGTGCAAAAGGCAGCTGTCAGACAAAATAACTTCATAGATGGCAGCACAGGCAAAAATATAACTCCTTCACGCTCGAACGGCTGGACGGATTTGAATGAAATTTGGTAGCAGGATTGCTTATACCCTGGATTAAAATATACGCTACTTAAAATTCCTGAAAAGTGCATTGATTCCGTGGGATTATTAATCAAATTCATTAAAATAGTATACACAAAATAGTTTGGCCGTGAAAAAGTAACAAAATAATTTCAATAGATGGCAGCACAGGCAAAGTTATTATTCCTTCACGCTCAAACGGCTAGATTAATTTGAATTAAATTTGGTAGCAGGATTGTTTATACCCTGGATTAAAATGTACGCTACTTAAAATTAATTAAAAGTGCATTGATTCCGTGGGATTATTAATCAAATACAAAATAGTTTGGCCGTGAGAAACTAACAAAATAATTTCAATAGATGGCAGCACAGGTAAAGTAATTATTTCTTCACGCTCAAACGGCTGGATGAATTTGAATTAAATTTGGTAGCAGTACCCTGGATTAACAAATAGGCTACCTTAAATTGCTGAAAAAAAGAATGGTTCCGTGGGATTATAAACCAAATTATTCATCAAAATAGTTTGGCCGTGAAACGTAACTGTTAGTCAAAATAATGTTAATAGATGGCAGCACAGGCAATGTTATAACTCCTTCATGCTCAAACGGCTGGACGGATTTGAATGAAATTTGGTACCAGGTCAGTTGATATCCTGGATAAAAACATGTCATAAGCTACTTTAAATCCTTTAAAAGCGTATTGTGCCCGTGAGATTATCAAAATACCTAAATTATGCTTCTTCAAACTCAAACGGCTTAGCGAATTTCAAATATTGTTTTTTTTTTGTCCCGATAATCTCACGGAATTGGGACTTATGTACGCAGATAAATCCCCGGTAAAAAGAACTCAACATAAACCATTAGGACAAAGTTTATATTTGTGTCTTCAATTAAAATTCGGTACAGCACCTCATCATCGCTATTTTATTACATTTCCCACAGTTTCGGTTCGCTTCGAGTCTAAAAGCCTCGCTGCGCTCGCTTTGCTCGCATGTAGCTTTTTCAATCTTTTGCAAGCAAATTGAACTGTGTCAGACCTTAGAATAGGAACCGACCAGCGCCTTTTCTTTGAGCACCATGAGCAAACATAAGTATCAGTGATGACGAATTTATCTTAAAAATGTCGAGTCTAAGAAACTCGATGCGCTTGCTTAGTTCGAAGCTCGCTACGCTCGCACGGTAGCTTCTTGAATATTTTGCTAGCAAATTGAACTATGTCAGGCCATAGACTAAGAACAGACCAGCAGAGTCAGCCTTTTCTATGAACACTATAAGCAAAATCAAGTGTCACACGACGCATTTTTCTTAAAAACTTCGGCTCGAGTTTAAAAGGCTCGCAACGCTCGCTTAGTTTGAAGCTTGCTACGCTCGCTTAGTTCGAGGCTCGCTTCGCTCGCACGGTAGTTTCTTGAATATTTTGCTCACAAATTGATCTATGTCAGACCATAGAATAGGGACTGACTAACAGTCAGCCTTTTCTATGAGCACTAATAAGCAAAATCAAGTAACACATGACGCATTTTACTTAAAAATTTTGGCTCGCTTCGCTCGCATGATAGCTTCTTGAATATTTTGCAAGCAAAATAAACTATGTCAGACCATAGAATAGGAACCGACCAACAGTCAGCCTTTTTTATGAGCTCCATAAGCAAAATCAAGTGTCACGTCAGGAGTATTTCTTTTTAAAAATTTCGGCTCGCTTCGCGAGTTTAAGACGCTCACTGAGCTCGCTTTGCTCGCACGGTAGCTTCTTTGAATATTTGCTGGCAAATTGATCTATGTCAGACAATAGAATAGGGACCGACCAACAGTCAGCCTTTTCTGTAAGCACTATAAGCTACATCAAGTGTCACTTATCAAATTTGTCTTAAAAATATCGGCTCGCTGCGCTCGCTTGGGTCGAAGCGCGCTTCGCTCGCATGGTAGCTTCTTGAATATTTTGCGAGCAAAATAAACTGTGTTAGACCATAGAATAGTAACCGACGAGCAGTCATCCTGCTCTATGAGCACCAAAATCAAGTGACACAATGACGCATTGGGTCTTAACCAAGGAGCAAAATTAAAAATTTTATGAAATAATTTTCAATTACGTAAGAAAATAGTAATTTTCTGCACTCTCAAGGTGCATTTTTATTCATATCTCTGACGATCCTCATCAGATCAAAAAAATAATCATCAAATCGGTTCACCCAGTCGACGTAGGTATTTAGAACCTCCTACTTTTTCAAAGTCGGTAAAAAAATCGATTAACTTATTCACCGCGGGTAACACCGCAGGGTACAGCTAGTATTCAATATTTAAACATTTTTAACTAGAAAGTAATTGAAATTTCTTGGATAAAATTGATGTTTTAGAGTAATCAGGCTATTTTTTAGGGTTACGATTTTGTGTATGGCCTTTGTCGGTCTTCTAGATATTAATTGTCTTTGCTACTACTAAGTATTGAAATTTCTTGGATAAAATTGATGTTTTAAAGTTTTCAGGCTATCTGGTACTGCGGGATCGGGTTACGATTTTGTGTATGGCCTTTGTCTGTCTTCTAGATATTAATCGTCTTTGGTAATAGGATACCGTTTTAGTACTACCCTTCTGGTATGGAACCCTAAAAACGATGTGTTCCATTCTAGGCGGTACTCAAGCCTTGTGTTGTAGGAAGTAAACGTCATTGTGTCATGGAAAAAACAAGTGGTTTATATCTTCTATATTCCTGTTTATGGAATAACCACGTTATTATAATGTGCAATATAAGCTATTTTACAGGCACTATCACGCATAATAATTTTGAAGTGCTTATTAAATGGTATCTATTATTTTACGTTCAATACAGATACTAAGAAAAGACACGATTATTTTATAGTACTTTGTTACCTTAGCTTGTACTTGACTGAAGTCGTAATCCTGCGATTTGCCTTTCAGATAATTAATTATAGTTTAAGGAAAATAATGTTGTCAATTCAGATGTCGCAAAAATAATTGAGTTTTTGGACATCCGAATTGACACCAATACCTTCTAAAAATTGTTTAAACTTATCTTTAATTTCTGCCCCCCTAGCCAAGTTACATTACAATTTACATCTAGAATCGCTTTAGAATAGACGGGAACCAAAATGTTTAGGAGTTGACATTCAATGACAGAACGTCGAGCAATCAGATGATGTCAAAAGAAGCACAGCGATGTTAGAAATAGAAAAAAAAAGCGTTTGACACGTCTTTTGACTACAGCTTTTGCTATTCGGTAATGATTTATTACAATTTTACGTTATTCCAAAGACGATTAATATCTAGAAGACAGACAAAGGCCATACACAAAATCGTAACCTGTACCAGATAGCCAGAGGGCCTAGCCAACCGGCATTCGCTATGAAGCGAATCGATTTCTACAATCGTCATCGCTGAAGCGATAGCGAAGATCGCCAAATACCGCGTAAACGAGTGTTACATTCTCTTTGATACCGCACTTAGTCTATGGTTGTCGATATCAAACGTCAAATGAGTCATCGCTTATTTCGCAGTAAATCTGTCGGGTTCGTGGCTTAGGCCCCCAGTGGTCGATGCACCTGTGGTTGACGCCCCCGATTCTACTAATTGTATTATTATTATTATGATTTGCACTTTTGCACTAGTACAGTAAATGTCAAAAGTGTATCTTACCTACATACCGTTTTAGAGATAAGCTCACATGACTTTTAAGTAATTGTACTTTACCAATAAAATACCTACTTCTGTCTTTAATCTTACTAATATAATAAATGCAAAAGTTTGTAAGTAGGGATGGATGGAGAGATGAAAGATGGATTAATGTTTGTTACTCTTTCACGTAAAAACTTCAGAATGGATTTTTGCGATTGGTCTGTTGGTATGAGCTGACTTGGGTGATAGGGACTTTGATCCCGATTAAATGCTCCCTTGGGAATATATATTACAAGCTTATGCCTTTTATGCCTGCCAGTACATTTGATAAAAAAAATCTTTGGATTAAATTAAACTGACCGGGGGCATCTTATGATATTCTTTCGGCAGCTGTTTATAAAATCGCCATTTTTTTTCGATATCTACAGGGTCTTAGCGTTCGCTAGCGTTTCCATCAGAGGGCCAACCGGCATTCGCTATGAAGCGAATCGATTTCTACAATCGTCATCGCTGAAGCGATAGCGAAGTTCGATTGGTAGACAAAGTAACCTTCGCATAGCGATCGCCTTGTCTATTCGTCTGATCGCTAAATACCGTGTAAACGAGAGTTACATTCTCTTTGTTAGCGCGCTTAGTCTATGGTTGTCGACATCAAACGTCTAATGAGTCTGTCAACTTTGATGAATTCGGAATCCTATTTGAATTATTTTATTGAGATTTATAAAGATAATGCAATCAAGAGCACGAGCCAGCGGTGAATAGTTTCCAACTCTTTTGGAGTCAGCGCCGGCGGCAGCTGGCAGCGCCACTGGGGCCGGCGCGGCACGGTGCTCACCGACCCGAGCTGCCAGTCCTCTCCCGCCTGAGCCTACCACGTTCACCCCGCTCCCACCTGTGCCTACCACCGAATCCTAGTGTTGCCTCTCCCCATCGTCGACATTTGAGAGCGCGCCGAAGACGAGCGCTAACTCCATTTGACCGAGCGACGAGTGAGTTCGTGGCTATCGAGCAGAGACGCCTTCAGTTGGAGGAGAGACGGGCACAGACTGAAGCCCGAAGAGTAGAACTGAATAATGAGCGAAACAATGTCCTCAACCGTTTCACAAATATTGCTGAAGCTTTTCTTCAACAATATTTGAGTAGGGACAGCGATGTCACGGTATGGCTTGATAGCGAGTGAGTTTGTGTGATACCTTGAGTATAAGTGTAGACAAGGTGAGAACGTGCAGTAGCGCATATAAGTATACATACACAGACAGCATGTTATGGACGGTTTTGTTTTAAAATAAAATATATTTGTAACTTAAGTACTTTTATTTATAATCCACTTAGAATTCTCATTTTCATGCATGAGTTAATTATTAGGTTGTGAGGTGTAATCATCACTGCCATCATTATTTGTGCCAGAGCTAAAACGTGGTGTTGGAAGCCGAGCCTTTACTGCAATGTTGTGTAGTACACAGCATGCAAGTGTTATCCTGTTAGCTACATAAGGATGGTAGTGAAGAACTCTGTCTTTAAGCAAGCTTCTCCAACGAAACTTCAGCAAACCATAGCAACGCTCAATACAGTTTCTGGCTTGTGTATATATCTTCTCGAGACCCAGGTGCAGCATTTAAAACAGGTGTTATCAGCAACGAAACTTCAGCAAACCATAGCAACGCTCAATACAGTTTCTGGCTTGTGTATATATCTTCTCGAGACCCAGGTGCAGCATTTAAAACAGGTGTTATCAGCCAGGGTCGCTTATTAAACACATCCAATGATATTCTTTCTACAGCTGTTTATGAAATCGCCATTTTCTTTCGATATCTACAGGGTCTTAGCGTTCGCTAGCGTTTCCATCAGACGATTCGACTATTAAGCGAAATCGACTGTCAAAAGTGCAACTTGGCTAGGCATTTGTATGAAGTAATCGTTCGATGTTGTCGATTCGTTTGGTGGAATCGAAATGCTAGCCATATTACATTTCGACAATCGCTTTCGATTAGAAACTAAAAAAAAATGTATAGGAATTGACATTCGATGACGAAAACTCGAGCGATCAGAAATGTCAAATCAAAGGTGTAGCGATGATAGAAATCGAATCGCTTCATAGCGAATGCCGGTTGGCTAGGCCCTACGTAACAGATCACGTGACATATCGAAGGCATATGTCAAACCAATACATTTTGGACTTTTCTACTATCGCTTTCGCTAATCGATTGTTACATTGTCTAGGCCCTCTGGAAACTTTAAAACATCAATTTTATCCAAGAAATTTCAATTACTTTCTAGTTAAAATTACCTATATTTTTTTTATATTGAATATTCAACTCACGATAGTTTTGAAAGTGAAATATTGAATATTGTTGCTACCTACTACTAAATATTGAAATTTCTTGGATAAAATTGATGTTTTAAAGTTTCCAGGCATCTGGTACTGCGGGATCAGGGTTACGATTTTGTGTATGGCCTTTGTCTTCTAGATATTAATCGTCTTTGGTTATTCCAAAATCTATTCGTTATTTAAATTTAAATCTCAGCAACAGAACTCTGGAGCGATTTCTAATCACAAAGAACTTCCGTTCCTTATCTTTTATTCATCAGAATAATGTGAGCCCTTTTAAGTTCTCCGAAGGCATACCATAAACTGCTTAAGTTAAAACAAAACAACGCATCTATTTATACTCGTTTTGACTCTTGAACTAATAGGGCCAGCTGGTTGTAAGATAGTTCTTTTGACGTAAGTTTGTCGTCATTTTTATCTTCTGAATGGTTGTGGATTTGTCGAAAGGATTTAGAATCGATTAAAATTAAAATTGAATCCATCCTTTTTATTTCGATCGTAATAAAAGGGACGGCAACAGTGCCGTCAAATTAGTTAAGTTTAGTTTGGCGACATCTGAATTGACACACAGAGCCACACCTTCTCATCTCAGTACGACATATAGTCATAGATAAAAGTATACGATAAAAAGTAATACCTAACGATATCTTTCCTTATGACAAATAGAAATAGAATCTGGCGCAAGCGCAGATAAACTCTCCGATACAGAATGTGGAATTCCGTCTCGTAACAATGTCTGCTGGAGGAGTAAGTAGGCTAATCGGGTGATTTGGCAGGATTATCCTAGGTGATATATGATTAGGAACGATGAAATTAAACGGAGAATGTTTCTGATTAGCCACTTGTTCATACGAACATCCATCCATCAAACACTAAGGCTGTGTCCACAGTAGGCAAACTGAGCGGCCGACTGAGTGAGCCGCAAATTTGTGGCGAACTGAAATTTGAGTTAGCTGCAAACTCAGATAAATTTTCGCCATATCAACCATATCGCCGCCGCCGACTGAGACAGTCGCGTAACGCTGCAAACTGCGTAAAGTGAGCGCTAACTAGCAAACTGTGGACACTCCATTTCAAATATAATTATGGAAGGGCGTACTAAACCAATACGCCGCAAACTCAGTCGGCCGCTAACAGTTTGCCTAATGTGGACACAGCCTTAAATGAAGAAAGTCTATTAGTTCTATAATCATTTGCTGACAACCTAAATTGTTTCGGCAGCTAACAGTTTGCCTAATGTGGACACAGCCTTAGATGAAGAAAGTCTCTCAGTTCTATAGTCATTCGCTGACAACCTAAATCGTTTCTTAGAGTTCTAATAAAAAAGCTGGAGAACATTGAGATAGGTCGCAAGTGTCTACAGTTGGGATAGGTTGGCCTCATTGAGATTAATGGACCCTGGTTCCGAGGAGCACGTAATTGAGATGAACTTGTTTGTACAGAGACATTACTGTTAACTGGACTGTTGATGGCTTTTTAATTGTCTCGAATCTGGCAGTAAGCTTCACATTAAACTGACAAGTATTATATGAAAGTTAAAAAAAATACCTTAAAATTAAATATAAAGGTTAAAATAACGATTATTTATGCAAAAAGATTATCACAGAACACAAGAAAGGTGAGGTAGGTATTTAAAGAACTACTTAAGAACAGTTAATTTAAAAAAAGGTTTTACTTAAATTCTTTTAATGGTTCGCTGCGGCACAAAAACTCATTACCTATTATGCAGTTTTTAGTATTAATATAATAGTTACATACTCCCATAATATTTTATTTTTATTGCGATATCGCGCTTGAACAATAAAACATGTTACTATCCCGCTTAAAAAAATGTTAGTGACTGTACCATAAAAATAAATCTAAGGACTTATAAAAGCAATGCAGCTGCCGCGCCAGGCCTAAAAAAATAAAAAAGTGCAGTCACTCGAGCGACACGCTCGCATGCGCGCGCACATCGACGCCGGCAATGTACTGCCGTGACCTTGACACTGACGCCAGGACGAACTCGCGACTTCGAATTCACTATTTTGGTTTGTGTCCCTTTTAAGAGGTTTTGAAGTTGTTCTGAAATCTCGGCCGCAATTTAGATAATAATGATCCGTTGGTCTACACGGCCCTTATTTAATCCAGTTGCAGTAAAAGCTGTTATGAATGAGTTAATAAAGTTGAAAAGTTTTACGATCATCTAATGTCTCAAGCGGACGAGGCATGCGTGAATGGCTCATTGTGATGCGAGTCGGGCCTGGGACGCCAGGGACCATGTTGACACGCCCGGTATAAATACTTTCTGAGTTTTATTCAGCATGAATTGAAACTTAACGAATGCATTCAATTTAGGCTGTCAGAAAAATTATAACACGTATAAAGATTGTAGCTTTTTGTAATTCGGAATATGGGATGTATATGGTACCTATACAAAAAAAAAGTTTATGTCTTTTATGAAAGTACTTAGGTATTATATAAACTTTTTACACTGATAAAAAAAAACAACGAAAATACCTAAGTTAGTGGACTATTACCTCTACATCAGACTATCAGTCTATCTTATCATCATCTTCCTGCCTTTATCCTTTTTCAATTCCCCTCTATTATCAGCCGTCATCTCATCCCTTTTGTTACGTATGTCTTCCTTTGTTTACCTTGGTATTTTAATTAGTTTTTTGGAATAAATAACTATGAACTGTTTTTTTAACCGATAAACCTATTAATAATCGATCACATAAATTATGTGCGCTATTTTTGTTTTGTGTCACTTTTAATCCTCTCATGTGTAATAGGTATTATTTTTATTCAATCCGACGAACGATTGCAGATCTATTAGGAACGCCTTATCTGTCAAAAAGTGCCATACAAATTGTTAACAAAGTTGCTATGGAGTGGAGGTATATCTGCGATCGTTCGTCGGATTGGATATTAATATCGGCCGTTAGTTAGCAAGATTTAATACAAAAGAAATGTGTGTAAAATGTCATTCACATGCAATGTCTAATCTAATGTCATGACTGAAGCCATTAAGCACGTGTATGAAGGTGAAGTAAGATTTTAAACTGACTATAGTTACTGTTGTTTACAAGGGGAATAAGTTGTGGATGACTAAAAAAGGTTCAAAAGCAAGTGTGTCAACATGACTAAGAAAGACAAAAGGACATGGTCTCTGGGCATCTAAATATAGACCCTGTCTTGCGTCGGGGGTGCCAAGATATCTTTCTGCCCTTTTTGCATGAAAACATTCGTGTAATGCTTAAAAGCTTTTCGACAGCTACTCTTAAACGAAAAACATGCAAAACCAACTATTTATGTTACCTCTAAAGTCATTTTTAATACCTTTAAAAAAGTAATTACAAATAGTTATGTTATAGTAATTTTGCATTTTCCTAAGATAGTCATTGAAATTCGTGCACTGCTGTTTACCCAAGTGTGCAACGATGACGATTTTTTATGTAAATAAATAACTTGGCTGTGCATATAGATTGATGAAAATAATATAGAGAACAGGAAAATGAATCCCTTTAATAATAATGTAGCTTTGCCCACTGCTAATAATAAACCACATAGCTGATGATTATATTTAGTGGCATCATTCCCTACAGCACATCATAATAAGTGCGATTTTATGTTATTTTGTTTTTTCGAGTTAGGTCTCTTTAGTTCTATAATGTACGATTGTATTATGCCTATGTAGGTATGTATGTCGACAGTGATTTGTGATGATGAAGGGAGGGTTTGGAGTATGGAGCCAGTTTGGGATGATGATGAGTCACGCCCCGTATGTATGCAGAGTGCAGACACACGACACGGCGCAACAATGGACGGATGTTGTCTGTACTCAAGTCTCGGACACGCCGTTTGTCTCACTATGGATGGATGTACGTACATTATAAATAAATAAATCTATATCGAAAAACGCTTACCAATTTAAAAAAAATATACCTATACTTTAAATGACAGTGTAAATGTCCAAAATATATTTTTTTAAATAGATCTGAGAAAAAGTATAGGTAAAGGTACCTACCTACCTTGAGGTTGAGACCATGTTTTATTTTTTGTAAAAAAAATCAAAGGTCCTTTTTTCTTCGAGTAGAAAATCCTCAGTCATCACATTTTAATATTACATCAATTAAAAAAATACAAAACATTGAATTTTGTGAAATGTGAAAATAAACTTACCGAATGATTCTGATGAAACTAGTAATAAAACAAACCCTTGACCGTGACTAGACTTTATTAAAAAAATCAAAGCAAGTTTCCGTCCATACAGAAGAGTAAACAGTACACTTAATATAATCAACGGTCAATAAAGCTCTATTATAGGTTTATATTAGCAATACAGATAATCCAAATACAGGGAAACTATCGATACGCTAATAACGGCGTAACTTGAAATATGGCAGATAACGTATCTACATCATCCAAGATAGCCGATATGTCCATAATTCACGATCACTAAATAACTTCTCGAAAATTCCGATTTCTGGAATAATGCATGCAATTCAATAAAGAAGTGCATTTGAGAAGAGTGGATTCAGATTGTCGAATGATAGAGGTAAGTTTTGTTAATAAACTGCTGTGCAGGCCGACCCACTAAGCGTGGGATGAGGGTAGGAGAATGAATATGAATAATGAATGTATTTAGGTACAAATGGTGAGAAACAAGTGGTAAATTAAAAATATGAAACCGACTTCAATTTCGTAAGAGAGAAATTAATCGAATCACATACCTACCTATTACTCATCAAATTCATATCATTACTCTCCTGCCCTTATCCCACGTTAAGTGGGGTCGGCACAACATGTTTTTCTCTTCCACTCTCCTCAATCGCTCGTCAACTCTGAACTCACTCCTCTTACATTCATATCCTCTTTCACACAATCTATCCACTCATCAAATTCATACTTTCTCTATAAAATTAGCAAATAAATAAGCCAGTGTCTGGTATTTTTGAAAACACAGACTATTCACGCTTCGCGCTTGAATTAAATTCACAAATAACTAGCACTAATTACTCTCTGCTTACCTGAATCAGCCAACCGATTATTTTTATTGTATTGATTATTATTTACAAGTTATTATTATAGTTTTCTATCTTTGCGCTAGTATCCAATAGATTTGAGTCGTAATAAACATACCAGTCAAGTTAATAAAATATAATAATAGGATTAAACGAACTAAAGTGAAGTTCTATCCTTATTATTTAATTTGCTTATTCTGGAATGACCACTTAGTAGTACTCGCTGCTCTCGCTATATATCGCGTGTCCAAAGTGTTGCCCTGCAACTAAAAAAAATTTTTGATGCCTGCAACACAACCAAATCACATCATTACGTTCAGAGATAAATAAATGAGTAGACCCATGGGAAGAAGCTATGCGCATCATAGCTTTGGGATGGGTAGGGAAATTCTCATTCCAGAATAAGCAAATTAAATAATAAGGATAGAACTTCACTTTAGTTCGTTTAATCCTATTATTATTTTGCTTTGCTTATTCTGGAATGACCACTTAGTAGATGTTTAGAGTTAAACCTTAAAAACCCATTCAATGTAGTAACATTATACCTAAGTACTTAATTTATTACAAATGATACTTCCATATTAAATCACCAAGGTAAGTAGGTAGAACATTTACTATGGTTTCTACATTATACTGTTAACTAGAGGCACCCCATATGCCTTAACAAAAGAAACTTGAAAATCTTTACTATTTGAAGAGTTCTAAACTAATACCTACAATTAAATTGCTTTGCAAACATCCATTATCAAGAGGTTCACCCTACTGACTTAAAAACGCTGTAAGGACTTGTCCCACCGAGACCTTTCTACTGATAAACTAGGATGTGGCTCTCTTAAGAGGTCTCTTAAAAAGCAATTTGTAATTAATATTTTAATAGTTCATCATCACATCTTAGTTGTTTAGTACCTATTTACCAATCATATGAGAGGTATTTTAAAAGACAATAACTGGCTTGGCAAGATACATCTGCTCCAAGCAGTTGATTTCTTAACTAGGTAGGTATATAACAAAACAAAAAGAACTCTGTTATAACTGTTAACATTTAGTGTTTGGACTCTGCTATGTAGGAGTCAAAAACAAAGCAGTCTTTTTAATCAAAATTTTCTTAATAAGAGAATGCCACTGTCTTATGAAAAACAGAACCATAATGTGGCTCCTATGCTCCCAATCCCAAGTGGCTTTATATTTTGGCACATAGGTTTTATTCTTAACATTCCTTTAGAACCACGTTTAAGGCGACCATCTGTTTCAAAATGATTAATAGATTATGTATTAAAAGTGACAGACAAAGCTAAACAATTTGCAGTTTAAGAAGCACCTTTAACAAAGACGGTCATTAAATAACAAAATTAAAAATAAAACATAAACACTATTTTCTGATTTCCTAACTTACCATACCTACTGCCACTATTTTTCGAATCCTAGTTTTTATTTTTACTTCTATTGCGCTTTGTCCTACCATTATTCCCTTCATAATTATTATTGCCTAATAACAAGCCCCCTAGGTAAGAAGAGTTGAGTTGACTTTGAATAAAGATTTTATAGATTTTCACAAGGTGCAAAAATGTATCTAAACACGCTTGATTACTCTTGAATACCCATACCTGAAAAGGCCAAATTAGAAACAATAAAATACTTATCTTTAACTACCTAATAAGTACCTTAAGCCTTTTATACCTTTTAAGTAACATACGTAATCATTTTTAAAGTGACATTCACTTTTTTAAAACATGTAGAAATGCATTAAAGAAAAGTTTCTTTAATTCAAGGTAGAAGCACTACCATCCAAGTAAAAGGATTACCATGTCAAGCTATAGGTACAATCGGTATATTTCTCACATTTTTTATTTAGCCTTAAGCAAACAAATAAATGTCTGGAGGACCAAGTGTCCACAATCCTTACAAAAATGTACTGGCTTTCTTACTTCTCATTCTGTATCTTGATTTGAGTGACAAGATTCAAATTTAGTTTTTGTATTGTCTAGATATCTATGTTAATACTGAAAGTTGCCAGGTAGGGTCATTAAATTGAGGAATTTGACTATTTGGATGAACTTACTTAATTTTAACCATATTTTTAAGTATGTCTCAACCTCTAAAATGCATAACACTTCCATGCAAAAAAATAATAATAATAATAATAATACCTAATATTGCTTAAAGGGACCTAAGCTACCTTTCGCTTTCATAATATTTCATTACAGAAATACATCTAAACAAACCTAACGTAGGTCAACTTTTTTCCTAGGCTAGCAAAAACAACTACCAACTATGTTCTGATCTTATTCTGCCAAATAAATAAAAATAAAACTTTGCTTCATCGGTTCGGTTATTTTCATTAATCTACTATCATAGTACCCCCCCCCCCCCACAACGTACCAAAGCTATGAAATTTTGTTTTTACAAAACCATAAGAAAATATTCACCATAATATTTTTGTACCTACTTAATTAACAACTTTATTATTGATATTATTTAATGATGTCCAAGGAAATCAATTTCTTTAAATAAATAACTACTCTAGTAAGTACCTTTTTCTCTCATTATGTTCTATGACCCTCTTGTAAATGTAAACCCATTACTAAGAAAGTATAATAAATATCCATTTATTTGATTAAATATTTTTATAGTTTGAATTAATTGAATCTAATTAGTATGATTTTCCAATTCTATTTTACACAAAGTAAAACCAATTTTAATTAGCCTTGTGTTTAAATTAAGAAGTTTCAACAAACTTAGTTATATAAGTTTAAACTCATCTTAAAATAAAGCTACAGGTACCTAGTGTCCATCCTTTTTTGGGGATACTAAATCATACATATTACCTATGTACTGGACTAAAATTAATCCTAATCAGCTTTGCATTCTGATATGACACAATCATTATTTGATTTAAAAGTTTTATTATCCCTTATGGAATATCAATTTTTTAGATTTGGTTACATAATTATTATTATGTGGCATAAGTGATTGTTCAGGCAAAGCATGAAAAGTTATCCTTTTAACCAACTAAGATAGTGGAATCTTGTGCAATTCTGTCCCATCCAGCATCCATAATAAATAAATACATACCTTAAAGCACACCAACAAAACAAACCTCCACGGATATTTGGCCCAGCTTTTGTTGGATAGGTCTGGGTGGTGGCATAAGCCCGTTGTTTGGCTGTTCTGGTACTTATGTTAGGGCTGTTGGTAGTTCTTTATTTTATAACCAACCATTTTTATAGAAAAGCTTCCTAGCTTTTATAGGTCATTAGTATAATTAGGGCCAATTCTTATACAGCTTCTTCCTCTAAAAAATGTAATAAATACCCAATGTGTTCATTGGTAATCTCTTTCCAACGGAGAGAGTGCCATCTTGCCTTTGAAAGATATTTTTGGCCCAGTTTTGTTTCATGTTGACTGTCTAATTTTTGTTTTATGTTCTTGAAGAAGTCTATGTCATGCTTTTGCTGTTAGGTTCAGAATACCTGATAATTCCACATTTAACTTTGGAGCCTCCCACAGTTTGCCATTTCAAGGGGTTTTTATTTCATTGTTTGTCAACTTTAGTCCGACTTTTTATTAGTAAGGATTCCATTTGAAAGTCCTTGTCTTAAAGGCTTTCCCGAGGCTTCAGCTGTTGTTACCTCTTTACTCTGAGGTTTTAATCTCAAGCATTTCTAATTCAAATTTCAAAATTGACCGTCATAAGTAAGATTAAAAAATCTAAGTTCTTCAGAACAAGCATACCATGTATGAGCTGTTTAAGTCACTCTCTGCCACGTACAATTGTAAAACACACAATTTGTAGTCACAATAGGTAGTTAGTACTTTAATGTTGGTTCATTTTTTAGATTTCTTGAGTTCAACCTCCTCAACGGAGAGGATTATTATATATACATATTTTATTACATGTCATGTTAGGAACTGTTTGCATGATTCTCTTAGTAGGTGCACCACCCCTCCACCGGAGGGGATACATATTGTACCACAATACATATTTTATAACATTATAACAATGTTGAGAACCTTGTTTGCTTGTTTCTCTTAGTAGGTGCACCACCCCTCCACCGGAGGGGATACATATTGTACCACAATACATATTTTATAACATGTTAAGAACCTTAGTGTTTGCTTGTTTCTCTTAGTAGCTACGTGCACCACCCCTCCACCGGAGGGGATACATATTGTACCACAATACATATTTTATAACATGTTGAGAACCTTATTGTTTGCTTGTTTCTCTTACTAGGTGCACCACCCCTCCACCGGAGGGGATACATATTGTACCACAATACATATTTTATAACATGTTGAGAACCTTATTGTTTTACTGTACAACCCTTTCAACGGAGGGGATATAATATTGTTATGTTCCTTATATTTACTTGTTCCACTTTATGTACAACCAATCAACGGACTGGATACTTAATGTAACACAAAAAGTATTATTTTACGTGTAAGGTAGCTACTAAGGATTTCCCCGAAAAAAGCTCACGATGTCCCTGGAAAACAAAAAACAAATCGCCCAAAAACGTTGAACTTGAAGGTTAGGCCATCAAGATGGCGATCGGCCTTGCCGATTTCACAGCCAGCCACGGTTGGTGAATTTGAAAATTTCTTGGGAACAATGAGACAATCGTTATTATTGAGACTTTTTGATAAATAAGTAGATGTCTTACCACTCCTGTGTGGATTGTATAATAACGTAAAAAGGGATAAAATAGCCCTTAGCTTCCATTACTTTCATCCTTGCGCCTTTCCAATTTTTCCAACATCTTGGCATTTTGACCCGCTCTGGATGTTATCCACACTTTGCAAATGACCACTATAACTTATTAAACCACTACAACACAAGATTTCGGAAAGAAACTATAATTTCTTTGCTTTTTAAAATTTTCGATAAAAAATCGACGACACCGCGAGTGAACGCGAAAGAACGAATGATGTGATTTGGTTGTGTTGCAGGCATCAAAAATTTTTTTTAGTTGCAGGGCAACACTTTGGACACGCGATATATAGCGAGAGCAGCGAGTACTACTAAGTGGTCATTCCAGAATAAGCAAAGCAAAATAATTAAGAATGTGTTTTTTATCACCGGTGTTTGTAGATTTATTTACGAGTGTTATTGATCAACGTGGAAAGCAACGGAAACAGGCACAATGCCGCCTTTCACCTCGATTTTCTCCAAAGATGACTATTCGATTTGCTTTAGATACACTCATACAGCTCGACCTAATGAGCGAACGTCTCTGAAATATTTGAAAGTATGAAAGCTTTTATGTTGTAGCGCACACTTATTATTACAAGGCATTTATTATAGTATAGACAGGGTCGGACTGGCCTGACAGTCGAAGTAATAGCTTTCGCCACCGGGGCCCTAGCCTGCGCGGGTCCACGGGGCCTGCCTAGCGTGGGGTAGACAGGGTTAGCTCATTCCCACCCTGAATAGGATCTAGACTCTAAGAAAAATTAACGAGTTCAGTGTCTTCGGTTTAGAATGAATTATTATTTTTTAAAGTCACCAGTCGCACCTAAGCAACAGCAAGATTATACATTCTTTATTCTAGGTATATTTATAAAATATTCCAAGGATTGTTGACTTGGCTTAACTCTGGATTGTAATCGGATCCTTTGCTTAGTTATATGAGTGGGTGCGTTGCATTATGCAAGCAATTTAGGTACCTAGTACCTACTTAACAGTCTAGACACAGTGGTAGACGAACCTAATTGTATTTCTTCATGATAATAAAAATAAACTGTAAGTTCTGTATTGATTTTGACCAGAGCGTGGTTCTGATTCATCACGATTTGAAGGTTGATGACCGCAGTTACCGCTCAAGCGACGAGGTAAACTACAATAAATTATAGGTACTTTTTCAGTCAAACACCTCCTATTGGCTAACTAGATTAATGTAACTTAGTTTAAGAGAACAAGTACAGTCTGAGATTGGAGCTTACATTTCAAGCTCGCGTTCTGTCTCTCCTATAAAATATGATGATGAATTGGTATGACTTTCATACTTAGTACATTATGAGGGGTGAAAGAGGGCAGAAAATCCTCAACTAACCCTAAAAGCCCAGTTGGGTAGACACCAAAAATGCTTTAGTTAGAAGCTCGATTTCTGCAGGATGGACTTTTTAGCTGTCATGCAAGATCGCTTTTCGAAAGTCTCTTCAAATGAACTATGTACTAAAACAACACTCCGTGATCAATGATGAAAATTAGAGAATGGTACGTTTGAGCCCATTCTCCCTTTCTATCAAATAGTAGGTATACGTACCTACATGGTAAGTACAAATTTACCTGACGCTGTATTATAGGCCTGAGTTTGTTGTTAATGATGTGTGAACACGGCACCCGACACCTCAAGGCTACTCTGAGAAGTCTTATTATCCAGTTACAAAACAAATGGTTTATCTGATCACTTGCAATCTTATCAAATGACAGATGTTACTATGTACTGCATCGATTTTAGGTTAAACACTTTTTATATTTATTGCAAGTAGTAACTAGTGCTGGAGAGGATAGCCTCGACTTTCGTTCCGGAGGTCGTGGGTTCGAATTCCGGCTATGCTAGATTTTTCGTTACGAAAAGTTTATTGGCGCAATAACACCCTCACAGCGAAGAAATACCTACTTAGCTTTTCAATAGCGGCGATGGCTTAGTTAGACATTTTCAGAAGATATTCACAGGCGAGAGAGAGATCTGAGACAATATCTATCTCTTCGGGGATATGTTGAGCGTGTTGAGACTACCCCTAGTCTCGGGTTGTACTGATCCGGAAGGGCCCGGGTGGCAAAAGTTCGGGCCCGGGCCTGAATAACTAAATTGGTTATTTTTTTACAAATTATTAGTTATTTATCATAGGTACCAACTCCCAGATAGCTCCAGGCCACTAGGGCCCGGCTGGCAAATCGCCACCTCAACTATATGGCTAGTCCGACTCTGGGGGTAGTCAAAGGGTTCTGTGTATAATTTAGATGCATGGATAGCAAATTAACAGTAATGTAGGTAACCTTATTATAAAAATAATATAATATAGTGTCATGGGGCGTTTACCTAGCAAAATAAAAAGTAAAAGTAGGTAGGTACTTATATTGTTCGGTAGGTAGGTAAGTAGGTTGCAATAATCATGATTTATCATTCATGTCGCTCTAATCCTCGCTTAATTTAGATATACACTGTTCATTTCACGAATGGAACTTTCTCGTGTTCAATATCCTCCTTGACTCAAAGAATCTTACGATTTACATACATAAGTATTAAATTATGTCGTAAGTGTAGATATAACTTATAATTTTAAATTATCAGATGTGGGAAAAGTAAGAGCCCAAGCCCGAAATTTGAGTTCAACGGTGGGTGGGCGTTAGTGAATACAGACAGAGGTATTTTATATAGTAGGTAGTTTAGTTACCTACATTTCTAAAATTATTTTCAAAAATGTAGTACTTAGGTAAGTACTTACTTACAAAAATATTATGAGAGATGAAGTACGAGTATTAGAAAATACCTAAGTACCTACATGAAATTAGTCACAGTAGGGTAGACAAAACAAATATTTGCTGTAGGAAGGTAGACGCAGGGTGATTTAAAGTAGGTATTTCACTAATACCTAGGTAGGTACTTACTAAATTATATTTGGTAAGTACCTACTAAGTAGGTATGCTTTCTTCGAAGTTCCAAAAAGCTGTGTGGATAATAGGTACATAGGTACACAAGGAAACCAGCGCAACTTGCTAGTTCAAGATCACCGGTAAATGAAACAACAAATACAACGCAGGGACGAGAGCGAGGGTGTGGAACCCTAGCGTCTATATAAGTAGGTACCTATGTACCTATCTACCCATCCCATGTCGGGCTCGGGACAATCGATTCGCGGGAGCCCGGGCTCCCCTACCGGCCGCCGCCGCCCGGCCAGCCACCCGACACATTCTAGCGAAACGACACAAAAACTTACCTTTTTACACACGAACAAGCTCACACCGAAGAAATGCAGTCACGTAGATCGCGAGATCAAATCACTGATGCACTACAGTACTGAACAGCGATCAGCTCGGTCCCACAACTCAATCGATCAACTTATCACTGAATTTAATATAAAATATTGGTAGTTTATTTCTGAAAATGCGTGCGCCGGCTAAATTGATACCGGTGGATTTGAATTACGATTATCGTTGCAATAACGACGCTAGTCCCACGGAGGTTCGCGGCAGACTGACCGGGATGAAGATGGCGCGCGCTTTGCGTGCGCCGGGGATGACGCGAGTGAACATAGTTGCGAGAGATCCGTTACACACCCGACCAATAGGCGCGCGTCGCGAACTTCGCCGGCCAATGGTAAATCGGAGATTGTGATGATTTTGCGCGTGAAAGTTTAAATTGTTCACGTTTCGTCGGCATTTAAATTTTATGATTATTCATTACTTTAATATTTCATTTTTATACATGTAAGATGTTTTAATTGCGTAATTAACGGTACAAAACAGTTAAATAGGTATGTTAAAAGCAACAAAGTTGAAATTAATTATGTGAATATGCGAAAAGTCGCCAATATATAATAATTAGGTTGTTACAAGGGTTGAAAGAAACCTATTTAGGTACGTGCGAGATGGTTTGGTATGTGAGCGTAGCAAGGGTGCCTATATTTCTGGTGCAAAAATAGATTATTCACCTTTCACCACACCTACTATTTACTACCTATATGTGGAAACTTTTAATTGGCCTTCACATAAATAGCATGACGTTCTTACTCATGCTATTTTGTTTAGTTTAGCATAGCTGTAAGTTTTCTTAAAATTGTTAAAATGAAAAAAAAACTCAACAGTCTAACCACCCACTTATCGATAGCCACTGAGGAATCCACAGTTTCATAGCAATTTCCTTGGCATTCCACCGCGAATCTGTTGGCGGCGGGCGGCGCAGCGGCGCGTGAACGCATCTTATTTTACGAGCATTCGGACCATTCTTCGGCCGTGCTTTCTAAACCGACCACAATGAAATAAATTAAGCCACAGAGAGTAACCAACAATTCAACGGAACCACCTTCCAAAGTGAATATTATATTGAAGCTTGAAGTGCTTGTAGACTCATTCGCACGCATGAGATGCATTCAGAGTCTGCACTCACACTTGGGTCTTCGCTCAAGTAGTAGGTATCGATTTTTTAACAGTTCCCTATGGAAACTGAGTGAATGGGAAAAATCACCACTTGAGATCACGCTTACCTATGAACTTTGAAATCTGAATGCGAGCCGAAGTGTCTTGCTTATACTTTCAGCTCGTCGTTTTCACAAAATGAATAGTAGTCAAGATTTAAGTGTGTGCCATAACGCCGAGGAATGAGCGGGAGAGCGAATAATGTTTTTACTCGTGAGTGAGAAGCGCAGAACGATAGACACGCAACATAATTTATAGCGAAAAAACAGTTTTTATTTAATTACAAGTTAATTAAACAAGTAATCGAAAAATTAAAAAACCAGAACTAAATGAATACTTCTAGGCTATTTGTCAAAACATAAAACCAACAAAAATAGCGTTCTGTTCCTGAGATAAATAGCAAACTGTGTGAAAAACATGTATTTTTCAAAAAAATATATGATCGAGAAAACTTTTACCAATCGTGTTTCTAAAAAACCACAACGCAAGATAAAAGTTCAAAGTTTAATTTCTCCAAACATTATAAGGTGGTATCTTTCACGGATTTTGAGATCTAATACGATTCAAACCACATATTTGCTACCTACGGCCTCTTAATGACTGACAGCTTCCATACTTCGAAGGGCACACTACTTTTTAACCGTGAGGAACATTTTGTAAGCGTTTTACAAAATGCTCCTCACGGATAAAAAGTGGAAAGGCGAAATTCAGAAGAGATTATTAACAGGGATACCTAATTCATAAAGAGGGCATGTGAATTTTGTATCTGTCATTGATTTGAGTTGAGTGAGCCTAGTAGTGGTACTTAGGTATAGTATTGTATTATAAGTGGTTGAGCGGCGGAACCACTTATAATAAGAAGAAGATATTTCGTAGGCTCAACTTGAGCCTAAGAAATATCTTCAATTAGGTAGGTAAGTACCTACTTACCTTGACTCGAAAAAAAGTCCTACTTACCTACTGCAAATCAGTAACCTCGAAAACTTCACTGATTTTAAAATTCTTCTAACTTTTCTTTCCTTACCTGACAAACTTCAAATGCTAGAGCCCCATGCTCCATTATTTCTTCTCTTTCGTTATAAAACCCAGTCGAAGTTTAGAATCACCTTACCAAAACTATTCACAAAAGTTTTAACAAAATGATGCTTTACAAACATCTAGGTACCTATAGTCAATTCAGTCATGGTAGAGTAAGGAATGTTACGTGTTTGATATTAACTGGTATCTCTCGTTCGGAACTTTATAAATGGAAATTAAAATAGTTATTGGCACTTTGTTTAAACGTAATTTGCATGAACATGACTAGTACAATTTACTTACTTTTTGCTCAATCTTGGCCTAGGAGCTCTACACACGGGCAAATAAATCATCTAACAAAACTTTCTGCTACGAGCATAGTATTCGTAGCAGTCGTAGCACTGCTACGCCGCCAGCGGTTTTGCAGAATAATAGGTACTTACTAACTTTTAGAACTGAGGTTCATTGAGATTTTTTTTTTATTTCTCCAATGCCGCCAAAGCCTTTTTCTCGCTTTTACGGGTTATTCCGGAAATTCTTCTTAAATATTATTGTTGAATAGTGTGACACCTCGCATTCTCAGTTCTTTCCGAATGAACATAGGCTATATTTTATTAAGGTAGGTACCACGTGAGCGAAGCCACGGGCAAGTAAGCTAGTAATTTATAAAATAATAAACAAGTCAGCCTCGTACTCTAAAAATGGAAACGATACGTCGGTCGTCGCGTCTAGCCAATAATCGCAGTAAATTTTATCTTGGTTAGGTAATCTTCCGAATAGGTATAGGTACAGTTTCCACTAACTTAGCTGACCTGCGATTATTTTCACGATGATGTACCTATCGTTTTCGGTTTGTAGAGTAATAATGTAGAATATGCTCACATTGCTCGCGCAAATAATGTGTCGTGTTACTGAAGCACATTATAAAAATTAAAATTCCTATGCAGTTGTGATACAGCGGTGTCGTGACTACGCGCCGTTTCTCAGTTTGCCGCTATTTAGTTAATGCTTGGTTTCTTGTGTTACGGTGTCTTCAAATATGGACGTAATACCTAGATAACAGTGGGATTTTATTTGTTTTGGTACGCGGTAATATTATAGGTTGCGTCACGTAAAAAGAACACCAAGGGGAAAAGCTGCGCAGTAGTCGATTTTTAGGTCCGATTGGTGGAGGAGTAACGCGCCACACAGCCTTCATACCATTGATTTAGCGAGTGCTATGATTCGTCAGCGAGTGAACCCATGCACTGTTTTTTTACGTGTCGCGACTTGTACCTAGGCTCGATAGTGGAATGGATTGGTCGACGTCGATCGATTGGTCTGGGTCTATGTAAGCATCTTGTGGCATCGATATAGTTGCGATGATGTTCACGTGCCTTTCTGTAGGTACCTACCTAGCTAAGATATATTTTCTAGAAGCTTTTCCATCTATCTGCAAATATAGGTAATAAATATAGCACAATGATCAGCCCATTTGTATCTCTATTTAGGTAAGTAGGGTACATTGTCGTACAATGAACCAGGTAAAGTTTGGAAGCCTTTAGCTTCGAGTTTCTTGGGTTTTTGTGTTCGGTTTTTTCACTGTTCGTTAGTGAATTTATCTGTCTTTCAATTTGCATTTAAATTTCTTTACAAATTTTATTAGTTTAGAAGATACATGGTTTTTAAAAAAAAATGAGATTTGGTTCAATGTGTACTCTTAGGTGTACACAGTGAACCGGGGTATTTTCCACAATGAACCACCTTATTTTGGGTAGCGTAATTATATTATAAAACATTAATAAACATTAAATGAAAATACATAGTACTTTTATGCTTTTAATTGCGATATTTATGGTTTGGTAGCATAAAACACTTTTCTCTATTTTTTTATCATATTCCTACATTTAATCGGTCAAAAATTTACATTTAACCTATACAACATTTGAATAACTAATGGAAAAACACTCAAATCACGATAAAGAGATCAAAATTATTATTTATTATTAACCTTAATCAAAATCAGCAAGGTTTCTATTTTATTTAGAAAATTACACTTAGCAAGTAGCATAAAAACCAGGTTCATTGTGAACTACCTCGATGTGGTTCTATGAGAGACACAGCACATACTTTGAACTAATCTGAAAATTTCAACGGTTTAGTCTTATTATTTTAAGCTTACGTGCGGTACATGAGAAAGCTAACTAAATGTTTATTTAATATTTGTAATAAAAAAAGTGATATCTTTTATACAATTCACACAAAAAATCAAAGATGCCAGCAGAAAAAACATACTTTTTGGTTCATTTGGACTTGCACAAACAGGTGTGCGGAGGGGGGACACATGTGCCTATCATTTACAGGTAGAAGCACAAATGGGCAACGTCAGATTTCTGAGAAATAACGATGGTTAATTGTGGCTGCCTGGTTCACTGTTGAACTACCTACCCTACCTATACTTATATAATATTGTAGGTATATTTATATTATGCGTGGGAGAGACGAACGACGACTCGAGGTCTCGGTGGCTTTGAAGTAGGTTTATTTAACTGTGTGTGTGTTGTTAACTTTTAACGGTAGTTGAGAACAAAATTCTGTGGTTTATTGATGTAGTTATAATAATGACAACGCTTTCTGGGAAACCTAGGCCTGGAAAGGTGACTACAAAAAGTGCTACAAACGGCACGACCGTAGGAACCGAGCCATCAATGCTCTATCGAGGTGGAACAATTAACTAATTGATTGCGTTTATCTTCTGGTATCAGTGCCATCAGACCCCTCATGCTGTACCTATCGATGAGACTCCAGAACATAAATATTAATTACTTATCCACTGCTTTAGACCACTTGCAGGAAACTTTTTATCATAATAAACCTACTAGGTACCTACTTAAGTACTTACTTACCTACCTATAAGTTTTATTTCTAAAATAATCTAATTGATAAAGTTTATAAGTCTCACGATTTTTTGAATCAGAACGCAATGGGCGACTCAACCATAACCTAATAATCATTGCCCTCCGAACTTTGATAGGTTAGTTAGTGTGTGCTCCGCGCGGGGACACTTCAAGTAGGTATCTAGGTACCTCCCTACAATAAATGCATTAGGTAAATAGTAAGAATCTGTAGTATCTGCCAGCTTAATCGAGTGACGTCCGATGCGGGTGCAGAAAGAACAACAAATTGCGTAATTGTCGGCTTTCACCGGCATGCACCTGTGAGGATAATTGGTGATTTGCATACCCTGTACCTACACTGTGCGAACTGCCGCAGCTGAAGAGGCTGGTGGTGGAAGAAGAAGAGAAATGTAGGTGTGGTTGTGAACCGAGTATTTTAAGGTGGCTCCGAAAGGGTAGTTCGCGAAATTCAAATATTCTTACGTTTTTTGTTTTTATTTCGAACGCGAGCTTAAAGTGGACCGATAATAGCTTTACGGGTCCACTTTAAGCCAAGGTATAGGTAGGTATATACGTTTTCTTTAACATTTAAGACGTAACTTTTTGCTACCTTATTAAAATAGTTATCGTGCATAATCCAAAAAAACAATTTTGAATGATTCTGCTTTTGTTGGTATTAAAAAGTTATCACCAAGGTAAGATAAGCTACGATAGCCTACGGCTGTTGACAGGTACAATATTGCTCCGCTAACCGCTGCAGCATCCGCTAAGCGCCGGCAGACGTGATGCGTGCCGGCCGCTATCTTTCTGCCGCGCGCGTCAAATTGTCTGCGTATCGCGATCCGATCGGACACGCCGCCCCCGCCTTATCACAGACATTCTCGCCGGTAAAAATCTGGGAAATTAGCTTGGTTAGCTTTCAATTGTAACCTAACTATCTAGTGCTCATTCACATTCCACCTCTACAGTTAGCGATGTAAAAAAGGATTGTCAGAGTTATTGCTTTCATATCGTAAATCCAACAACTTTAGATTGATGAAAATTGTAAAATATTCACAAATCAAATGACAAACAAAAACAGATGACAGATGCAGGAGTAGGTGCCCATTACGGTACATCACATACCAGACGATTGATAAATGACTACTGTCTGTTGATTTATCGAATGCTACTCAGCAGGTGCTGAAGTCGCATGCGAGAATGCGCAAGTCGCTGAATGACACTGATCGATGTCTGAAGTCAAATCAGCAACTAATATGGCAGGCTGAGGCCGGCTGCACACGCTAGTTTTCTGAAGATTTCTGGACCGTAAGCTCCTGGTCTAAATAATACGAATTGAAAAGGCTTTGTTCGTGCTAGGCTCTACAAGCTTGCAAAGCCTAAAAAAGTACTTAGACTTTGCTGGTGCAGGTACCTATACATATAAACAAACTACATGATTAAATAAGATGCAAGCTGCTTTAAATTCCTACTTATCTTCACCGCAACATCTTCAAACACATTAAAACAGTGAAAGCGAGTAAATTAATAAAACGTTATCAGTCAGCGTCTCGCATACCAAAAACTTCGTCACGCTCTTTTTGCTCACAATATCACCAGAAAACTCAGACCTCTGTAACGCCTAATGAAACCCCCTTGTCTGGAACATTGTGTGTTCTGAAAAGGGGTGAGGGGTATCAAATAATACTGGTGGTAAAGATTGTTTAAAATTGGGGGGGTGTAGTGGGGTTAGGTTTTAGTCTGTTAATTTAGTGTCTCAGACTAGACAGCTAGGAAAGTTTTAAATGAAGTGATCATGGAGGTGAGATGGTGCGATAGCCGCAAAATGCATTGGAATGAACGCGTTCCTGAAGAAAGCAGTTTCCAGTATAAGTCATATTACTCAAAGAGCATGTATAGATATTACTTACCTACTACAATGTACGTCTTTAGGTACTAATAGGTACGTCTACCCTAAGTCTATTCATCAGACAGAGACAAGGACATTTTAAAATGCCTTGTAGAATACCTATTTATGTTTAAAGGTCTCAAAACCTATAAAAATAGATTTTGAACCCAAAAAGCTCTGTGCGACTTGTAAGCTCTACCAAAGAGAATATAAGCACTGCGTTTAAGCTCTTCCTAAGTACACAGCTTAAAAAAAACAACGGAGGGAGTCACAAATGCATTGATTGGAAAATTGCATGCGGTATCTCGCGGTATATTGGAAATCATCTGCATTTCACGAACTGATATCCATAAAAACAAATTAGAATTTACTGCGATTTATCGATACTATACTTTTAGAATTAGAAGATCACGCGACTTCAGAATAGATTTAGATTTATTGTCTACGTCCATAATAGGCACCACACCGCACTGACTACTGGCACCATATTATTTTTTTTTTAAATATTTATAAAAACAATGTACCTAGGTATGTTGGTAGGGTTCCGTAGAATTGCCAATATGCGAATAGGTTTTGAATTGAAGGAGTCAGTCGCGTTGGATGAAACAGGCAATAGAATCACCTAGCATATAAGACGAAGTCGAAGTGATCATTGAGGTCCTACCGAAATAAAAGATTCTATCTTTCTTTCCTCCTTTCTTTCTTGTAACAGTTAAATATTTACTTAGGTACTTACCTAATTAATGTAGGTAGGTACTTACCTAACTTTCTACAAAATTTTTATATTTTATTAGGTAGGTAGGTAGTTCATCCACGAAGTAGGCTTTACAGGTTGACGAGGGCACTGTTATAAAGATTTTTTTCAGTTCACAGTTGACAATCGCCCAATTTCTTAGGGGAACGGTCAACAGTAGAACAAGTAGCAACCCTACCCAATGTCCAGCCACTGCGCCCGCGCACGGAATTCGGAAAGCCAGTCGCGTGCGCACAGAAGAGCATTATCATAATTGATGAAAGCAGCGACGTTGTGGCTAAGATTGGCAGAACGTGCCGATCTCAACATAATTTATCTATCATCATGATAATAACACCTAACAATCACCTACGGAGCAGGTAGTTAGGTAGATTATCAATTTTTGTGAACATCAGACTACCTTAGCTAGAGGTATTATCGATATGTTTTTCTTCGAAGATCGTCCGAACATTTTGATCTGGGTAGGTTCGCGCATCAACTATGCTCCGCGTATCTGCAACTGCTCCATCCCGGTAATGGAGACGGTACGCGCATCTCCATAAATAATTAAGGATCATCGTCGTCCACGAACAGGCATTTGTGTTCGCCCAAAAACCGCCACCGATGTTGACCATAATTGACGAAAAGCTGTTACATTAAATTAATTTTAAAACCGTCAATGACACACCTCTACACCGATTGGAGCGCTGAGGGCGGAGTGCGCACTGTTGCACGCACGTTCCAGGAGCGCGAACGTATCCTGTAGGGGAGCAGATTGCACAGAAGAGCGAAGCGCAAGAGGTTCTCGAACGTAGTGGATAGAGAAAGTTTGCTAGAACTTGAATTAGTCGAGAAAATGTACTTAGGAAAACCTACAGACCTACCGTTTTTATTAGAAGCGTCCTGCGTCCAAGTCGCAGGTCATTTAGGCAGGTAGATTATTATAAATGGCACAAACCTTACCTACCTACTCACCTCACTCTGGAGGTCACTGGGCTGCCGCCGACGCATCAAGTAGGTAGGTACCTATCAAGTTTTGTGGTTTAGGATGTGGTTGCTCAAGAATCGGAAAATTGATCGGAATAATCCGAAGCTAATCCATGCAGTACAAAAACAGTCGTAATCTAAAGAAGTTATAGCCGACTAGGGAAAGTGTCAATTCAATCAAGCGAAACCGTGTTTTTTACGTTGCAAATTAGTAAAATACTTACCAAAGACATCTCCTACCCCTCTAATGTCGGACTGCAATTTAATTTTACCTAGTCGAAGGGACATAATATGCCGCCGCTTCTAACTTAGGTATTCCTAGGTATACCTAGGTACCTACTTGCATTTTGAATAGATTATCAGTAGGTACCTACTTAAGTACCTACCTAATGCAAATTGTGGCTGGAGCCTAACGACATCTTTCTTATTTTGCTTTTATACCTAATTAGGTACCTACTTATGGTAATCCGCAAATGTATGAATGAACTAATAATGCTGGAATAGTTGATGGTGTAGTGTAGATTCTAGAGTAGAGTTCACACATAAAGTAGAGTGCAAACTCATAGCATTTATTAAAGAAACTATGAAACCTAAGTTTATTTTATAATGTCTAAATTCTAAATAGTCTCTTAGAAACGTGAGAGGGTTCCGCCGAGCGGAACGGGATCCTAATTAAATTATCTAGAGCGTGAACATGCGCGCGCGCAGTTTATTCTTCGCGTTTTTCTGGACGTGAATTTAAACCGTCTATTTTGTTGGTTTGTACAGCATTAAAATTACTAATAAGACTACATACGGTAATGAGTGAGATTTTACTGCCTACTTTGAAAGCGTACTTTCTAAATTGGATCTAACTTTACCTTAGTAGGTAGGTAGGTAGGTAGGTAGGTACTTTATAAAACATAATGCAAACGGGTATTTATCACGAATTTTACCTTTAATATTCACCCGACGTTTCGACCGGATTGCACCAGCCGTGGTCGCGGGAAGACTGAAGTATTGGAGGTACCGCCACAGCAAAGCGAAAGCGTTTATTCAACTACCCTCACTTGATCTTCATAATTGTCAATTAGGGCCGGTTCACACTAGGACAACACACTACACTAACAGTATCCACATAGGTACTGAGTTGATCTCACATGACGAGTACACTTTACTACCTACAGGTAATGGAGAAAATAGGTAGGTAAGTATTGAAATCGGGAATGAATCCTTTACAATAATTTTCCTCTGTCGAGCGAGGCACTACTATAGGTACCTCAGAACGGTAGACGTATTTTTTTTTTTTTCTCTATTTTACAGAGAAGAATTTTCTTCTCTGTAAAATAGTGAAAAAAAATGTGTCTAAATTATCTGGATCCAGAACATGCCTACTGCATTTTCCTATTTCACTTTCACTGTCAGGCTGACTAGCCTGTCTGTCAGATAAGTGATTGACAGTGACAGCAACTATTTAATTCGAATGAAAGTGAGGTTATAATTTGCAGTGTTGGAGAAAACAAGCTTATTTTTATTTAGGACCTTATTTATTCATAATTTTAATGTTAAATTGATTACAGAAGGTTTAATTAATAATGGCGCTTGCATCTTTGCGTTTTGGTTTTATTCAGAAAGTTGTAAAAAATGGTTCATTTACCACTTTAATAAATAGACCTATGGCATACAAAAGCTCTATTTCGTTGGAAACTTTGTACCCCAACAGCTCCTTGAAACTCACAACACCTTCCATTGTAAGTATTTAAAATTCCTTTTATTATTCAAGCAGTCTGAACAGTATTGAACATCAAGAAGGCTACCAAATTTTTTTTAAACTAAATAGTGTACTTACTATTTTCTGTTCCAGAACACAGACCCTAATGAGAAGTTCTCTGGCTTCATCCCACTTGACAAGCTTGAGATATCATACAGTGCCAGCTCAGGTCCAGGTGGTCAAAATGTTAATAAGGTAATGTTTCCCGATCTACCATATAATATAAATTACCTTATTAACTAAGTTTGAGTGATAATAGAAAATAAACATTTCTCTTTGTATACACCTAATTTGTTCCTCTTGAGACTGCACAAATGTGACATAGGTACCTATTGTAAGATCACAAACAAAAAAACTTTACATCTTTATTATTTTAGTGTACCTAGATTACTATATTTTAAGCATTATGCTGGTATTTTGATGTTATTATTGAAGCGTTTTATTGTATTGTTTCCAGGTTCATACAAAAGTAGATGTTAGATTCAAGCTTGCTGAAGCGGACTGGCTTCATCCAGAGGTCAAAGAGAAGATGATTGAACTGGTATAGTGGTTTTATTGATCAAAACTTACAAGATATTACAGTTTCATTCATGTTGGTTATTTTAAATTGTTATTTTTGCCTATGGTGTACTTGGTCTGTTGTTTACATCTTAATTTGTTAAAAGCTTAAAAGCTTTATTTGTTTAAACATACATTTACGGGTATTTATCGCTATTTACCTTTATTTAATTTTAATTTTATCCCGACGTTTCGACTGGATTGCACCAGCCGTGGTCGCGGGCAGACTGAAGTGTTGGAGGTACACCACAGCAAAGCGAAGGCATTTATTTTTCTACCCTCACTTGATCTTCATAAATGTTAATTAGGGCCGGTTCACACTAGGACGGCACGCTACACTAACAGTATCTGTACACCAGATCAGTGTGTGTATCTTTGTTAGCTTTATTTGTTACTATTTCCATTTGCCAAATGCATTATATAATCTGTTACAACATCTGTTTGTTACACATATTTTAAATGTGAGACATTTAATACACTAGAACAGTAGTGGCAATTCGGAGTGTTGCAAAAGCTAAACTAATCTAACTAAAATTAATGCCATCCTTTTTATTTCCATCGATATGAAAGGGACAGCAACATTTTTAGTTAGTTAAGTTTAGCTTTTGCGATACTCCGAATTGCCACTATTATGTATATTATTTATAGATATATTATATACAGATTTTATCTGAAACATATTTCCAGCACAAGAATAAGTTGACCAAAGAGGGCTACCTAATCATTCGGTCGGATGTCACCCGCTCCCAGCAGCTGAACCAGGCTGACTGCATGCGCAAGCTCCGAGACATGTTGAGGTTTGCCTCTGTCACACAGAAGGAACCTTCACCGGAGACACAAGAAAGAATTAGACAAAGGTACAAGCTTTTACTGAGTGACGACCTATTTTGTGTTTAAATTTAGTTATTTTATGTTTTGTTGTAGGTTTATAGAAGCTTTATTGTCAACAAGAATTTGAGAATTCACTTACATGAGAACTTAAGAATACTATTAAATCATACTATTACGTACAAAGTTAAGCCACAAAATAAACTTTTTTCTATTCTATTCTTTTATCTTAAACTTGTTACAAATGTTTTGTATCATAATTTTTGCTGGAAAGGAATGAAAAACTATTCCATTTGCTAACTTTTACATAAACTTTTAGACTTTTCCCTCTTTTCCTAGACATTGGCTTAGATTTTCCTTACAAATAGTCACAATTTTAAGTCAATCTTATCAAATCAATTGAAAGTGTCTGGAGTCAGTCTCAGTCTAATTTATTCTATTTTTAAGGACTATATTCAACTTTCTGATCCTTTCCTGTTCATTCATGTTTTTTATTTTCAGGCATTTGAAGGCATCCCGACTCCGAGTGGCTGTGAAGCGAGAAGAGTCTCTGAAGCGAGCTCAGAGACGGTCTCCCACTGTTGTAGATTTATGATTCTTCTATTAAATTGGGCATGCGTGATACTGAGGCCTCGGACTGAGATATAGAGACACTAGAAACGATCCACCTGCTTAGCGAAATCTTGTTTTTCCAACGGTATTGTTGACTTTGTTTGTCTCTTAAAATTGAATCAATAGCCACAAATACCACGCCCAGCGGTTTAGATTAGTACCATAAAAAGGCGAACACCAAGGTGAATTTAGCAACGCATTTATTCAATAAGTAGGTGGACAGAATGGTGAATCTATGGACTGAAATTAAAGTCCAGGCTTGTATCGTTTACTTGTTTCGGATAGATAAGTGTTAAATAAATATAATTGATAGTTATAGAAATGGTTATTTCAATGTAAAATAAATAATAGACACCTTCAGCAATTATATGAGCAAATTTCCAACGTGTTCATGTGAAAAAGTATAACCAAATTGCTATTTTACTATCGTAAGGAGGAACCAATTGCTAAGGATGTGTAATGCTATATTTGTTAGATTAGGCTCTTGTAGTAAAAATGTTAGGCATGGATTACTTCACTGTCCAAAACAAGTAAATTAAAGTATTTGTGAAAGGTTTATCACAATTGCAAAGTATGCCCAATTTAATATTATCTTAAAACTAATAAATTTAGTTGTATTATTTATTAATTAGGATAGCTGGATTTAAATCTTAAAACTATAAACTACTATAAATATCGATGTAGGTACTTATTACTTAAAATTATAGTCTAGTAAAAATGCTATAATAATATTCTGTGGAGTAGAATAAAATTGTGTTAAAATATGCCACCTCTTTCAGTTGAATGAGTCTTAGGTATGGATGTTGTCTATAATTTCTTGTTGCCATGGTAACGCTTTTGTGTCATACATAAACAAATCGCTGTCATTTAACTTTACTCGTGTGATCGTAAACGTAGTGTTTTTATTCTCTTTGTGTGATCCAGCTCTTTGGTGTGATCGTTTTGCGGTTTCTGGATAAAATATCTACTAATAACGACTATAAAGATGTCTTATAGAGATTTAAGAAGTAAGTGTTCCATACCTGTTTCTTTAGGTAAGTAGTATATAATTACAGCCCGAACAAAAAGAGCCTTCTCCACAAAAAACACCAACACAAATTCCTAAAAACAAAATATTGGAGTTTTCTTTCTTAATTTTTGTGTGGTTATGCCCATGTCACAGAGGTATAAACTTTGTACCCTCATGTTGTTTGAAACCTGGAGCAGATAGAAATGCTTAGAACAGTGGTTATATCGAGCAAATGTAGTTTCACCATGGTTTCACTAACTTGCTTTGCAGCAGGCCACGCATGACGGGTTCATCATCCGTGGTCAATTTTAAGTGATTAAGTACCTACTCTGTGATCTGATTGCAACTCAAAGATACCTACTAGGTACATACTTACCCACGTTTTATAGTAAGTACCTAGGTACTTGAGTAGGTAATAAAAAAAAAATATTGTAAGTAGGTATGCCTACCTAAGTATGAGAATAATATACCTACATATTTTTTAATTCTCGTGATTTAGATTTTAGCGAAGCGATGCGCGTGCTAGGCTTCCCAAAAGCGATATCGCTGGAGAGTTTCCGCACTCCGAACTGGGAGCTGATGGAGGAGTGCCTGCGCTGGCTGGCCGCGCGCGTGGAGCCCGACGAGGCGTTGCCCCGCGCGACCACCATGGAGCAGAGAGTGGCGCTGGTGTCGCAGGCTATTGCTCTCTTTGTAAGTTACACTAACGTACCGGGCAGTGAGGCGAGGGCTAAACTTGGATTCGAGCTGGGGTAGTGTAGGCTCTTAAATATCTTATGTACCATGTAGGTATTGTTTATTGCTGAATGAAGGTACCACGAAACTGCTGGAATACTTCTCAAACGTAGTATGCTTGCTCAGTTACTACTTACTAGTAAGCTTAGCTGTTACTTATTTATAGGTAGGTAGGTGTTGTTACCAGTAAGAGTGTTAAACCTTAGTTTAACAGTTGTTTTTAAAGCCTTAAAAAGGAAGAAAGTGTTATGTGCCTACTTGTGATGCGACATGCATGTATGTTCAAGGAACACTTTGAGGTCCGCACGCCACTCGCAGTTACGTACGAACAATCACTCCATTATCGTTTGGAAGGCACAGCACTGCGCGCAATCCCACTCGCTTCAGATACGAACAATCATTCCAATAACGTTCGGCAGGCGCGCACTCTGTAACGTTCATAGAAAAATGCCGGTCATGACAATCTATTATAGCATTCTAGAGCAAATCTGAAGCTGAACGGCAAGCGTCTGTACGGCGCTGACGGCTGGGCGGTGCGCGAGCTGCTGAAGGGCGCGACATTCCTCCGCGCCGCGCTGGACGCGCCGCCGCCCGCCGAGCACCGCGACGAGGGCGCTCTCAGCTACGACGTCAGCACTCGGGTGAGCGTCAGCGTACACTGTATGGACCTAGTATAGTATAGGTCGCGCCACGTAGAAAGAGCGCTGGCAGTCAAACTGCACAGTGGTTGATGATTGGTGGAGAGGTAACGCGGCGCACTATATACCATTGATTTAGCGAGTGCTATTGGTTCGTCAGCGAGTGAACGCAGGCGCAAACATACCCCCGCTACTTCCCCTCAGCTCAGCGCTCTTTTTACGTGGCGCGACCTATACCTGGACGAACAGCGAGCCTGCTGCCGAGAGGGACAAAAAATGCAGTAAATCCATAGTTTCGTTGTACAAAATTCGGAGCAATAAGTTTCCTGCCATACAACAGATTATAATGCTTTGTCTTTGTCTCTTTTACTTACAAGAATGTTGTAGGTATAATAATTCTTCTTCGTTTTGTGTGACTGAGAAAGGAATATACAGCGCTCTATTTCTTACTTTCTCTAAGGTACACAGCAAGCGATTGATGACCGTGTGGTGCGTGAGCTTCTGATGGCCACCACGTTATCCACAGCTCATCATGTGTATGCTATTTGCCTGTCTTTTGTTTCAGCTTGGAGAAATAAAGCAAGCGCGCTCACTCGCTACTGAAATAACAGCTCAGGGAGCTTTCCTCTACGATCTTCTAGTCAAGGAGGCTGACAACAAGGTACCTACCTAATAGTTAGTACCTAGGTATGTGTGTAGGCACTAGTGGCTATTTTTTTTTATGTTCTCTAAACTGGACGATACACATTACACACATGATCACTTGACAAAGTAGGTAATGAAAGATATGCTATAGACAGTATAGACTAATTAAAAGATTATACCGATCGATTGTAGTACCTACAGAGGAATTTCCTTGCACCATTTTTTAGCACGCGTTTGAAATTTGCAAGTACCTTCAGGATTCAGGGTTTTATAATGTATGGTAGGAAGCGCGCGAGCAAGCCCTCGCCCGTCCACTGGACATGTCAGTGATGGAGGCTTGTCTGCGTCGCGCACTGGACTTGGTGAGCGCGCGCGTGTCGGCCGCGCGGGATCGCATCGACAGCGTGGCCGCTAGCGAGGCCGCGCTCGACGCCAAGTTGGAGCGGCGCCGCGCTGAGCTGCTGCGTGCGGAGAAGCGTCTGCACACCGTGCAGAAGATCAAGTTAGTCCAGCAGCCAACTCACGCTTGAGAAGTGCAATCTTAATTCACCGCATGTTATTAACTGCCTTTTTGCCTTTTATTAACTTAATACTTACAAGGCAACATAAAATGCGGTGTTAATACTCATATCAAGGACGATATTCTTTGATATAATTTTGATACTATTAAGTGATGCCTGCTGCGCTTCTGCGGCGCCCTCAGCTATTATTTTACGAAACAGGTGCGCGTAAAACCCAGACATGGTCTATAATAAAAACTCGCATACCCTACCTATGCCGGGTTCCTATATCCAACTAAGGGATGTCCGTAGGTCGGCGTCATAGCAACGTTGTTATCTGTCAAAAAGTTTCATACATTTTATGTCAGATAACAACGTTGCTATGGCGACCGACCTACGGACATCCGTTAGTTGGATATAGGAACCCGGCATTAGTGGGATAAAGGCAGGGAGGTGATGATGCTGGCCTTAGTTCTGCTTTGGTCATTCGCAGACCCGCATACCAGGGTGAGTTGTCTGCTCTGGAGGTGGAGGTGGAGCGTCTGTGGGAGCGGTACGTGCTGCGGTACCGCTGCGTGGAGGCGCTCAAGCACCAGCTCAGCCTGCTGGAGACCAAGCAGGCGGAGGTAACACTCTAGGTTGCTCACTTAGAAAGAAAGAAAGAAAGAAAGAAAAATCTTGTCTTTTTTAAACTTTCGCGATCAGAACACGTTATAAAACATAATTTTGTAAACGGTGTGTCGCAACCCTAGTTTTAGTTTGTGTTGACTGATTGAGGGTAGTCTAAAACCTCGTCAGTTGAAGATGCGAGCGGATGCCGGCCGTCAGTCTACTCGTGACCACGGTGACTGTAATGTCATCGAAACGTCGAGGTAAATAAATAATATTGATACGCGATTAAGTCCCGATAATATTTTTAAATAATATGTAAACGGGTATTATCACGAATTTTACCTTTAATATTCACCCGACGTTTCGACCGGATTGCACCAGCCGTGGTCGCGGGAAGACTGAAGTACCTATTGGTTAAAAATCTTTATTTTGTCATCTTAGGAAACACATTATATATAAAAAGAGAAAGATAAAACAAGAAAAATGACAAAAATGGCTACTACTCAGCATGATGCTTAGGCAGGAACCAAGGAACCTATCAAAGCGCTGGTCTTCCGTAGCGCCGTAGGTAAATGTGTGTGTGCGGCCTTGCAGAATACACACATTTTACTTATGCCCGGTTCCTTTATCGAACGTACGGATGATCGTAGGTCGGTCGTCATAGCAACGTTGTTATCTGTCAAAAAGTGTCATACATTTTGTGTTGTATAAACAACGTTGTTAATATGACGACCGACCTACGGACATCCGTACGTTGGATATAGGAACCGGGGGTTAGAAAGAAAGAAATAAGTATTTATTTCAGTAGGACCTCAAGGATCACTTCGAATCGGCTTACACGCTAGGTTCTATTGCCTGTTCCAACTCGACACTCAAGACACCAGGCAAGGCATCACACATTTGCAGAGCAGAGCATACAAACATTTGTTTGCGGGTTCGATCCCCGCGGCGGGGATCGAACCCGCAACCTCTGGCGGGCTTTCACCCACTGTGCCACAGAGGTCAAATGGAAATCTTTTCCGCTCCCAGGGAATACAGTCGTGAACATTAATTATTTTCCATTTTGCAGGAAGCCGAAGAGCAGCAGGCTGCGATAATGCAGCTCATACACAAGTACGAGGCCGAGGATGTGCTGGGCAAGCTGAGTGACTCCGGTGAGACATATTATGCGACTCACACTTTGAATCCTGATTAAATCGCTAACTTGAAATAAAGCCTGCTCTTAGGCTGCCTGGCCATTGACGCGGAGCGAGCTGGAACGGAGCACTACAATGACATTTGACATTTGAATGTAGACGTTATGTCGTTTGTTTTAATGTTCAATGTCGCTTGTACGCAAAAAAGAAAAACTCTGCGCACTACGTAGCGTGCGCCGAGTTTTGGCGTTTACATTTTTTTTGTCTGATTGTGGCTCTATAATACTAACTACCTCGATGGGAGAAACGGATAAATATTAACCAATAGGATAGCATAAAATCTTCGCTCAGAGATTTTATGTAATCCTATTGGTGGCTGATTTTATTATAGAGAGATATCGTACAACGTATATGGTAAAGTCGAAATGTAATCTTATTTTGTTTGTCAGAGGAGTCAGAGTCGAGTGATGAGGACAAGGATGTGAGCGAGGTGAGGCAGCCGCGCCCGGCCACGAGACCCAAGACTCGACTCAGGATCAAAACTGCAGGTACACTTTACTTTTTCACACTTACAACTTTCCTTGACACCGAGTCAAGTATCACAAATGTATGAAAATCCAGTGCAGCGCCGCCCCCGGTAACTTGCATGAACTAAAAATATACAAATTACAAATTTATTTAGAATACCACACGTGAGCGAGGATAGATTACTTATCGACGACCTCTGTGGCGCAGTGGGCGAAAGCCCGCCTGAGACGCAGAGGTTGCGGGTTCGATCCCCGCTGCGGGACAAATGTTTGCATGATCTGCAAATATTTGTTTCGTGTCTGGGTGTTTTCTATGTATAATATGTATGTATTTACAAAAAAAAAATTATCTATGTAGTTTATCAGTCATCTGGTTACCATAACACAAGCATTAAATTGCTTAGCTTGGGACTAGATGACGCCTTGTAGAATGTCCAAGGATATATATTTTATGCCCGATTCCTATATCCAACGTACGGATGACCGTCGATCTATCTCTATAGCAAATTTCATTATAAATGAAAAATCTTACTAAAAGTTAAAGGCTCCGGCAGGATTCGAACCTGCGTAGATACAAGCGATCGCTCTTAAGCCGAGCTGCCTGACCACTAGGCTACGGACCCTCTAAGCCGCATCTCTATAGGAACGTTGTATAAACAGACTTTTTGATAACAACGTGGCTAAGACAATCGATCTACGGTACCTACTACACAAAAACCGCCGGTAACCGGTAACTTAGCTCGTGTCTTTTGTTTTGTACTATTTTTGTGTGTCAATAAACATTTTCTATTGTATTGTATTGTAGGAGTGGGCGCAGAAGCGCGCGGTGCGTTCGGTCGGATGGGCGGGTCGCGCGACTCTCTGGACGAGATCCGCGACGAGGACGACTCACGCACAGACTCCGACCTCTCCGACACGCAGATATACGGTAACATCTTCTTATCTTCTTTTTCTCTTTATATCATTGAGATGTATTAAAGATATAATAGAATAATAGAATAGAATAGAATAGAATAGAATTCATTTATTTGCCAGGTACATGGTGGTATACATCATACAAAGTAGCTAATAGCTGCTACTGCTCTAATAGCTGACAACACTCAAAAAATGTGCGAGCAAATTTATTGTTCTACAATGACATTTGACATTTGAATGTAGACGTTATGTCGTTAGTTTTAATGTTCAATGTCGCGCAAAAAAGTAAAACTCTGCGCACTACGTAGCGTGCGCCGAGTTTTGGCGTTTACATTTTATTTGTCTGATTGTGGCTCTATAATAGGTACATCTCAATGTTTTATATATAGGAAATGGCTGGACCGATTTTGCTAATTTTGATCTTGAAGCCGTGTTGGTCAAGTGTATTAGTACCTACCTCGATTTTCGATTCGAAGGTCGTGGGTTCGAATCCGGGCGTGCATCAATGAACTTTTCGCATCGAAAAATCTATATGTGCTTTTACACGAGCTGATAATGGTGAAGGAAAACATCGTGAGGAAACCGTTAGCTCTCTAATAGCGTCGATGGGCTTGCAACCTGTCACGTATGGAAAGTTAACTTCTGCAAAAAGTGGGCATGTACCAAATACCTATGTTGTATTTGTCTTTTTTAACTTTCGCGATCAGAACACATTATAAAACATAATTATGCAAACGGGTATTTACGTGTAAATTCGTGATAAATACCCGTTTGCATATGTTTTATAATGTTGTATTTGGACATACCTCTGACTACCCCTTTAGACAACTTCAAAAAGATCTAAAAATTGCCTAATGATCTGAAAGAAATGTCTACCGCTCCCGGGATACAGTCGTGATCAAATGTCATTTTTTTTCCGGTGTAATGTCCCAGGTGTGGGTTCGTCCCGCTGGCCCCGCGCGCGGCCGCGTCCCGCCACGCGCACCATCGCGCCCGCTGATGATGATGACTTCGCAGACCTCATCGAAGGTACCTACATAAATGCATGGATAATTGATTGAGGCTTGTATTCAGTTCGTAGTAGAGCATGCATCTCTCGCTCGTGTCTGAAGCGAGGATTCATATTATTATCTCAATGTTTTGTAAGAAACTTATGTAAGTAGGTAGGTACTTAGGTACTTACTAAATCAATTCGTCGATGTTTCACTCCGAAGTAAGGGAAAATGCATAAATTTTGATACTTACAAATAATTTAATATATTTGTGCAACAGAGGGGTTGTTAAAGTCAGCCAAGACTCCGCTGGATTCCCCCGCAAGCCCCGCACTTGCCTTCATGCTATTATAATAATAATATAATAATAATAATAAAGCTTTATTTAATTCCACACACAAAAATAATAATAGTAGGTAAATTGATAATAATAAGAAATTGATGAAATTTTCACATGCATTACTTAGTAATTAAGATTTATAAATAATTTAAATTAATATTTCATCAGTCGTGTATGGACCCCTTTCGGGTAAAAGCCTCCTCCAAGGACTTCCACCTTTCTCTATCTGCAGCTGTGGTTAACCAGCTTGGACCCGCTAACGCCACTATTTCGTCTGCCCATCTAGCATACGGCCTGCCTCTCGCTCTAGTGCCCCGAGGTCCAGGCCAATTTATTGCTCTTACCGTCCATCTGTCATCGTTGTATCTAGCCACATGGCCTGCCCACTTCCATTTTCTTTGTAGTGAGACATGTAAGGCGTCAGTTATTTTAGTTTTCTTGCGGATGTAGACATCATGCTATTAGTATAACATTATTTTATCTGTGGTATAACCAAGCATACAATCACGGTGACGTCACAGCGTGAGTCTCAAGTTGACTCGCATGGGTTGTAAGGCTCAACTCACACCAAAAGAGCGGCGAAGCGGAGCGCGGTTTCAGTGTCATATGAATTTGAACTTAACTTTTATTACTAATAAGTAATACTTATTATCGCATGAGAAACTCGACCGAGTCGCGCGGATGCCCGCGGCGCCGCGGGAATTCCGGCGAATTTGAATACGCGCGCCTTCTCTGCGATAATAAAGTATTATAGTAATGTAAATAAAGTTGAAATTCATATGACACTGAAACCGCGCTCCGCTTCGCTGCCCTTCGTTGCTCTTTTGGTGTGAGTTGAGCCTAACTATTCTCTTGTCAGGCACGGAGGGAGTGACAGCAGAGGGTGACTCCCTCGGCAGCTCCTCGGAGAGCGAGCTGCGGCTCACCAGCGCCCGGCCCAGCGCCGCGCCAGGACGCTCCTCCGTGCTCAGCGATAACGAGTTCTAACCTGTACGTGCTACGGTGCATTCTTGCGGTAAGAGAGAATGAAAGAAAGAAAAATCATTTATTCTGGTAGGACAACATCAAGGATCACTTCAGTTTCGTCTAAGACTCAACTCACACCAAAAGAGCATCGAAGAGGAGTGCAGTTTCAGTGTCATACGAATTTCAACTTTATTTTCATTACTTTATTATCGCATGAGAAACTGGAACGAGTCGCGCGGATGCCCACGGCGCCGCGGGAATTCCGGCGAATTTCAATACGCGCGCCTTCTCTGGGATAATAAGTAATAAAAATAAAGTTGAAATTCGTATGACACAGAAACTGCGCTCCGCTTCGCTGCTCTTTGATGCTCTTTTGGTGTGAGTTGAGCCTTACATGCGTAGTAGGTGATTCTAATGCCTGTTCCAACGCGACTCCCTACCTTCACCATTGTGAGATTCTTGTCATTAGCTTGTAGGAAAGTAAGAAATAGAGCGCTGTACCTATATTCCTTTCTCAGTCGCACAAAAACAAAGAAGAATATATACAACATTCTTGTGAGTAAAAGAGACAAAGCGTTAGAGATCTTTTGTCCCTCATCGCGTGCCGTTTTTTTGTATGGCCGGAAACTTGATGCTCCGAATTTTGTACTACGACACTATGGATTCACTACATTTTTTGTCCCTCTCGACGGGACCAAGCTGGTAGTAAAATAATAAGTACTTAAAAAAACCTACTTACGTACTTTATACCAAGGGTACCTACCAAAGTAATTTTGTCATACAAACGAATTGAGACCTCTTTTGAAGTACCTATATTGATAAATTAAAAACACATCAATACAATTTTAATATTTAATTCGTACCTAATTCACAAATCGAATCGCTGATTTCAATAAATAATAAACACAATTTGCTTTAGCCGTGAGCGTTTATGGTCACGACTGTACCCTTACCAACTCGATAAATACCTAAGTAACAGTAGATTATGTTATTTTAAAATAGTGTCATGCCACACCATGCCGGATCTTTGAAAGAATATTCACTCAAATTATTAAAATTTGAAAGAAAACGATTAAACTCTGATTTGATCTGTTTTTTTTGTATTAGAGACTTTTAAATACGTCAAATTTTATCGATCGTGTACATTGAGGTAGTATTAAAGAGTCACAATCTAATAGCTGACAACACTCAAAAAATGTGCGAGCAAATTCAATGTTCTACAATGACATTTGACATTTGAATGTAGACGTTATGGCGTTTGTTTTAATGTTCAATGTCGCTTGTACGCAAAAAAGAAAATATCTGCGCATTCCATAGCGTGCGCCGAGTTTTGGCGTTTACATTTTATTTGTCTGATTGTGGCTCTTTAGGACATCTCAATGATCGTGTAGCAAGTTTTTAAAAAGGTTCTGTTTAATCGACTGGACTTATTTTTAAGTTTTGCTGCTGTCAATTCAGATGTCGCCAAAACCTAAACTAAACTAAATTTGAAAGCACTAAAACTTGTTGCCGTCCAAATGAAAAAATAATTCTTAACTCTGGCATGGTGCGGCCATGGCCTAAGGCTAGCTGTACATAAGATAAAATAAACATAAGTAATAAAAAACGTGCTGTAATAGCTTATGTAGGTACCTATCCTTACGATTATACATTGGTAACAAGATAATATTCGTTCGTAATAATATAAAAGATAATTATGAAAGATATTTATAGAAATAAAAGTAAAATTTCAAATGAATTAACATTTTTTCAATGATATTTTTGAATATTTTAGAAATATTTTTAAATCATGCTTAGGTAATGATAAAATGAATCCACTTTGTAGATAATAGTGGCAATTCTGAGTGTCGCAAAAGCTAAACTAAGCTAACTAAAATTGTTGCCGTCCCTTTCATAGCGATGGGAATAAAAAGGATAGCAATAATTTTAGTTAGTTTAGTTTAGCTTTTGCGACACTCCGAATTGCCCCCAATGTTCATGTGTCAATTCTGCATTATTAAGACTAAATTAAATTAAAATCGTATCAAACATTACATTAATTAAGTACTTATCTTAGGATATATCTTATATCTTAGGATATAAAATAACTAGATATCTCGCAAATCCAATTGAGCAACAATTTTGTTATGTACACGACCAATAAATTCTCGTAATTCGTTTATTTGGCACCACTTAGGTACATAGGACATTTTTACTATATTTACAAGTGCTTAGAACTTATATTAAACGAGGTCTCCCGAGAGAACAGAAGCTCCCTGGTTGACTCGGAGCTAAAACTAGATAAATAGGACTTAGATGTAGGATATAACACAGATATTTGACGATTATACGCAATTTACAAAGTTTTTGTGTTAGTACAGTGTTAGTTACAGTTTAGTATACCTACGTTATAATTCTTAACCAGTAGTTTCAAAATGGAGATAATGTGAAGAATTGGCGCAGTCGGTAGGATAAGATTTTTAATTTATTATTAAATTCTCAAGTTATATTTTACCAATCAATTTAATTAATCTATTATCATGATACTGAATTACATATTGGTGAGAATTGTACGTTCAATCTTACTTTTTAAATATTTTAGTGCAGTGTTAGTTTGTTAAAAAAGCGCCTAAATTGTCTTAAAGCTATGTTTAGTTTCGTATGATATGCTTAGATGTTAGGTACTAGACTAAAGAGTATTCAGTTATATTAAAAACTAAGTTTACTTAATAAAAATAAACTTATTCACAATAAAAATACTAGAATTTACATAAAAGTCTACAAATAATTGCACAATAAAGTATGAAGAATCTCAAATTAACTAAAAATACCAAGAAGTATGTTTTGTATAAGCAATGCAAAGTTTATTCAGTTCATTGTTGACAGTTTAGCATAAATGTGTGACAAAATGATTAGGAATGGCGTCTCTTTGAAGCAGGGAGAAATCTGTTTGAATTGGTAAAACTTGCAAATTGGCTGTCTGAGTCTGTGTCATTTGATTCCAGCGGAGAAATCCACGAAACGCAATATATTTTGTTGTTTATTAATAAAAACGCAACATTGTTTCAGTTATCTCCAGCACAGCAGATGCAGTATCGTTACAAGACATTCAATTCATTTATAATATAATCTTATTTATATTTTATTCAAGAATCAGTGTAATGTAGTTAATTTATTTAAAAATATCACTAGATCATCATTGATATAATAAATGAGCTGAGAAAGTTTTTATGTTTAATTTTAAGGCGTTACAGTTTTGCTAAAACTTGAATAGGCAGACCATAGAATTTGTTGACAAATTAAGAATTTAAAACAGTGCCATTTAAACACTGAGTGCAACCTACGCATATGGCGTGCTTGCTATAGTTGGCAGTGGACGCGTTATCCTACTAATATGATAAACAAGAAAGTTTGTGATTATGATAATTGTATAATGTTTGTGTTTCAAAGCGCTCGTGGTGAAGCTTGCTTGCTTGATAGATCACGTTCTGAGCGGTCACAATCGTGGTTTAATTGTTAGTGCAGCCGCAAGCGGATGCTTACACACACTAGTACATAAATACATGAGTACCTACTATAGGTCGCGCCACGTAAAAAGAGCGCTGGCTGTCAAACTGCGTAGTGGTTGATGATTGGTGGAGAGGTAACGCGGCGCACTTCATAACATTGATTTAGCGAGTGCTATTGGTTCGTCAGTAAAAACAGGCTCAAACATACCCCCGCTACTTCCCCTCAGAGCGCTTTTTACGTGGTGCGACCTATAGCTTGAGTGAGGGTCTATGAGAGCGTGCCGTGCGAGTTGGCGGAGTCGCTGGTGGCGGTGCCGGTGCTGGCCAGCGAGTCGTGGTGCTCGGCCGCGTGCCGGCTCTCGTCTATAACTGCTATGAACTGCTCTGCGTACGTTCTGGAATACACAAGTTATACACAAATATAAGAGATTAATTTTTCGTGATTTTGTGTGGAATTAGCTGTTTTGCTGATAAGTGTTTGTTTTTGTCTGTGTAGGTATTCTTACTCTTAACTTTCTGCTTAGTTTGAGAACTGTTAAGATGGATGTATGAATACAATAGAGAGGTTACTAAGAGGCAGATCAATTACAAAGAAAGAGAAACAGAAAGTTTATAATGCTAAGGATAAGTACCTATCTAAGCCGGTGTAGGTCCTCTTGAGCTCTGCATCAGTAAGCCTCGGATCTGGGCGTCGCTTGCGATGGATGCGTTCCAGCGAGCGCGCCAGCTGCGAATCACGCTCCCGCTCGCGCCCGTGCTCGCGGCGTCGGCGCTCGCCATGCGACCGCGGCGACCGTCTGCGACGGACTCGCTGCAAACACAACAAACATCATGAAACGTTACATTTGAAGTGCAAGCATAGACAGTAAAACTTTAATTACTCAGAGTTGGTCACCTGCTCATACGAACTTACGTTGATTACTACCGATGCACTTTTAAATGCATCGGTGTGTTAACGATTCCCAATGTCTTATCACAAAAATTGGCGCAGCCGGTAGTCTTTTTAAAGGTCATGATTCTGTAAAGTCCTACTTTGTAGCTCAAAAAAAAGGGCGAAGTCTGTAGGGTTTTTCATAGACCAATTAATACTTAGAATGTAATTTTCACAATAATATTATGTTCCTGTGAAGTAAGTAGTTAACAGTTAACTAGAAAGAATATGAGTAACTTACATTGTCGTGGATGGGATAGTACAGGGGGGCTGGCGGCGGCAGCGGGAGGGTCGCGTACCTCGGCGGCGACACCATCACGCAGTTCGCTGGCATACGGCCCAGCTGTCGACAAAAGAACATAAAATTAATAAAATCTTTGAACAGTAACATTTAGCTTCACGTATCCTCGGTGAAAGTAAGCTTGCCCAATCTAAACAGTCGTAAGTGTTATAACATCCCGATATGTGTTATCCTACTTTTCTGACGCTGTAAATTCTTTGTAAAGTGCTCTACCGATATAACTATTAGTATTGAAGGAGTCAATAGGCCACCGTAACCTCTAAAAGACAAAAAGAAAACGGCCTTATCATGAAATCCAGTATCACTTGAAATGTTTCTAACAATACCTATTCTATCATTTGAAAAGCATGTTCTATGTCGTGACCTATTGTAGCCTGTTGTAAACAAAGTGCAGCCTCGCCTAGATGACGTGAATACAATACAACCTGCTCAGTATTCCGACACGGGAATGCTGCGCGAGCTCCACTTCCGAACGCCTAAACAAAACAGCTTAAGGCTTAACACACACTGATGGCAGGGAAGCGGCGAGCAGTTATTGTCATAATTGAAACTTTATTTTCATTACTTACCTTCTTCTTCTTCTTCCTGCCCTTATCTATGTGGGGTTGGCACAACATGTATTCTTCTTCCGTTTCCCTCTATCAGACGTCATCTCAGCACTCACTTCTTTTTTACTCATGCCATCCCTCACATCTCTCATAGTTTATTTTCATTACCATAATACATCTATTTTTTGTAGTATCGCTTGAGAAACTTGAAACGCAAACGGTCACAAGCGACCGCAAGAGGCGCCGAGAGCACTTTTCAAAGCGCTTTAATACTATGCATACCTGTACCTACGTAGTAATGAAGATAAAGTTTAAAATTATATGATATTGAAACTGTAGCCGCTTCGCTGCTGTCTCGGTGTGATTCGAGCCTAACTGTGACACTTCTGCTGAATATGCATATTTGTATGTGGACTAATCTTGCGTAGTGTCCACAAGCAATAACATTTGCAGAAGTTGACTTGCGCAAGCGACTTCCAACGTAAACGCTCGCACAAGTGGACTTCTATAGATATTGCAGTCAGTGGAAACAGTTGTCAATTGTTTTCTGCAAGAAGTTTCTTGCCAGTGGATCTCTGGTGGAAACGCAGCCTAAGGTACAAACAATCCTAATTTAAAAAAATATTTCTCACGTTCAGTGCCCATGACGCACATATGTCCCTGGTCAATACGCCGCACATAATGTCTTACGGAGAACCGATTAGGGATTGTGTTTGGCATATGGACAATTTATCAGACGTGCCTCTAGCCTATACCTTCATATTCCAAACCAAGTTGAGACAAAATTAACTGCGCTTAAACGTCCTATTTTTATAATTAATTAGTTTATGTATATTGTATACCTACAGTTTCATTATTGATATACGAGTACCTACTATCTAGTCTAAACCAATCGCAATAATTAAATCACTTTCCCCAACGCAAGCAAGTAAATATTCACACACCAATAATTAAATTGCAATTACATAATATTTTGATTGCATCATAAAATTCAACAAGTTTTTTTTCCACATTCCTTTCTCAGGAGTGGCATGCTGTTGACCTCAGTGTATTTATTGCAAAAACTTACAGTAAGTAAATACTACCTGTAGGTTTAATCTTATCTGATCATTTTGTCCAAGTCATCGGCGGCCTTCGATTCTATTCGACTATAAACAAAGGTGTGGCTTGGTTAGATGTTTGTTGGACCTTGGGACTATCGCTTCAAACCAGCACTTGTGCACCAAGAGTAATTTATGATGTAAGTAGTGTAATCTTTAAATTATGATAATTTATTTTTTACTAAGTAGTTAAATATAATGCTACAATTTTTAATACAGATTTGTCAATTTATTTACAGAAGTTTAGTTTCTGTAAATAAATTGATACTACATATTTACATAACTGTACAAAATACAATTAGAACCAGTTGAGCCACCTAAGGATCGTTACATACGATCTATAGGTAGAACTCAACTGATCCAAACCACTGACGGAAGCTTGCCCAAGACGCTGGCATTTTTATTTAGAACTTATTTTTGCTATAGTCATTAGACAACTCATATTTAATTTTGATTTAAAAGTTCATATTATAATCTTTATTTGTAATCTTATAACTAAAAATTGCACGCCATTACATGGCAGAATACATTGTTTCTCAATTAAGTGCAGAACAGAATCCATCTATGTACAACATGTACCTATTTCAAGCAATAAATATTACTTTACTTTACTTTACTTTACGTTCTGATCCATCTCTATTTGACTTCCATCATTTCACGCCATCAGCTTTTGTAAATCCAACCTCCTATTAGACACATTATAACTAATTCACAAACATTATAAATAATTAGTATAACCATCAAGCAACATTCTAACCAGTTATAAACAAAAGGCCCTTACTTGTTTCTCTGCCGGTAAATGTATCAAGGAGATTCAGTTCTCAGGCACTTTGTATTCAGGGCTTGTATTCAGATCCTAGTGCACCTAAATGGGTGCTACAGTGATGTTACTTTCTAGAACGCAACTATTATCACGCAAATTGAGAAAGTATGACTTAAGGTTATTTGAGAAGCGGAGTTCAAAGGGGCATTCATGGTCTTAAACACTTGTATCAATTATAAATGAATGACTTCGACGGGATTCGAAGTCATAAACTTTTAAGAGGATTTTTCATTTATAATGAAACACCTAAGTGTGGTTTACCACTATAATACAATATAAAACTTGTATTGATGTTTGGAGAAAAAATATTTAGCTACATAATATTCACCCATACATTACAACCTGTTACAACCTGTTGTTGTATGTTTTATAATCACCCAATTGTATTATGAAATAGAACATGATCGCCATTGCGTGTGCTACTTCGATGCGTGTCAGGACTGGAAGTGCAGAGTTGGTTGTTAGCCCATTATTATCATTAAGAAAATACTTCACGGTTACCAACATTTTAACGTGAGGTTAACGTAACCCAAAATATTCAGGTATTAATTTCCCTAAATTCAAATTCTGTCAGAAATAAACTGGTTTATTCCTTAGATTTGTCATTGATATGAATAGTTTATGACGCTAAAAAAATATCTAAGAACAGACGTTTATCGCAAGATTGCTTGATATTGTTCTTTGTCGTTAAAGGCCATACAACAACAACATAAGCAATACATTAAAACACTTACAGAACTTACAAAAACAAATCGTGCCATACAAGCATAAAATAATCTTCTATGAATTCACTTTACTTAACATTTTGTACGGTGATCCTCATTTATATAAACGGCTTTCATTAACCCAAACAGCCTTTTATTGTTGGTAGACATGGACATTAAAGCTAGGTTGTAGACAAATTGCTCGGCCTTTACAACTTACAACTGTCGCTAGAAATGTAGTTGTTTGAACAAAGGCTGCTAACAACCTGTGCTTTACTTGTCGGACTTGTTACATTATGTTGCTCTCAATTAAGCTTGGAGGATTGACAGGCGCCTGGAGCATCGTTATGTCAGAGATAAGTAATAGATATTACGAGAGATCTCTGCTGCGTAACTAGTTCCTGATGTCAAATTAGGGGTAGTCAGATATAGCTTCCATAGATCTTTTTGATTCCAGCGCATTTTTTGTAACAACTACGGCAAAATTGCTTACACAATATTAATCATTAACTTCAAAGTTTGAACATCGATTATTATTTCCAAAACTGAATTGTAGAGTCACTAGCAAATTAAAAATTAACGAGCAATTTCGAGTACGTACCTGTAAATAATATTAGAAACAGCAAAAGTTACTCCACTATTTCTAAACCAGGTAATTCACACTGACTTTTCTTTGCAATTTCACTTTTGTTACTGCATGGGCACAGAAGAATTAACTCTGTATGTGTACATTTTGGGCATCAAATTGCGTGGCTAATGTGTATGGGAAAATGTTAAAAGTTAGTGAATGTGTTGACGCAAGGTCAGATTATCTCTTTGATAAATGGCTCTAGTTTTCGAACCAGTTTATTTTTAAGCAATTTTATTTGAGGAAATATATTTGTACAACAAATTGTAAGTTTTTACTAGGTACATCTGCTACCTACATAGGTAGGTACTTACTTATGATTAACCTGACGTGTGTATAAAAGTGGAAGTTAAAGTGCCCTTTGGAAAGCCTTTGCCCAGCAGTGGTAGGTACCTACATGATAAGTTAATACCTCATTTAGATGCAAAAAACTAAAGAACTGTGACACTTTGTTTAGAATAAATCTCATCTCAATTTTATAGCCTGAATGAGATAAACAGTAACCTACTTACATTATGTAAACCATGCTTCATCCATGTGTGTGGTAAAACATAATTCATTTCAATACACCCACGTATTGTTCAATAGAGCCCTATTCAATAGAATCGTGGGCTAGAAAAGGGCCCGACTTGTAACGTTTGTCTCTTGGGGCGTGGCTTTTAATTACACGATAAATACTCACGTAATATTTATCGAAAATAGACATTGAGACGCGATCGTGTAGACTCATGTATACGTAGGGTTACCATATGGAAAAATGAAAATTCTGGAGATTAGGCCTGATTTGTATGGAAATTCCTGAGAATTAGTCGTAATTTCAATTAAAACGTAATGGAACTCTACAACCTTTATTTACAAATAAAGGTTGTAGAGTTCCATTACGTCAAATTATAAAGTCACAATTTTATAATTTGTTTAATCACCTCACCATACATTGATTTTATTTGAAATTTGTTAGGCCGTTTGATCTCTTAGTTTTTAATAAAAATATATTGACGATTTGCTCGGTTTTATTATAAATTGAATTCCGGAGATCTTACGACAATTCCGGAGTTCCGGAGATTGGTCTAAAAGTCCGGAGATCTCAGGACAATTCCGGAGATATGGTAACCCTATGTACAATACGGCCGACGTATCTTGGCGAGTCTGAACATAGGCTTTGCGAACTTTCGCGCAGGTACACTCGTGAAGAAAACTGTTACTTGTTGCCAATTTATTTTTTATACCATTTTATGAATAAAAAATCCCTAATACAGTGACCTGACTAAGTAAATAAAATGAAATATCAACCACTTTGAGACAGACAGCTATAAAAATAACTTGTAATTTAAAAATTCACTTTCCTCACCTTTTTACTCGTATAGTGCCACTATTATCACAACACACAATATTTACATTATTTACACATTATAGTTTTTATATATTTACACAGTTTATTATAATTTAATCACTGTCGCTGAGGGGGGAAATCCCTAACATTAAGGGCCGAATTTACCATTTCAATTGATCGCGATTACTTCGAGTTAATCTCAAATTAGGCACTTGACTGAGATCAAAAGCCCAACTTGGATTTTACCAACACAAACTGATCTCAGTTAGAGCTTGATCTCGATCAATTCCTAAACCGCCAATTTTGTAAGATTAACGTGGTTGATCCGAGATCAAATGAACAGCCATAATGTTTGTGTTGTGTAAATTTTTCGTAATTTCGATAAAATCTACTTTTATTATTATAAACCATAAAAAGGGCTTTTGCGCTTGTTTTGGATGAAACCCACGATGGAAAAACTACGTATAGGTAGTTCGCCATCGCCGACCAAGATGGATCCGTGAGCAAGGAAAACAAAATTTCGGATTTTGTAACAAAATTTCATCTCAAGACAAGAAAACAGGACAACAAGTGCTAGAAGTGCTACAAGAAGTGCTAGAATTATTGGAGTTTAGTGAGGAATTGAGGATACCTACCTACCCAAACTGGAGTTTCTTTATATCAAAAAGTTAACCTAGCTTTTTTTAGCATTGCCAGTTTTATATTTCTTGAATAAAGTATGCTATAAGTTACGCTGTATTTTACGTTTATTAGGTACCTATCTACTACCTACCTACCAATAGAATAAGATTTATACCTAGGTACCTAGTGATGTAATAAAATAATTCAATTGAAAATTATTACCACACATTACCTATACGTTATAGTACTTATACCTACTAGCTTACTTGCCCGCGGCTTCGCCCCCGTGGTACCTACTTGCATAAAAAGTAGCCTTTGTTATTCCAGGTCATAAACTATGTACCTACTTATATTTCTAGTTACAGACAAATCCTTTCAGTAGTTTTTGCGTAAAAGAGTAACAAACATCCACACATCCATTTATCCATCTATCCATCCATTCTCACAAACTTTCGCATTTGATATATTAGTAGGAAGTATCATTTTGTTGAGGAACAATTTGGAAATTTTGCAACAACCAACATGCAATTTTGTCAAACTTATAATTCTTCTTCTTCTTTAAGTTTTATTTTTCTCATAAATTTGGCTACCGTAACAGTTACAGCGATTTTCCCAACAATGAATCCAAGTTTTGTTTATGGTTTTTGCAATTATTTGCGAGTTTACGTTCTCATGTTGAAGTAAACTTGGTTTTCGTGATCGCGATTAAAATGTGGTCGGTAAAATCCAGCTGTGCTTAATCTAAGATCAAACGCTTATGTGATCGAGATCAATTTAATCTTAGATTTATTAATCTCCGTTTAGTAGGCAAATGGTAAAATCGGCCCTAAGTCGTCGGAACTTAACAATAAGAATAACAATTAACAACAATAACAACGAAAACTTTTGTAACCGACTGTGCTCAAGACAGAGATAGCGACACGAACACGACACCAATGCGAAGGTGTGACTGAGACATATTACCGTGTACCGAGCATTGCCGAATAAGCACGAAGCTTTACAAAGTAACCAAAAAGGGATGTCCAATATGCGTGCCTGAGGGTGTTGTTTAATCGATTTTTATTCAAATCGATTGAAATTAAATCGTAAAAATATATTTATTTTCAATATAAAAGGAGGTTTAAAATTTTCTCAAATAGTCGTTACTCTAGTAGTCGTTAATAGATAACTGATATTTAAGTAAATCATCTCTTTCAACTAAAAAAATAAATTTTTATTGGTTTTTCTTTTTTTTAAAAGTCGACATTTCGTTTATTAACGACAAAATTCACTATATTTGTAAATCTATTTCGTTTAATATCATAAATAAACGAAAATCAATAAGTCCTAAATAAAACAAATCGATTGCGACATTTGATTGAATAAAGGGTCGATTGTGTTTACTTATGGTCAATCTCTAGCCGAGACCACCGCCCCCCGCACGTCGCCTCATGCCACCATTTGGTTCCTAAAAAAAGTTATTGCGCGCGAAGTTCGGACTCGCCAAGATATGTCGGCCGTATTGTAATACGTGACAGTGTCGAATTTGTTCCTAATTTGACCATTTATTAGTTAATTTAGGAAAGTAGTTCGAGAAACCGACTGTTAGTTGTGAATAAGTGATAATAGTGGCAATTCGGAGTGTCGCAAAAGCTAAACTAAACTAACTAAAATTAATGCCATCCTTTTTATTTCCATCGCTATGAAAGGGACGGCAACAATTTTAGTTAGTTAAAAGGAGAGGATTTTTATTCGCATGTAAATAGAAGTTTGTTTGAATGTTTGTATGTAAAAGTGCAGTTTTACTTGTAATTACACTTTTACATACAAACACTTTTTATGTGCAAGTTACGTGTAAATGCCTAATAAAGGTACTCAATGTCATCAACTTCCACCTGCCCTTGTCATGTTTGTCACATGTTTGCTCTATCAGCTAACACTTCTCTGATTACTATCTTACCTACTCAGAACCGTTCACTCGAAACTTTTCAAATTACCTACAATGCCAACATTTACTTCTGCAAAATGTCCTATATGTATATGCATTTTGACATACCTCTGACCACCCCCTTAGACATCTTCAAATGGTCTTATATGCCTTAAGATCAGAGATAACGTTTACCACTCCTTTGGAATACAGTCTTAATCATTATTCATTTTATTTTGTCAAAAACTGTAGGATCATTATTAATTATTTACTAACTTCATTAGCGCAGATTGTGATACTTTCTACATTTGTGGTATTCTGTCATGATCATTAGCAACAGCTATTTACTTTACTGCTTTGAATTTAACCGTAACAGCCATGTGTTTATTTCATGTACATGTACAAGTCTGTAAGTGATATATTATATTGTGTAACAATATATTAACGACGATTGCCTTGGCGGAATTTAGCACATAAAATGGCACCCTTAAGAGATTAGTTTAATTAAAATAAGTAAAGTTCAACTTGTTGAGAAATCATATTGGTTTCGCAATATCTAATCGATCTTGTAATCCTTGAGATGTTCTCCGAAATTACTTGTAGTAATTAAGCTATTACATATTTTAAATAATCATTCACATATGATGATATTACACACCGTGTTTGTTTATATTACAGTCACCGAAAAAAGTTATTTAAAATCTCTTGCAAACTTTTTATATTTATATTACATTTCATAATAGGTGAAAATTCTTAATAAAAGATAACGGCTGCGTCTTTCCACTCATATCCAGATTCATCACTACAATACCTAAATCCTTTTATGATGAAAACAGTGAATGAATTACCCTTATTTTGTATAAATTAAAGCTTTCAGCACCTACATACTGCACAACTAAAAGCAGTGCTTGATTACAAAACCGCGATGCAAGTGTTTCCGCCGAGTGCATTCGGAATGTCGACTGTCGGTGCGCTGAGGTCGCCCGGTGTCGACTCTTGCGCAAGGTGTGATCTTCGTAGGTCTTTGCGGCTTAGTGCGGTCAGTGGCTATTTTCTTTTATATTAATTACCTTGCAAATAGACAGTTGACTAATACAAAGGTTGTGAATTTAAAAGCATAACATTTTCGTTTCAGAAGACGAAAAAAACATCGATATGTTTGCAGCCTGCTACAAAGCTTCTCGATAAATAGGTATGTTGCAAATGCCGTGCTGGTCATTTTTATTTAGGATTTTAAATTACTGGAGATCGAAAAGGATAAAACTGTGCATACTAAAACATTGGTGGCAATTCAGAGTATCGCAAAAGCTAAACTAAACTAACTAAAATTAATGCCATCCTTATTATTCCCATCGCTATGAAAGGGACGACAACATTTTTAGTTAGTTAAGTTTAGCTTTTGCGATACTCCGAATTGCAACTATTGTATTACTATATATTAGGTAAAATGTCACCAATAACGAAGGTGTACGATGAAGTGAGACGTTATAGTAAATCACATGCTTTGAACCGGACTCTATTGTGCGTTGGCGGAACGTATTAGAATATTCAAATTTATGAGAGGTTTTATTGAGCTTATAATTAAAATCACTTTCTCTGGCCGCGCCACTGTGCGCTAACAAACGAGCGGTTAGAGCCATCGGACTCAATTAGGAATCTGTCATGAATAATTGAGCAAGAAGTTTCAGCGTCTCTTGTTCTTGCAGTCACTATAAAGTACTTGTACATTAGGTACAGTTTCGACTGAATTACCTTAGTTTATTAACAGTGAACTGACAATTTAACGTGCACTCCGAAGCACGGAAGCGCTCAGCTGTGAATGCCACTTGCGGTCACCCATCGAAATTGTGACCGCTCAGAATGCTGCTTAACTTCAACGATCTATCAAGAACGTCTTAGCAACGCCAAAAGCCCTTCTGTGTTTAAGTATATATAATTTGATATATTTGAAATAAGTGTGACCAAGCCCGTAATGATCAAGTTGTTATTTAGTAACACCACAAAAAACAAGTAACACTAAAGAGCAACATATAAAAGAAATTAAAAATAAATCTGATTTTAGAAGAGCGCGTTGAAGTCTTTTATATGAAGGCTATAATTACTTTTTTAGACTTTTGATAATATTAGAGGATTTTGTTTTGATATTAGATATTTACATTTAATTATAAGCAGATATCGATAATAAGGATATTAATGATGCCTACGAATACTTGAATAATTCACATAGCTCGGAAGACGATATCGCTTTTAAGGATCAAAAGATCGCAGCTTAAAGAAGATCACTAAAAAGTGATCTATTATTGAATTTGATTTAACTTTAAATATCATGAGGGAATCAGGGAAAGCTTTAATTTGAATTAATAAAAGTAAAAATAAACGTTAAATTACCGTTAGATCGATGGGTGACCTTAACGTTTGATCGAAATTTAAAGGTAGATAAAATAAACGCATAACAAATGAAGATTTATGAGCTAATTAACTCGTCATTTTAAAACATTTAATTTATTTTCGTGATCAGCACTTTGCTGTAATATAGGTACGGTGTAGTTAATTGGGCGATAATTGCGCATTTTAGTGTGATTAACTAAATAACTTGACAAAAAGATAATTGCTACTAGCACATATTTAACTAACTTTAATTACATTTTTGCTGGAATTTGATTGACTGGAATTTGATTGACATTCTTAGTTCCCCTACAACCTTTTAAAATACTTCTGGCTTTGCTTATATTTTAAGGTGTGCTAAACATAACCGGAGAAAGATTGCAAACCGGAACCGTTACATAATTTGCCCGGACAACTATCTCTATCTTGTACGGACATACGGACATGTTTGCGGCTATCATTATTGCATCATGGCTCGTGTATGAATTACGAGTAATGCAACTTATTCGGGCACACGGTGGCTTATTGACCGATAGACTTTGTAGCTGTGAAACGAGATATACAAAGTAAGTACAGATAATATAATACTATATTAGTATTTTTTATTAGTATTTTTGACGACCATTGTGGCACAGTGGGCGAAAGCCCGCCTGAGACGCAGAGGTTACGGGTTCGATCCCCGCTACGGGACAAATGTTTGTATGATCTGCAAATATTTGTTTCGTGTCTGGTTGTTTTCTATGTATATTATGTATGTATTTACAAAAAATGTATCTATGTAGTATATCAGTCATCTGGTTACCATAACACAAGCATTAAAATGCTTAGCTTGGGGCTAGATGACGCTGTGTGGAATGTCCAGGGGATATTTATTTTATTTAGTATTTAGTATGTTCATTTGATCATTTACGGCAAAGTTGGCTACAAGTGTAGCCAACTCTATAATCTACGTTGAGAGTCCTAAAAGCTCTAATCATGTTCCAGTATACAACTTAAACTTATCCTATTTTTTTTTTAGTAATATAATATAAGAAACTTTTTATGCGGGTAACATCGCGGGGCGCATTAGATACAAATAATTATGAAAAAGGGTTGTCAGAGTCACGTCACTTTGACATATTTTGCAGAAGTTAGTATTCCAAATGACTAGGCCATAGCTTTTTGACGGGAATTTGAGATGTCAAGTTGTCTTTTTCTTTTATTTTCCAAAACTTGTGTTTTAGCGAAGGTTAATGTGTAATAATGGTGGATTATTAATTGTTAAGTGTTCGTGAACGTACATAAGTGTGGGCAAATGAAACAAAACTGGATATCATTGCATTTCAAGTTCTCTCAAAAAGTCCGTGTAATGCTTCAGTAAAGACCCCCATCTTTACTGACGCTGACTCTGACTTTGACTTGACTTGACTAACTTGAATTTTAATCACATGGTAGTGGCTAAATGCGTGGCAAAAGCCGGCGAAGCCAAAATAAAGAAGAAGAAGAAGAAAAAGAAGACTAGGCTATAATATTTATACCTAATGTTATGTTCAGGTTAACTTTATCTATTTATTCATAGTTTTAAACAAACACAATTTATTTTGGCCATTGTTATTTTGTTTGTTCACACGTAACACTTTCAGTAGTTAAATTTAAAACGATAACAATAATACAACACGATGACTTTACGATATTTCGTTGGCAAAAACTAATTTGTTTATTGGTTTCATAGATCCACTGGGACTTTCTCAAAGAGCTCATAGTAACTGTTACGCAATCTGCGTACATTAGACATATTGGTCGTGCGATAGGCTAGCGTTAGCGGCAATTACGATGCGTGATTATCACATCTTTTGTCAAAATGTCATAAAATCATGCCATTTAATTAAATATCATGATTTATAGATATTAATAAATTTGAGACACTTATCATTATAAATTGATTTTAATTATGGTTACAAAATCAGACGACTTGAGCAATTGCTAAAATTACTCTTACAAAACTGAATTAAAATACTGAAACACTCATCATTTTTGATAACTACAAAGAACATTGAAAATTTATTGTAAGCTATAAACCGTCGTCGATCGTTTACATTACGTTTATAAACTAGCCATAAAGTTGGTTCAATTCCTGCGTGATTGTATCGTTTTCGCTCACGATTGATGTGCGACTTATCTAGTGTGTTGTGGTCGCCGGTGAAAGTTTCGTTTTATTTGTGTTATTTCCTATTCGGGTGCTATTTCTACATTATTTCTGATCGATCTCGCTTTTATTTTATTGTGATTGATTGCAAGATTCGATCGATTTGTAATAAATTACGCACCTACATAATATAAATACATCCTGGGGAGAAGTGAAACGTGTTTATATCTACAACTAATCAATACTAATATTATAAAGAGGTAAAGTTGGTTTGTTTGTTTGTATGTTTGGGGGAGGTAATATCCGAATCGACTCATCCGATTTCAAAAATTCTTGCACCGATGTGTAGCATGGACTTTCCGAATGAACTAGGCTATATTTTATCAAGGTAGGTACCACGCGAAGCCGCGAGCGAGTAAGCCTAAATAAAATAATTAGGTAGGTACAATAATAAAAGGAGATTAAATTAAATAATGCTTATTTCTTAATCTACAAAATGCCTATAAAAAATAAGTAACAAACTCCTCAACACGTTTTCAAAAGTCAAAAGATATTTAATGATTACCACATTTGAAGCGCAATTTATTCAATTAATTGATTTAGATACGCAGTAAGGAGCGACGTAAATTCCGGCTCGAGAACTGAACCTGTGACCTTTGATATCAGTGCCGCTGATTGTTTCCAAATAAACATTGCTATTGCGGAATTGGAGTACCGTTGGCAGACAAATTGAGTTTAGTTTCATTTAACAAAATGTACGAATTGTTGATAAAGAGACTAAACAAACTTAAGTTAACTACTTATGCCTTATTTCAATTAATGCCTTTCTTCCGCTGAGAACAATATCATTGAAATGTGAATATTAATTTATATTCTAGTTTAGATTAAGCGTCAATAGGCTTAGCATAAGCAAGAATGCTTATCCACAGAAAAAACTATGAAACACTAAACACTACTAAATAAGTGCCAGGCAACACTCCAATGGCAAACTAGCAGATGGGAATAAAGGCACTCTTCTGTTCCAAAACGTATTCATCATTCTACTTTTAAAAAAAGCGTATTATAAAATATCAGATTACTTTGATAACAAAAACGCTTGGGACTAAAAGTGCTCCAACTCAGTTTATATTTACTAAGTATTAAGATTGAACCGCTGAAAAAAAGCTAGGCCTACACCACCAGGTTCTTGCCTGATTCTTTCCCTGGTGTAGGGAGTCGCGTTGGAACAGGCATTAGAATCACCTAGTTTTAAGAACGTGACAATACAATGTCAAAGTGGTCTATAAACGATCGGATCGACCACTTTGACAGTATTCAGTACGAGTACTGAATAGATACATTTGGATTTTGATTGTTGACTATTTTGCTGTCGTTACAGCGAGAGTTCGCGTGAGAAATAATTGAATGAGCCCGGAGCCCGGGGCTTACACGCGGACACTGCTACGTGAGCTGCGGCGCTTTGTGCAAATATTAGACGACTTTGAGTCCAATTCCACTCTTTGTTGGAACTTCAATGTCTCATTCAACGGCAATGGACAACTGATCTAGGACGTTCTCACGTAAAAATAGGAAAGTTAGAGTTGATAAGTTTTTCCCTCGCAAAAACATCTAAAGGGCTGGAATACAATTTTGACTCGATAACGAGTTTCTTAAATTGGTCTTATATGGAGGTCTTTGAGTCAAGTCCAGCTATCCTGATGCTTACTTTATAAAAAAAAATATGATCTCGACTGTATCCCAGGGAGCGGTAGACATTTCTTTCAGATCTTTTAGGCAATTTTTAGATCCTTTTCAAGATGTCTATGGGATGCTTACTTCATGATGATAATATATAAAAAAAAAAAAAAAAAAAAAAATTGTCTCTTGATCTCAGATACAGATAATTAATGTAATATATTCTGCGACAAGTTGCAAGACGCATGTACTATTACATGCTCTTTGACGCATGTGCGACTAGACATGTACCTGCTCGGGTTGTATGTAGGCTAACTGTCGACATTCTAGAAAATCGCACGTGTATGTGCTTTTGGCGACAAACAGCAAACTCAAATAATCATGACGACGTTGTTATAGTGTGGACATTCCACCATTCCACCACGCACCATCCATTATTTTGTTATGTTTTTTTTTAATTGACGTGCTAAGTGGTCGTTGGGACCTTTATAACTTCACCGGGCTTTGGCGAGTGCAGAAGGCTACGCCGGAAAACTTAATCCATTATATCGGTGGAACCGTTAAATATACGTTTTCTAAGAAAATCTGCTTGCATCAAAGACAACGAACTACAGATTAGATTAAGAAAATCTCCAGTCTCGAGTAGCAACGAGTCGTGCCTAAATGTGGGCTGGCAGTTTGCAGGTGAAAGGGACGCCCCTTCGCGATTGGATACGTTCCGCGGCCCTGCCGTGACTGCGCCAAATCATACTTACTATGTTTACTAGCAGAAGCAAAGCTGTGTTGGCTGAGTGTGATAAGTGCCTTGATTTTTGATCACAGTGTCGGTTCGAATCCGTAACGCGAATCAGCAAAGCTTAAAAGCTTTGGAAAAAGTATATGCTTTTCATGCTTTTGATAAGAGCTCTAATGAGAATAGCAAAACATCGTGAGGAAATCTGCGGCTTAGTCAGCTCCACACGTATTGACCATATCTTTGTGGAATAGTCTTATTAAGCTGAACATTCAGGTGCAAGCATCCATCTCTCCATCACTATCGCAGCCACTGTAACTTTGCGTTTAGTGTTGGCGCATAGATTTTGCCATATAAGCTGTATTTATCACTGTATAAAACTTGAGAATTAACAGGATTATGAAATTGTAACCACTAGACACTAGACCACGTACCTACCTAGTAACTCATATACGTAGGTACATTTTCATATTTAATTATTTATATTAAATAACTAGGTATCAGAGTTGCTACTAATTGAGCTATGAAGCCATTTAACTCTCGTGTCGCACTTTTAACTTCAATTATCTGTGGCTTCATCAAGCCTTTTTCGTAATTTAAACAAATATACTTGAAAATGTTACGATAATCGAACCCACACGGTCAGGTGGCCAGTCGGTCAGGGCATACTCTCAAATAAATAATTTAAATTTAGGCTTGTAATCGTGACTTCCACGTTTCTAGCTTGTTGGCTTGCAGTTCCAGGTTTGTGTGCTAAACTGCTAAACAATTACAATACGTGAGCGTTTTCTTAAACAATGCGAAGCAGGCTGACCAACTATTGCAATGGTTTCCGTGTTTACAGCAAATCTACTAATGAGAATGTTTGTATGGTGTGTTGAGTTTGACTATTTAAAATTGATTGAGATGATGGAAAATAGATGCAAAACAATTTTCGAAAATATGTTGATGATGCTCAATCTGCTGTGGTGTTGCTCACAATATGGTGATTACCTACATTCTACATTCTCAACAACGAAGTTTCCTTTTGACCTGCCTTACCTAAAGATTTCAACCGGGATTCATTTTGAGTACCTACCCATAACAGTCATTCGTAAATTTACTGAAACATGCCCTAAAATCCTCATCAGCCTACCATCAGTTCCAGATGCAGGATCCCTCATCATATTGGCTGCACAAAAATAAGTGCAGTTTGTAATAAAATCCAAATGCAAATGCCTGTGTTATCTAGTTATGCAAGAAAATCAGCTAGTTGAATAAACATACATTTAAAAGCTTGTTTTGCCCATAAAACACTATGTGCTGAGACGAAAATAGACTTGATGTACCTACCTGCTTAAATAATTCAGAATCTTGTCGTGAGCTGGGTCAGAAGTTCAATGCCTGAATATTAATGATCAGAGGATTCATTTGCCGCTAAATTATTGTGAATCAATCGTATAAGTACCTAAATGAGAATAATGTACTATGTATATATGTGTATGTATGTGTGTAATAATGTACCTATCTGAGGAGACTTCAAAACAAAGTTGGATGATCTGCGTGTGATGAGTTTTTTGTTGCATAAACATCAAACACATCTCAAGTTATTTCCTGTATTGTGCCGGTTAAATAAAATAAAAAAAGGCACAAAAACTAGTAGTTTGATGAGGTCAAGTGTGGTCAAATATAATTTTCACACTACAACGGAAAAACCTAAAACTGATTATGATAATTTATCGTTTATGCTTGTAGCTCTTTTCATTGTTAATGCCCTTACGAGCTCACTAGGTAGGTACTTAAAGCTGGTTCAATTCCTAGTCCGTGCCTTTGTTCAATAGTTCAAACCATTAGTAACTCATTATGTATTGGTCAAACAGTGGTTTAAAATAAGCCCGTGAGGTCGCGTCCAGTTTGCGCAAGCGCGTAAAGTTCACCGTGTCCGGCGCAGGCGCACTAATGGTGCAGTAATGATCCCCAATCGCTGCGCTATTCGCCTTCTCAAAACTGTACCTACAATACACAAATGTTCCATGGCCTTTTGTAAAAATATTTTGTAATACTTAGCAGTTGGCAGTATAGCATAATCGTTTATTTTAGACTTTAAAAGTCATTAAGTATCACTTATATCCTGAGCTTTTTCCTATGAAGCAACGTAAACGTTTGGACTTGCGACTATAAACTCACTATGGACGGACAATCGGACATCTTTGATTTTCAATGTCTGAAAGCCTGGTAGAATGACTGTTAGTTACCATAAGTGCATATCGTACTAGCTCTGTATTCAATTTGTGAAGAATCGAAATCTATCAAGAAGTGTGAGCATGTTTTATGTCTATTTCAATGCAAACCGTGCCGTGCTGTACAAATAGATCAGAAATGTGTCTTTTTTCGAAACATTTCAAAGCTAATAGCCCAACGTTTCGCATGGGAAAATTCGTTGAAATATTCTTATGCTTTTGTGACATTATGCTTCCGTTGCAAATGGTGGTGCATTTCTTCGAAGGTTGCGCATGCGCAGTGTTCACAGGTTTTTGTGCGATTGCGCGGCATCCGCTGCAACAATGCAGGCAGGTTGTGGCAATACCACTGCTGTTGGGACAATCATATCCGATTACAAGTTTAAATCGAAGAATAATTTCGCATCTGCAAATGTACGGAATACCTACATAGAATTTAGGTGAAAAACTCGTTCTCCATGCCATTCTACTTTGCATTTACAAATGATTCAGAAGGGTTTAAAGAGTTGTGCCAGATGTTATTTGGGCATCTATAAAATAGTCGGAAAATCTCTAAACTTCCTAACAAAATGGGATATCTATTCCAGGCTGCCTCAATAAACAATTTACTAGTTTACACATTAAGTATATTTTTGTAATATTGATTGTTGTATTTTTAGACAAAATTTGTGCATGACTGAGGGGCAGAGTCCAATAGTGAGAGAAAGAGTCTTGAGTAGATTAGATGATAATATTCGAGCCTCAATATGAATTCCCCAGCAGGTATCTGTAGCATGAAGCACCATGTGGTGCAGCCTGCGCTTGCGCAACCCGAGTCGGCGACCGCAGAGAGTATTGCTCTGCTCTGTGGTTGGATTGCAACCACGTTTATCATTTCTAAATAACTTCCATTCATGAAAGAACATGATATATCAAAGGTCGAAAACATGTTGACTTTCCAATAGTGTGTTACGTGTTCTTACGACTTGTGTGGCGAGGCGTTATCAACTGTGATGTGCTTGATACAGGTTCCATTTTAAACTGCTACATATAGTAGGTACCATACCAGACTCTCTTTCTGTTATGTAAAATTCTGAAATGCTACTTACAAGTACTGCCGGTTGTAACTTACCTGCAACAAAAAACAATCCATTAATTAAACAGAAAAAACAAAGGAGAGATCGGAAACTCAGTTCGTTCAGTTTGTTAATTTCTTATGAAAAACTTGACCCTGCCAAAGGAAGAAGCCGCATTTTTCCGAGCATTTGCCGGAGAAATTGTAGCATACTTTCCTGGTGGAAGGCAGACGCTGCGATTTCTACGTGATTGACTGTGGGACAGGTTTGCGGGCACTCTCGCCGCCGACCGCCGACGAAACCGAAAGCTGCCGAACAGACACCTGGTCCACACTAGCTGCTGTGGTTGACTTTATGTCATCCTGCGTGAGCTTGAAGGGATTTGACTGTTGAGTGTTCGTGAACGTACATAAGTGTGGGTAAATTAAACAAAACTAGATATCATTGCTTTTCGAGTTCTCCCAAAAAGTCCGTGTAATGCTTCAGTAAAGACCCACATCTTTACTGACTCTGACTTTGACTTGACTACCTACTAAAGAAAAGAAGAAGAAGAACCCTTCCTGTGTATCACGGAGTCATAGTTTACGGGGAAATATTATTCTTCCAAATCTAAAGGGGTCAAAAAGGCAAAAAAGCTCTCCTTATCAAAATTTTAAGCTTATGAAGGGTTTTTAATACAATTTTAACAAATTTCTGCCAAAAGCAGACGTAAAATCCACTGCCTTGGAATTGTTGAATTAGGAAGCTTTGATGAAGGTAATCCCGTGTTTGGTATTAGGTAATTCAGTTTCTGCCAGTTTTAGTATCGTAAACGAAAATTTGATTGTCTCTATCATAGTTGCCAACTACGACGGCCAAACTTACGTCACCAGAGTCAGCCACTTCTTCATACGAATTTAGCTGAACCTATACAAGTACTCATACAAGCATGCATTCTGCATTTAATTGTACATACCTATGTATGTATGTATGTAATTGCAATAGCCGTGGCCTCGTGTCGACATACGGAAGACTTTCCTGCTTTCCCAGCCGCACAGCCGCATGCCTGCACTGCCCACTCTATGGTACATCACATACCAGCGTTTTCACAATTTTGTTCTCTATTATTACTTAGCAATTAGCTCGTGAAAGGCATTTTCGTTCGTTAATAATCTCGTAGATCTAATCGCGAATAGTATACTCGTATTAAGTTATTGTGGACTGAACATCAAGTTCTAATATTTGAAAATAACTAGAGAAATTACCTATTACTATTCTACATCTATCAAATTGTGAAATGTCCAAGGATATCTATTTATTTAACTAACAATACTAACTGAGTAAGTTTGTATGAGCAAGTAGCTAACTCTGCTGAAGGAGTTTTTAGGCCGCCTTGAGGCCTCCGTCATGGCTTGACAACGTTGCTTAACTTCAAACTCATCAAAATCGTCTTAGTTAGCTGTACCTACCACGTGTGCTAATTAACAATGTCTCAGACACTATACAATACTAGCTGTAGAGCTACTTTTGCAGAGTAAACATAATCATCCCTAACATAATTATATACCATAATCATCTAGCATGTATTCTAAAAGGGGTTCTAAAGGGGTATGTTTTTGTTCATACAACCAGCATTAAGAGGCTCTAAATTGTCTCTGGCAACCCGGAAGGGATACTAGGATTCTCAGATAAACACAATAGCCATGCAGTCCGTGGTCCATGGCGCATAAATATGAACAGCACGGTGCTCCATATCATAAGCACATCGCAACGGGACTGCGCGCGCGCACAATATAATCGGAGCATCGCGCTCTTAAACAATACCGCCTCTATCGTTTTAATTCGCCCAATGTTACCATGGGTACAGTTATACATACTGTAAGCATTGCAGAATTAATACTATTAAGTTCGAATGAGCAGAGCAAGTAGTTAAGTCTGATGACGGAATTTTTAAGCCGCCTAAAGGAAAGGATATTGAACATTTGTTTTAAGACGAGTGTCCAGAAAATAAAATCTAAGTACTTATGAGGGATATTAAGAAATTCCATTGCCCTGCGAAAACCAAATTCAAATATTTATGTACTTACTTAGAACAAAAATACTTAAGTAGGTACCTATTATTTTCTAGCTGCAGGCTGTACCAACTACTATCAACATTGCATAAGAATAAAGTGGTTTTATGCTAAACAAACAGTTGCAAACATCTTGAGTTGGTGTAATGTCATCATCTTGCTCAATTATGAACGCATGACGCTGCGTAAACAGATTGAACATATTTAAAGAAGTTTTTAAAAACAAAACATGAGTAGAAAAATAATACTATTTGCCAAGAATAGAAAATAATTGACTCGGAAATAAAGGAGGCGCCCGCGAATCGCGCGCGAAGCTGTGCGCAATCCGCGAAACAGCTATTAGCAGTATCTAGATTCCATTTTTACCGACTACGCGACCGCAACTTTTCCCGCCTTTAGTCAGAATTTTCCCGCGACAAAGAAACGCAACATTGTCAAAATTCCTGTGAGTGTGGTTGGTGACAGCTTCGCGCCTCGATCCGCGCGGGAGCCCGCGGCGTGCTATAGGAAGGCATAAACCGAGAATAGTTATAACGATTACATTTCAAATGATTGATATTCCAAAGCTATATTGACTGAGTACACTCATCTTTTCAAAACGTAATTTATTGAAGACATTTAGTTTCTGCATTCCACAGGAGAGAAGTCGGAAGCTTTCAACTGTCCACGACTCACGAACATTATCCAAGTAAATACCGACATAAACATAAACATTGATGGATATGACCACTGACAGCCGCATAAATATGTACATACACAGCAGTTATTATATGCTAAACCAGTCCGTCTGTTTGTAATTATAATGTAACATCTCTATGAGATTGTTATTTCTGAAATGAGAACATGAATTTTACATTGCGCTGTTTCAGCCATTGTGATGTCTGTTATGAGACGGTGGAGTGGTGCTTGGTATTATTCATTATTCATGTAAGTATCGTTATGTAAAGGTAAAGCCTATGTGGTCAGTCTTCGTCATCCATCATCAGCCAGTCATGCACGTCTGCTGTAAGTTAGATCTTGTCTCTAGATATCTTATATCTTCCGTGTGTTGCTGCGTTCATGTGATAGATACTTGGTATGATTAGCCTTTTTGCTGTTCCGATTTACTAATTCTTATTCATATACCTAGCCCTTGTCGTGACTCATCTCAAATACTTATTTACTACTATATGTTCTAGTTGAGTGTACCAATTAAAAATAATTTGAAGGTCTTAAAAACGGGCATCGTGTACATAAATAACAAATAAATTTGGTAACCATTTACAGCGGGTACAGATCTTCGAGTGTAAATTACAGACACCTCAATTTTTTTGTTTTTCTAGGTTTGCGACTACTATAATCCGGTAACTTTTACATTACCGCGGGCAGAAAAATTGATTACCGTCAGTGCCAAATCAGAAAATGACGTAAATCACTACAAAAAGCCGTTCAGGCCCTGCGCTGCCATTTCACCGCCATACACGCTTCGTACGCTCATACAAGGCAAGAGCCCGGCTTCGCCCGCGGCAATTACCGCACTTTCTCCTCGCTTATGGACGACTGATGACCACGAGAAATCTACTTCCAATAAAAAGTGAACTGCCTACTGCGAGTACTGAAGCCTCTTGATTGAAGATATGCTACTTCTATAAATCAAAGGCCTTTGATTGACAATCTTAAGAGTCGAGAGTCTTTACATTTTCCTTTGATTTACACCTTATTTATGAATTATGAACCCTTTTTTTATTTCACATAAAACCATAATATATGACATAGTATATGATTACATATTTGAATATACCTACTAGCTGGTATAGGAAAAATATAGGCACATTTACTGGGGGCAATAAAATTACTCCCGAAAACAACCAATAAAAATGCTGTATTCAAACATGTAAATAAAATGCAATCGAGCAATTAGGTAAGGCTAATGTTTTATATATAAGAACATCAATCCATAGGTAGACAAAAACAAGATTATTCAATGAACAAGATCAAAAAATCAGCATGATTTGTAATTCAAATTTTAAAGTTAAACTTCAATAATTTTATTACACCCAGCACAAAACTCGTAATAATTTTAATTGCTTGGTAATCGCGTGATACTTTGCGTGAATGAGTCAAACAAATCAATACAAACAATACCTGTGTACCTATACCTAGGCTAGACAATGGGGGTGAACAGCCTCAGTGTGGGAAAGTCGAGGCGTCTGCGATACCATCACCACGCTGGTAGCTGATTGTGGACTCGCTTGGACATGTTTGATGTAATTGCAAAACATAACAAATAATTTCATTTACCGTCTTGAAAAATTACGAGGTTAGCCCGACGTTTTGACTGGATTGCACTTGCCATTGTGTAGCCCTTCAATAATAATTTTTTTTGTTATGTGTGTTAGCCTTCCCCTGACCTAGCTTTTAAGACGTTTCAATGTGATCCCAGAGAACACTGGGAGCAAACTAGATGTCCAACTGAGTAAATGAAGACTTTGATTTAAACTTTGCACACATCATGAATGAATGAATTAATGAAAATACTTTATTGTACATTTACAAAAGAAACTTAAGAACTAGTAAACCTTAAGAATAATTGTACAATGGGCGGTCTTATCGCTAAGAAGCGATCTCTACCATCGTGTTTTTATATTCAAAAGTATGTACCTACATTTATGACCAGGGTCATCATGTATGATATAACAAATTGAGAAAATCACACCTACTATTGTGTTCAATCCTTTGGCATAGAAATACATCTTTTAGTTGTAATTAAACATAACGGATTTCAGATAAACAGTCACCCTACACCGCTAGCCCGAACTTTTTGCCGGCCATTCATCAAACTTCACAAAAACGTTACCTTCAAACAAAAGCATATAATAGTTCTAGCTATTCTATGTCTCACATACCTCGGCTATTGTTTAGCGAAGATTTACAATCGGTAGTACTTATTTGAAAATATCTATAAGAAAATGTTAGCTATTAGGCTATTATAGGAAGGGAGATTTCCTATTCCCTTCCTTTTCTCTTTGCCTTCCAATGGGACTTACGAGTACGTACGACTTCATCTATGCAGTAAAATTTCAAAGGCCGATATTTTCTTACTTATATTTTTACGCCTCTGAGAGGAACTGGCGGACGAAGGCACTGGATCGGTGTGACTGGCGAAAGTGGGGGGAGGCCTTTGCCCAACAATGGGACAGTATGGGCTAGTAGTAATAGTAATAGTAATAATATTTTTATTTTAGCTCCCCATCGTCAAAATTACTAGGATGTAGGTGTAGGTATAGGTAGGTACTAATATTTTGGTATTCATTGTTGATTGTCTTAAGAGCGGTCAACCCGGCTTACTTTTCATACAAACGCTCGTACGTGATTATGCCGTTGTAACAGATCTTTCTTTTAAACTTTTGGACTAATAGGTATCTTGTGCACTATATCTAGGTTTCTATCGAAACTAAAAATCAAAATTTTGAGAAACAAATTCAGTATAAGCTTCCAAAAACCTGCTTTTAGCATAAATTTTACCTGAACTTTGGCCGTTCATAATGTACTCATAAATTGTAAACGTAAAGAAAATATTGTCATAGAAACCTTGCAAATCTTATGGAGATTCTAAATGACTAATATTTATTTTACAAACTTGTTAGGCTTACTGAAAAAAACGTATTTCCTGGAACACTTTTTATGAAATTTCCGCACACTATTTTTCGAGTGAGCGAGTGAGCGGCGAAAGTACCTACTGAATGCCGAGCGCTGAGGCGCTATCTCTCTTTTTTCGCTTTGCTTCTTTTTCTAGCATTGCGCTGGATGAAACAACAAGCTTTTCAGCTATGCCCGCGTCGATGATAGACGCACCGGGAAGGGCCACCTTAAGAGCGGTCAACCCGGCTCACTTTTCATACAAACGCTCGTACGTGATTATGCCGTTGTAACAGATCTTTTTTTTAAACTTTTGGACTAATAGGTATCTTGTGCACTATATCTAGGTTTCTATCGAAACTAAAAATCAAAATTTTGAGAAACAAATTCAGTATAAGCTTCCAAAAACCTGCTTTTAGCATAAATTTTACCTGAACATTGGCCGTTCATAATGTACCTACTCATAAATTGTAAAAGTAAAGAAAATATTATCACCTTGCAAATCTTATGGAGATTCTAAATGACTAATATTTATTTTACAAACTTGTAAGGCTTACTGAAAAACACGTATTTCCTGGAACACTTTTAATGAAATTTCCGCACACTATTTTTCGAGTGAGCGAGTGAGCGGCGAAAATACCTACTGAATGCCGAGCGCTGAGGCGCTATCTCTCTTTTTTCGCTTTGCTTCTTTTTCTAGCATTGCGCTGGATGAAACAACAAGCTTTTCAGCTGTGCCCGCGTCGATGATAGACGCACCGGGAAAGGCCACCTTAAGTAATTGATACTTACCTACTGTTAGCATAGATGATTTTTTTTTTATAAGTTTTTATCTTAAAAATTAGAGGAGCGAGAGACGAGAGTCGATCGGAGGTTGAGTTCACGCAATAACGATGAGCGTGTCTTTTAGGTTATTACTTCGATAATCACTTTTTAATAGGTAATTAATATTTAAAGTGATAACATTATATTGCGTCTGATATTGAGGAAGAGGTGATAGTGGCAAAGTGGTAAGCATAAGAAGCATTATGAAATAGTTGATCATAAAACTTGTCGTCTTATTTATTTCATATAATTATATCATATATTTCACGCAGTGTCATCTACTGAAAGAAAGAAAAATCGTTTATTTTGGTAAGACCTTAAGGATCACTTCAGTTTCGTCTTACATGCTAGGTGATTCTAATGCCTGTCTATGTTAATATGTAGGTATTATTCTCAATGCTTATGTTATGGCAACCAGACGACTGATATACTCGTAGTACCTACTTATATACTTCGTTGCGTTTAGAATTGAATGAAGTCTGCAGCTATTCGTTTTACTCAAATTTTAGACTCAAAACAAATTATAAATGAAATATGATCAAGACTGTATCCCCGGGAGCGGTAGACATTTATTTCTAAAAACCGCACTTTAATCACAGTTAAACAAATATTTGTTATGCCATCTCTTTCATTTAAATAAATAAACATGTTATGTCATCTCTTTCTAATTCAATCTCGTCGTTCGGCTCCTTTGAAGCATTAATTACAAAAGCAATGTACTTCCCTTCCTGATGAAGCCACCGTATTATGCTATCAATCAGACAGGTCCATCACAGCTCTACCACTCCAGGATTTCGCAGTTTATGATCATTTACCTCAGTAATAATACAAGTACGGTCAGCAATAGAAGTTGATTGGCGATTTCAGCTGTAATGCGCTGTCGAATTCATTTGATTAAAAATAAGTTCAAATGTTCAGCCAAATAGAGCCTTTATTAATTAGTCTCTACATTTGGCTGATTGTTTTTTCCTGTTTTTGCAATTATAATTACCTACCAAGTTGTTAGATTTTAATCTTAGGGTGAGTTGACACTCGTATGAGAAAAACAAAATCACCCAGGCCGGCAAGCGACGTTCAATATTTAAATGATCATGTTTTTCGATTAGCTTCAAACCTAGGGCTTATTCCACTAATCCCCGTTGACAATCCCCGTTGACAATCCCCGTTAACGGCGATTAGTGAACTTTTTGTGGACCCCACGATGGCCGCTATAAGGCCAAGGATGTATCTGTGGAATTATTTAGAATGGTTTTTAGGTTACATTAACTAACTCATAGACCTTAATAAGTTGACAAAACATACAGATTAACTTGTCCAAAAAATATATAAAATGTTTATACTCGTAAGTCGTTTTAGCACTTTTTTAATTGTAACATAAACGGTCTCTTGAATCTTAGAATTTGTGTATTTTGAAACAATTGAACGCTATAGAAAGCAGTTAAAGTTTTCTCAAGTAATTTCTAATTGACTGCACTTTCCTACCTAAATGTTAATGAATCTGTGAAAGAATTATGAATGAAATTCCGGTACCTCCTCACGCTTGTCACATCTCGCTCCAATTGCAACGATCGTAAACAATCAACAATATTCGTTTGACAGACCAATGAAAAAACGGCCATAATATTTATACGCTAAAGTGCACATTTACGTTTGCGAATATTGTGCGTGCACGCATCTAGATGGGCCAGTTTTCTATTCTAAGTTCATACGTACCTACATTATGAACATAAATTATGTAGGTACACTCAGGGAATGACAATGTTCGTCACCATAGAGTCCGTTTTCGCTTGCAACAGTACAGTACAGTACTTCAAGAATCAATTATGCCAACCAGTGCAAAAACTGTGCTGATAACGTTTCAATATTAGTGACTATTGACCGATTAAGGTTTTGTTTACAATTACTTATATAATTTATAAACAAGCAACTAAAAAGCTATTAGTTTTTCCAAACATTATTAAACCTTCAGAAGATAATAATCTTGTTGACAAAATTCAAATATCTGAATCATTTTAATACTTACATTAATTTTCTTTGACTCAGTCATTCTGTACCAAAGTTTCAGGAGTATAATATTATGCTAACTATAAGTTAAGCGAATCAATTTGAAAACTGACGAACCTTCTTATTCCGCGAGTGTACATAATAACGGATGCAATTACAAGATTAGCTTAGTGTAATTGTGTGTGATTACGAGTTGTATTTAGGGCTGAATGTGTACGACGGTGCATTTATCCCATGACATCCATAACTTCGTTGGAATTCGTTTTGCAGAAATCTCACCATGTTTTCTTGCAAGATTCTATCAATAAATTAATTTTGCTTCAATCATAATAATAATCATCGTCATCATAGCCAGTGACATTGTTAATTTCTTCAGACGCGATTTTGTGAAAGTCCATCTCCACATATTGAAAATTTCAGAATATCTAGTATTCCTAAAAAAAGGTTTCCTCAAATATTTGCTATTAAAAAAGAAAAAATAAATTAGCAACGGCTTGTTTATGATGCAACAAAATGTTATTTTTTGTATAGTTTATAACCACCCTTGCTGTTACTTAAAGTCACACGTTTGTTTCTTAAAACAGAGTAAACAAGATTTAGCTTGCTAAGAAAACAATATTTGAGACGTTTCATTTACTTACCTTTAACCTTTCGCTGTCCACTAGGTACTCTTATTTCTTTCGATTTTATATTACTGACCAAAACATCAATAACTCATAAACCAAAAGACAAATGGACTACACCGATTTACAGGGCTATCTGTTGTCACGATTGGTAATGAGCGGAGACAGGTGGCGTTGAGAATCGATTGGACGAACCATCCTTGGCACACATATCATGCTTTGCCCCGCCAGCCACACAGTGCAATGAACATTGAATGGATACGTGTGAAGTAAATCTAATAGGCATTGATTGATTTTAAAAGCCGTGTTGGCCGAGTGTACTTCAATTTTCGTTCAGAGGTCGTAGGTTCAAATCCCAGCAGAGCCTCAAAAATTAAGCAAAATTTAGCAGCTTAGCCGGCCATATCCACAGGAAAGACAATGGTCAATACGTGTGGGGTTGAATAGCCGCGGGATTCCTCACGATGTTTTCTTTCACAGTTTAGAGCTCGTATTAAAGAGAAAAAAAATGAAATGAAATATGAGCACGACTGTATCCCGGGAGCGGTAGACATTTCCTTCAGATCATTAGGCAATTTTTAGATCTTTTGAAGATGTCTAAGGGGGTAGTCAGAGGTATGTCCAAATACATACATATTTGGTACATGCCCACTTTTTGCAGAAGTTAACTTTCCATACGTGACAGGTTGCAAGCCCATCGACGCTATTAGAGAGCTAACTGGTTTCCTCACGATGTTTTCCTTCACCGTTATAAGCTCGTGTTAAAGCGCACATAAATTAAAGTATCGTATTAAAGTGCATAATGGGGGCAATTCGGAGTGTCGCAAAAGCTAAACTAACCTAACTAAAACTATTGCCATCCTTTTTATTTCCCATCGCTATGAAAGGGACGGCAACAATTTTAGTTAGCTTAGTTTAGCTTTTGCGACACTCAGAATTGCCACCAATATATGTGAAAAATGCCACCAGACATTGTACAAATCATGTTGTAAAGATGTAGAGGCCAATTCACGTACCAGTAACTAAGTAAAGTCCGTGCAAGATGCTTTTTTCTCCATTTTTCTCTGTGGCTCATCATCTCAGCACTTAAGTACTCCTTTCACATTAATATCCGCATTTTCATTTTTTATTATCATCATCATTTGCTTAGCTTTTCAATACATTCTCTATTTTCTTTGTAACTGTCTTTTTATAAGCACTTTCTTTAAAATATAAGTCCGTTATTGGCCGTAAGCTTAGTTTAATTTGTATCTACTATTAAAAAGGACTGTGGATTTTGTTTGATAAATAAATAAAAATAAAATCATTACACATTTCATTACGGGACAAAACAATTCATTACGGTCGGATGAGTGCCAGGTCATAGTTACCTCGTAAAAACAGTGACTGTGGCATATGATTTTTTGTGTTGTAACTATTTTTTATTTGATCTACATTCGGCATAACTGTCGTAGTTATGATAATCGCTAATCCATAATGGTTCATTAGTGCTTCCTAGTCGGTGCGGGCGTCTGCGCGGCGCATAGCGGCGCGCTAGGCTTTTTGCCAGAGTTTACCCGTTCCGCTCTCATAGACTGCACTCACCACATAACTATGAGACAGCTGGTACACTACCAAATCGTATTACAACTGAGCAATGAAGAAAGTGCAGGGGCTGGAAATGTCCCATTAGTGTTTTACAAACACTATTGGGACATTTTTTAATGAACTATTTACTCTTAGTATAATATGGTCAATAATGCAATTGTATTCAATAGAATTGTAATGATTTATGGAATATACCTACACTACAGGCTAATTAATTTGAAGTGGTGCAAACATTAAAAGATTTGGTCCACCAATTTGCAATGCCAGTTTGCACATAATAATGTCATTGATATCAGTAAGTTCAGTTATTTAGCTGATAGTTTACACCTTTCTCTTAGATTCCTTAATTGTAAACCACTGGTTTAGTTTTTGATGGAGTGAGCTAGCTGATCTGTGGTGGCTACGCTCGTGACTCCACTCCGTGACTGGAAGTGCATTATCTTATTGGTTAAGATGATGCATTTTCCAATTAACAACACGCCTTACCTGACTATTTGTAGGCAAGTTTGTTATTTAAACTTCTTCTGTGTTAAAGTTTTTTTCTCTAAGTAAACAAGAGCACTGCAAATTGTATTTTGGCATCAAAATTTTAGCTAACTGATTTGTATCATTGTTTCATTCATTTTACTAATGAAGGAAGTAATGATGTGCCTTCCCGGCTGGTGCTGGTGGACGGCTAGTGCAATCCGGTCGAAACATCAGGCGAATATTAAAGGTAAAAAATTCGTGATAAATACCCGTTTGCATAATTATGGTCTATAGTGATTATGCGAATAGGCAAATCACAAATATAAAATGTTTCGCAATCAAGAAAGTTCTATAACTTAAATTTCATATTGGTAGGTACCTCTATCTCTGGTAGGTAAGTAGGTCAATTAAAGTTCAGATAATAACAGTTTATCAGAGTTGAAAAATATCCCCAATTCATCATTTATAGCAAAAAATTGCCAGTCACCAAATCTTTTGTAGCATATCTTGGGCACTGGCCCGCGGCCTCAAAATCTACGAAGATTTACTTTCGATGAGTTTTGGCACAAAACAGCAGCTCCGGCTACAGTATTCAAAGCACACAAATATTTAGTGGAACGCACGAGTTGAGCTTTTCTTAAGAATACCAAACGTATTGGTGAAATATTTCGAGCAAATCGTGACTCATCTCTGACCTGTGTTCTACAAAATGTGTCGCTTTAAAGCTTAAAGCAATCTACTGCGGATAGTAAGATTTAATAACAATTTTTATAACTGGTTTTTCTCGCATATTAGGTATTTTACACAATCATTGCAGTTTTAAACCAGATTTAAATTTAAATTTATTATATCTGTTGTTGTACCGATGTCGTAGGTAGGTACTGCTGGTAAATGTATCAACCATTACGTGAATACCATTTTGTTATGGCGTATCGCATTATCTATTTAAAGATAGGATAAGTAATTTTAAAGTGGTCATTGCCTTCTAATATCGAATAAAAGTGAAAGCAATATAAATCAATGACATAAATACACATGTCGTGTCCATCTTTTATTACAGGAAGGCGGCGCATGCGGAACACAAATACCAATACATGTTAACCACTTTATAATACTTTTTGCATGTTGGTTTTGGTATTTGAGGAGTGGCAGTGGAACCAGTAAAAACATAATTAGAGCACTTGATTGATTGGGTAACTGGCAGGTATCGCTAGAGCAGGTTTTGTTATTAATCTAGCCACTTTGTAATTTACTAGTCCACCTAAACATAACAGGCACTACAGCGTTCCGTGTAGGTAGCCTCCTGGTAAAGGAGATTTAGGATTTTGTATCGAAATACCCTTCAGCCTGAATATTCATGAAATAGGGATTATTATCATCATCAGTAGCCTGATTTCACCCACTGCTGGTTATAGGCCTCACTTTGCGTGTTACAATCTCCACGGTCCTTCGCTTGCCTCATCCGAGAGATAATGAGACCGAAATTCCCAATTGCTTCTTAAATAACCCATGTTAAGGCCTAAGTTTTTATTTACACGTGGATGGATATAATAACAGAGAGGTTACAAAGTTCTGGCTAACTGGTTGAGGACCATGGTCGGTCTCGTGTGAAAAATCGAACGTAACCAATCTTCTAAACACTAGTTGCGTCGTGACGTGACGCTGCGTGACCCCGGGTCGAGCCGGGTCAGTGACGAGCGTGACACCGCGCAATGATGGTTTGGGTGCTCGCCAATAAACAAACTGCGATTACGTAAGGTATTGACAGTACTTGGACATGTTGAGCAACTATTAATGGCGCCGAGGTAGAACAAATTTACAAGCTAATCGAAAAAGCAGAGTACGTAATCAATCAACTAGCTAGCTGGAGAGTATAAATATTTTGTTCACATACTTTTGACTATTTGACAACGATTCTTAATGTGTAAAAATCTCTTATTGTTGAGGGCAGAAGACTGTCTGACATCGCGAGACACCTCTGTTTTTTTGTAATGACATGGTGCTACGAAAATGAACTGAAAATTGTAGAGGTACCGGTCGCGGTTGCAGTTGTCCCATCTGGCTGGGATTTTTGGATATTAGCACAGATAATATACCTACGAGTATACTATACTAGATATTAGGTATTATTAAGTACTGACCGTGCTGGCAGGATGTGGCCGATGCGCGGGCAGAAGCACAACGGGTGGCAGGGGGCGCTGCTTGCGGACACCGCGGCGTGGCCGGGCCGCACCTCCCCCGCCTCCCCCGCCTCCCCCGCCGCCCGGGGCTGTCGTGTTGTGTCTCCCCAGCCACCGTGTGACTAGCTTCTCTTTGCTGTTCGCGCTGTCGAACTCGCCGCTTTCATCCTGCTGAAGATTAAAGGAATGGAATATTAGAAAAGGGCCCCCGCCATCTCAACTTCGCCCTTACCACTGCTCTACGCACTACTGGGCAAACGACGTCGTAGTTGTATTTTTGTGAGACTTAATAGCTTCTAAACGACACTTACGGTGATTCATCTAAGTAGCTTTTGAAACATGTAACTGAACATGTAACAACAAACAAAAGTGAAGATTATTCTGGGTATTAGGTACACCACCTATCACTCGAGTGTACCTATTGTATCCCAGTGAACAGTCTGATGCTATCATAAGTCTTTAATGTCTCTCTCACCTTCTTCTTCTTGAGGGTTTCTCCCTGCAGTTTCACCTCCAGATCCTTGCAGAGCTCGTGATTCCTTATCCTCTCCGCGTCATGTCCCTTCTTCCCCTCGTCGACGTGCACCACGAATGGCACGGTCTTCAAGCCAGGGTCAAACTGGTTGTGGTCGAAGGCCTGCTTCGGCTTGAAGCAGGGGCAGACTCGCTTGGAGAGGTGGTAGATGGAGACCACGCAGACCAGACAGTGCAGTGTTGCGATGATCAGCAGTGCGATGTTGGTGAGGACCGGGGTCCATGCTTGCATCTCATCCTGGGGACAAGATAACCAATCAATATCGTGCTGAAAAAGATTGACTTGTTCAGTCTATTGTCTTTTTTAACTTTCGCGATCAGAACATTCGTGATAAATACCCGTTCGTTTATGTTTTATAATTGTTCAGTCTGTATTTACAGAATATATTTAATAATCTTCTACAATTTTGTGAAAACTTACTGAATATAGTCCAATTCACTTTTCAAATGTTACTTATTTTTTAAAATTTTCCATGTAGCTCAAATATTTCATAAATAAGCAAGTATTTTCATGAATGGAGCTGATTTTACCATTTCCGTCCGTCCAGTGAAGCATTGCCATGAATAATTGAACAGTTTCAGCATTCGGACGACGAAAACATTGCGTACGACATCCTATCGATAGCTTTCAAAATATTTACACTTTCCTGTGATTGAAGAACACTTGCAAAATAAAGTAAAAGAGTTATCACACTAATATTATAAGGTAAAGGTTTGTGTGTTTTACAGCCAATCTCAATAACCTATCTTATCTTTGGTTTTGCTTACTGTCAGTAGCTATTTGACGTTTTTTGTATGGAAATAGAAATAGAAATAGAAATAGAAATAGAAATAGAAATAGTTTATTTGCATGAAATAATGGTAAGTACAAGATGTTATGTTATTGAGAGTTCACATATTTCACCATGAATATTGGTGTGCAAATTTTGTAATTAATTAATTAAAATATTAGTCAAATTATATAATGGTAAAAAGAAAGCATATCACAAAATATTTTCAATCGTCAGTTACCTATTCAAAAATTCGTCGACATTGTAGAAGGCTCTGTCCAGTAGCCATAATTTTAGCTTTCTGATAAATTGCTTTATAGGCAAGTCTTTTATTTCATTGGGCACTGCGTTAAAAATTGTTCCACACATTGCAAGACAGTTTTTTTTATATAGAGCCGTTCTGGGCACTCTCGAGAGTACAATTCTGTCAGGATTTCTTACACTTCTATAATATAGGTCACGTGCTCTTCTAAACAAATTCGGTTGTTCCTTAACAAACTTAGCTGACTCAAGAATGTACAAGCTGGGCAATGTCAACAATTCTAATTTCCGAAAGAACGGCTTACATGACTCCCACGGAGGTATACCCACAATTGCTCGTATGCATCTTTTTTGTGCGATAAAAGCCTTTTTCACATCTGTAGAGTTACCCCAGAGGATAAGACCATATTTCAGAGTAGAGGCCACGTATCCATGATATGCAGTCATAATAGTGTTGAGACTCGCAGTTTTACGAAGCCTATAAAGGACATATACATATTTATTTAGCTTTTTAGATACCTGATCGACATGTGACTTCCAATTACAGTTTTCGTCTAATGTTATACCTAAAAATTTTGTTTCATTAACTACTGATAATTGTTGTTCTTTATAGAATATATTAAGTTTGAAAAGTTTCTTATTCGAATTATTGAATTGAATGATGCATGTTTTTGTCAGGTTAACATGCAGGTTATTTTCGTCAAGCCATTTAATTATAGAAGTAATTGTATTATTTATGTTATTAATATAATTAGGTAAGTCAGAATTAGATGATATCTATATATATGGAAGATATTATGTCAAATATCTACCCGCAGTAAGCAAAACCAAAGATAGATGGGTTATTGAGACTAGCCGTTAGTGTGTAACTCTTACAGGCTCAAACGTGTACTTGTAGTTCAATGTACGAGTACCTACCTACCCTAAACCTGCGAGTTAGTATGAAAAATTAAAATGAAAGTGAATGTAGCGAAAGAATGTTTCAGTTTCGTAACACAACTTGGGTGACCGCAAGTGGCATTATCAGCTGAGCGCTTCCGTGCTTCGGAGGGCAGGTTAAATTGTCGGTCCCGGCTTTTAAAGTTTTTAAGCCATGACGGAGGCTTTTAGGCGGCCTAAAAACTCCGTTACCAGAGTGGGCCACTTGCTCATACGAACGAACGAACGAACGAGTATCGTAACGTAACAAGTAATCTCACCTCCTAATACTAGGTACCTTTAGGCATTTGCCACAAAATCACGTCTCACAATTACATAATAGTCTTCGGTAATGGCTGGGCTTTATAGAAAATTGATTTAAAGGTTTAGTTTAGAACCTGTCATAATAATTAAGTCTATTCATACTTAACTATAAAGTAAAGCTGTATAAAATCATAAATTCAAAATGGGTCTCTTTGTTTATGTGTTGACATGAGCACTATTATAAACGATTTGCACTTTAAATGTTCAGTTTATTATAACGCAAAGTTTATTTAGCAGCTCCATTGAAGCAAGAGGCAGGAAATCTCAAGTTAAAATTTTAGTACTTCAAATAGACGGAAATCCGCTGCTCATTCACGTTTGGCTCGATAAAATAATAATGCTGTTTTTATTCGTCCAATTTATTCACTCCGAATACAAGAACAAACTCTCATTTGATTTGCAAAACATAAATGCATCAATAGACTTCCAGCAGGAATAGTTTTTATAATAATTTCTTAATTTGGTAGCGAAATAGGAATATTGTAAATTTGTAAATTGTAGTTTAAAGAGGTTTAACAATAGGTAATGAAATATATAAACTTCTACCGATATTTGTTTCTATCTATGATGTATGGGCTACAAAAAGAAAATTAGTTAAGGTATATCTACGAGACGACCTCTATGGCGCAGTCGGTGAAAGCCCGCCTGAGACACGGAGGTTGCGGGTTTGATCCCCGCTACGAGATAAATGTTTTATGTTTTTGTGCCAATCACACAGATCACTCATCGTGTAAGCAATGTGCAGTGCAGTGCACTCGGTCAAGGTCGGCCTATCGTCGTAGTATATTCTGTGGTATTGCGAAGTACAGGTAGGTAATATACCTCTAATCTTCCAAGTCACGAATACACAGTACCTACCAGTGCGCGTCATGCCGATAATAAATTAGGTAAAAAACAAGTATGACGCTCAAACTACAAAAACATTTTATTTTTACTTAATGCTCTGTTATTTTTAACATTTTCGAATCTTTAAAGAGGTATAAAGGGGTAGTAAGAGACACAGCTCTTCTGTAAATAGTTTTAATTTGCAATGCAATACCATCTGCATACATACACACATATTTTTGTAGGTATTTATATTTTGTTTGTGATCGTATTGGCCAATGTGCGTTCCGAGCCGAGGTGGCCGAGGTACTCACCGGCTCACGAGGAATACATTTGTTATTACCAAAGCTATTATAACAAAACATTACCTACTTACTTTTACAATCAAATATTTTATTGTTATTCTTGTGTGGTATTGCGGCTTTATGGTTTGAAATCAAATTACAGAGTAGGTAAATACAGTCAATAGTTTTAGATAAGCTTTTGTAAGCTTTATTCCGCTGAATCATTAGGTACTATCTATAACAGATGCGATAACTTTAAATGTTAAAACGGAAACGAATTGTATTAAGAGTAAGGAGACGTTTTAGTCTTTTTCAAAATAATTCAAACTGGTTTACAAAATCTTGTTCGTTTTATACTTTTTAAACTATCCCGTCATTTTTTAAATGCATTTATATAAAACTTTAATGTTATCTCTTGATGTACCTATCCCGACTATATTTTCAAAATCGTAGAAGCAGAATTTTACAGATTTTGTATTGCAGAGATATCTCCGTACATCATACACATACCTATTACTTGTCTTAAACTTAACAAGTTGCAACCAATACCTACTGCAAGTAGGTACCTACTTAAGAAACCACGCTTACTGGTGCATAGTAAATCGGATATTTGCAATATTTAGTTATTGATATCAACTGAGGTTATTGACTTATTAGAATATTGATCAACATGTATTTAGCTTATAATAACGATGCAAAATTGCAGTGTAGGTTGCACTATTGCATAAAATAACTAGCGAGAATATTTTATCATAGTGATCAAAAGAACAGGTAGCTGGGGCGAAAGGTAATTTTAGACAAGTGGGTATAGGACTTAGGTACTGTGTTAGAGCAAATAATGGGTTAATCTGTATGGATGGATGTATAAACTGGTGGATATCAGAGAAAAAACAAGAGTCAAGGATGTCAGCACAACAATTAAAAGACAAAAATGGAGTTGGACTGGACATATGATGAGATCTCAGAAGGATAAGTCGACATTAGATTGTTCAGTTTGGTACCCAAAAGATGGCAAACGCAACAGAGAGCGGCAGGTAAAGAGATGGAAGGATGATCTACCCAAGGGCTGGCACAGAGCATGCTACTTTTTATTTGGGTTTGGCCGCGAGTGATAGCTTGTAAGTAAAGTAATAGACTGGGGAGTAGGATTTTTTCAACACCTTTTTTTAAATTTTACTTCCTATACTTACGTCGAATGTGGTGTGGGCTGTGGGCGTGGCGCGCAGTGAGTCGCGCTGCAGGCCGCTGGCCGCCAGCACCGCGGCGCTGTTCCCGCACGCCAGGCACAGCAGCGACAGCGCCAGGAACGCCGTCAGCAGCGGACTCCTGCAGACAAACCATACATTAGTCTTCATTGCCATATATGCCCTTGTCTAAAGAAGTCGGCACCACAGGCCATCTTCTCCTGTCACTTGTCATTTCTGAGTTACCCCTTTCTTAAATTCAAATAAATTCAAAAATTCAAATTCATTTATTCAGAAACAATTTTTAAAATCTTAGGTAGGTACTCTTATTATTTTTATAGTATGCTTCACAACTCTCGTAGGAGAGTTGTGTAGCATACTATAAAAATAATAAGAAACACACACACATTGAGAAAGAAGCGTGAGACGTTTATGTAAGTGTGTAAGTAGTTACACACTTACATAAACGCCTCACGCCTCTTTCCTATGGGAGTTGTCAGAGACCACGGATCTCCACTTGCTACGATCCTGACACACTTATTTCGCCTCATTCACTCTTATAACAATCTTCATATCTACACGCTCGCAAACCAACTCAACATATTATAAATGAGCTTTAGGTATCCCTCCAAATTTAATGCACATAAACACTTGTGCAAATATTAATCTATTACTCCGTAAACATTCCTTGGCCAACAATACTCTCTACCAGTTTTATTCATTAAATTAAACAATCAGAACGTGCAATGAATTAACATGTTTTGCAACTAGCGACTCTCCGATCACGATCTAAGTTATTTATCATGTATATATCACAGAAGTAGAGCCAAAACTATGATCAATTTTTGTTGATTAGTCCCAGTTTTAATATGATGATTAACTCAATATTATGATCAAAATTGCAGCAACTAACCGCAAATCAACATGGCTGCCATAAAACATAATAAAAGGAGTCTGACGAGCTGTCGACCACCGACCACCGACCACCGACCACCGTCCACGGCAATTAAACGAAACTGATCGCAACTTTCTCCGCCTAATTATATCTCTGTCTTTGATATAGCACCCGACTAGAGCATCTGTTTGGGATCCTTTTGGATGTTTTTAGACAGCTAATGCTCATTGGCCAAAATTTAAGAATATCACCAACCTACAAATGATAATTAGAAAGTAAATATTCATAAACACACGGTTGTTTTTCAAATAATACAATAAAAAATAGCAATGACCATAGTTTAGTACTTACAGGTCTTGGTTTTTTATCAAGCTCAAATTACTAAGTAGGTACTCATTTTTTTTACTGAAAACGCAACTATGTCATAAGGGTCAGTTATTTTCAGTCGTAGGTACGTAAGTAGGTTATGAATAATTTTATCGTTTATATGTATTTAAATCGATACAATGTGAGAGGCAACAATTTGTTTTCTACAAATTGGCTTTTTCAATAAAACTTTTATCTGTTGTAGTGTGTAAGTAAGTAACTGAACATAGTTACTAGTCGAGGTGACAGATGTCAACGTAATCTGTCATTAATGTCATCATTAGGTCAGTCAAACAGTAATAAACGTACTCTCTCTGTGAACGGTAGTCTGTTTTATTTAGTTCCTAAATCTCGCCTCCCAAGATGGCGTTCCCGCCACCTCATGGCGACCTTGCCACTGAGAACTTTTGATTGACGGATTCTGAGCGCAAAAATGGCGCGTGTGCGTAACAACAAGTGTTTAAATTAATACAAGACCATGGAGACCCGGTCAAAAGTGACTAAAACATAACTTATCAACACAATATCAAGATGCAGTATACTTACTGTGATGCAGTGATGATGACTTTATAAAGTATCTTATTTACAACAAATTTTACAAACAAAAACATATAAAAACATACATAATCTACGTACAAAAAAAAACAAAACAAATGATAAAAACATGGTTTCATTTTCAATAATTTATCAGCGAGTCTAGGTTGACGGCGACATAATGGCGGCCCGAAGAATTACGTGAAAATATAAATTGAAGAAAATCTTCAACAAGATGGGAATAAAAACAAACAAAACAAGAGGACATCTTCATAGTCCAGTTGGGTTCAAGTAATAATGTTCTTTGCGTCAAACCTCGTCATCAAGAATATAAAATTTTCAACAAGATGCAGTTTACCTATGCAGTTTACCAGATACCTACCTACAATTAATAAATATCGTCAAAATACGGAAAGACAATTGTAAGTGCAGTGAAATCTACAAATAGCAAGTGTTTTAAAGTGAAATAGGTATTATGACTTTGGCCGATTTATCAAGTGCAATGCGTTAGAGGTTAGCCGGTACGTCCGTCGTGTTTACAAGTGTTTACCTGCGTAACTGCGTATTGAGTTTTTGCAGCCGGTGCTTTTCCGAGAAACGATAAGAACTATGTTGTGAATTAGGACTTTCGAACAAACTTAGCATAATTATTTGGGTACAGTTTACATAATAAGCAATAGTGTCATGGTTTTATTATGTTGTGAACTTTCAATCGTTATTGCAAAGTTTCGAACTTCATTCTAATGTCTAATTATCGGAATGTACGGACATTTTTCCTATAAGATTTACACATAATATATGGATAGACTAAAAGAAATATATATAGGTTTAAATGATATAAGAACATATTTGGTTAAAATAGGATCAGCAAGAAGAAAGGGAAATGTTTTGTTAAAGAAAAGTTCAGAGGCTAAAGAACTAATAGGCAGTTATAAAGAACAGTTAATTTTATTAGATAAACAAATAAAGAAAGGAGCAGTTTCTAAAGAATGTCAAGATTTTATTTTAACTTCCAAGTTAAAGATTGAAGAATTATATGCAAATATTTTAAGTTTATGTGAGTTTCAGGTACTCGATTCATCATCTGAGGTAATTTGTAACCAACCTGTGAATATGGCGAACAAGGTAAGTTTTGATTTAAAAACTGCAGTTAGTTTACTACCGATTATGACAGATAGGGAACATGATATTCTGCAACTGATAGATGCTATTGAATTATACAGTAGTATGATTAATGAAGAGAGTCAGCAATTATTGATTAATTTTATTTTAAAGACTCGACTTTCTCGTCATGCAAAATTGCGTTTAGGAAATATTAATTTTAAGACTACAGAGACACTGGTATCTCATATGAAAACTCATCTTCTTTCTAAGAAATCAGATGTAGCTTTACAAACTAAATTACAAGCAGCAACACAAGGTGGAAAATCAGTTCAACAGTACGGCACTGAAATCGAAAAATTGTTTGTTGATTTGACTATATCTCAGGCAGATGGGGACAATTCGAAGTATGAAATACTACTACCTATAAATGAACGAAATGCTATAAAACGTTTTGCAGATGGTCTTCGTAGTCAAAGGCTTAGTACTATAATAGCTTCTCGCAATTTTGAATATTTAAAAGATGCAATAAGAGCAGCTGAGGACGAGACCGAAGCGACTTCAGCTCAACAATTTATGACGTTTCGAGGTAGAACCCACGGTGGTCAACAGTTTCATCGTGGTTATAACAAAAGTTCTTATGTTGATAATGGGTATAATAATAATCGAGGCAATTATCGTGGTCGAGGTAACTCATTTAATTACAACAACAAACAGTCACGTGGTAATCATACACAGTATAGTGATCAGTATCGTGGACAGTACCGCGATAATAATCGTGGTCAGTATCGTAGCCAGTTTCGTGGTCGTAGTAATGGTAGATGGCAAAGAGGTACGAGAAAAATTAACTACATAAATTACGATACGAAAGAAATATCTGACAGATCTGTACCGAAAGAAAATGAGGATATAGAGTTTTTTCGTTCATAAAAGCATTTTTTCAGGCGAAAGTATTAATTGGGTGAATACAAAAATTAATGGTTGTACATCAGAATTTTTAGTAGATTCAGGAGCATCTATTAGTGCAATTAAATGGCATGTTTTAGAAAATAAGAACGATATAAATTTAAATTTAAAACATTTTGAAATTGAAGGAATTGGCGGTACACTAACTGCAGAAGGTTTCGTTTATTTGAACATTGAAATCAATGGTGAAACATTTAGTAACAAATTTTACGTTTTTCACAACCTACCTTGTTATGCATCAGGTATATTAGGACAGGACTTTCTTGTAAAATATGATGGAATTTTAAACTATCAACAAAAAACTTTAACATTGACAAATAATTTAAATACAAATGTGACTCCTTTGTATATTGATCAAGTTTTAACAATTGATCCAAGATGTGAAATGATTAAATATGTACCAACGGATTGTAAAACTGACTGTGTTGTTTTATCAAAACAATTGACAGATAATATTTTTTTAGCTAGTTCAATATCAAGACCTGTTAATGGTAGATTACCCGTAAAAATATTAAACACAAGCAACAAAGAAATTCAAATTAATATGTTTAAACCTAAAGTTCATGAATTAGATGAATATAAAGTAACTAAATTCTGTGAAACCAATGTAAATGCTGAAAGAGTAAAATCGTTATTTGAACTTTTGAAATTACATACCTATTTAAATAAAGAAGAACAAATTACATTAGAAAATATTTGTGCAAAATACAATGATATTTTTCATTTACCGACAGACAAACTTACTGTAACAAATGTTTACAAACAAGAAATAAAATTAAAAGATAATACTGCAGCTGTTTATAGTAAACCTTATAGATTACCTTTTGCTCAAAAGAAAGAAATTAATAAACAAATACAAGAATTATGTGATAATGACATCATTGAGAAAACAGCGAGTGACTGGTCAAGTCCATTACTTATAGTTCCAAAGAAGTTAGATAGAACAGGAGAACGTAAATGGAGAGTTGTTGTTGATTATAGAAAGTTAAATAATAGTATTCAAGATGATAAATTTCCATTGCCTAACATTACAGATATTTTAGATTCACTTTCAGGATATGTATATTTTTCACATTTAGATTTATCTCAAAGCTATTACCAAGTAGAATTAGAGCCAAACAGCCGGAAATATACATCATTCACTACAGATGAAGGGCAATTCCAAATGAAAAGGTTGCCGATGGGCTTAAAAATTAGTCCTAGTGCTTTTTCAAGAGCAATGACTGTTGCTATGGCTGGATTAAACTACGAGAACTGTTTAATATATTTAGATGACCTTATTGTTTTAGGAAGAAATTTAACAGATCATAACAAAAATTTAATTATGGTATTTGAAAGACTTCGTAAAGTTTGCTTAAAACTTAACCCGTCCAAATGTGAATTTTTGAAAAAGGAGCTTTTATATTTAGGACATGTTGTTTCAGAAAACGGAGTATTACCAAACCCAGAAAAGATTGAAGTAGTTAAAAACTACCCAACACCAAAATCTTTAGAGGAAGTTAAACGTTTTATTGCTTTTGCAAACTATTACCGAAAATTTGTCAAAAATTTTGCTTTGATTGTCTTGCCATTAAATAAATTATGTAAGAAGGATGTAGAGTTTATTTGGACTGTAGAATGTGAGAAAGCTTTTCAAACTTTAAAGGAATGCCTAATAAATCCTCCAATACTAGATTATCCAGATTTTTCTGAAGATAACGAATTTATTTTACAGACTGATAGTTCAGGCTTAGCAATAGGAAGCGTGCTTTCGAACAAAAATGGTAAACCAATAGCTTATTCCAGTAGAAATCTCAATAAGGCAGAGCTTAATTATCCAATTATAGAAAAAGAACTTCTAGCTATCGTTTGGTCCATTAAATATTTTAGACCTTATTTATATGGTCGTAAATTTTTAGTTAGGACAGACCATAAACCACTGATTTACCTTTTTAGTATGAAAGATCCTTCTAGTCGTCTTACTAAGTTTAGACTTTGCCTAGAAGAATACAATTTTAATGTGGAGTATGTTAGAGGAAAAGACAATGCGCCAGCAGACGCATTATCTCGTTTAGTTGTGACATGTGAGGAATTAAAGAGAATGAATGATGAATGTATGAATGTGATGACGCGTGCACAATGTAAGAAAGCGAGAGAGTGTAAAGAACCACAAAATGACATGAATGAGACGAATGACGACAACGTCAGGCCTGATCAACCTAACGTAGTTGAAATTCTAAAGAAATCGGATAAAGACATAGAATTTGCATTAATCAACGAACAAAAGTTTACTGAAATGAGTTTAAAAAATGGGTCAAAATTATCTTTAAATAAGAATTATATCTTTATTCCCAGTAGGTCGACCATATATTTAAATCCAAATTCTTTAACAATAAGGACGCGAGACGACTTATTGAAAGAGCTGGAAACATTTTGTAATAAAATAAATATCAAAGAACTAGTAATAATAAAAGAGAAGGAAAATATAAAATTAATTAAAATATTGCTACGGGAAATAAATAAAAATAATAAGTGGACAGGCCCAAAATTTTGTGTAATTAATAAAGTAGAGAGAATTGTAGACAACGATTTAAAGAGAATTATTATAAATGATTTTCACTTATTACCGACCAGTGGACATGCAGGAATTAGGAGAACCGTTAATAATATCAAAAAATATTATTATTGGCCTAATATGGAATATGACGTAACACAATTTATTAAGAGATGTTTGAGCTGTCAAAAACAAAAACATTATAATTACGTTAAGGAACCTTTAAAAATAACTACAACTGCGTCAACATCCTTTCAAAAGATTTTCTTAGATCTCGTAGGTCCTATAGACAGAGATGATGAAGGTTATACTTATATTCTAACAATTCAATGCGAATTAACTAAATACATTAATTCTTTTCCATTAAAATCTAAATCAGCTAACGAAGTAGCTAAAGCATTTGTTGAAAAATTTATTTTATCGTACGGTGTTCCAAAAATTATAGCAACTGATAGAGGTACCGAATTTATATCATCAGTGATGAAAGAAACATGTCAAATTTTAGGTATCGAACAGCTTTTCTCAACTGCATATCATCATGAGTCAATTGGTGCTCTAGAGAACTCACATAAGGTATTAGGTAATTTTCTGAGAATTCAAACAAATAATCATAAAAACATATGGAGTTCATGGATACCCTATTGGACATTTTCATACAACACTACGGTACACAGCGAAACTAAATACACACCATTCGAATTAGTTTTTGGTCACGTATGTTCTTTACCAAATAGTTTAACTTCTAGAGTAGATAATTTATATAATTTTGATAGTTACCCTAAAGAATTTAAATTTAGATTGCAAAAAGCTCAAAACGATGCTAGGAATAACCTAATAAAATCTAAGGAAATAAGGAAGGCTAAATATGACGAAAAATTAAATCCCATTGTTTATGAAAAAGGTGATTTACTACTTATAAAAAAAGAAGATTGTAAGAAGCTAGACAGCATTTACATAGGTCCTTACGAAGTAATCAGTGATGTATCTCCTAATGTTATCATTAAAAAGAAAGGGAAAGAGTATACTATTCACAAAAACAGAACTAAACGTTTTTATGTTTAAAATTGTTATAATAATAATAATAAGTATATTAGTATTAGTTTTAAGAAGACCTAGATTGTCTTAAATTTTTGAGTTTGTCGCGACATAACTTTTCCTAACTAACTAATAAGAAATATAAGAAAAATAGAATAAGAAAGAAAAGTAATTAAGTAACTACCTACCTAAGGATTTATTTTTAGCAATAAAGATTCTACATTGTTTGTGTGAAACGCATGCATTCAATAAGAGAAAAAAAAAAGAAATGTAATTCGTTTAAGTATAGTTTAAGACATTAATGTCACGTAAAGTGCTATTCAGTTCCTATTATTGTTAACTTAAATAGTTTATTTTAAGAATTTTAACTTTAGATTGTCAAAATTCTTTAGCAACGGTGGAGGTGTAGTGTGTAAGTAAGTAACTGAACATAGTTACTAGTCGAGGTGACAGATGTCAACGTAATCTGTCATTAATGTCATCATTAGGTCAGTCAAACAGTAATAAACGTACTCTCTCTGTGAACGGTAGTCTGTTTTATTTAGTTCCTAAATCTCGCCTCCCAAGATGGCGTTCCCGCCACCTCACTGTGATAAAACTAAATTGGCCAATCAAATTCTTGTGTCGTAAATTTAATTCGATAAGATACTTTACGATGCTTTTACCACGCTTACAGTTAGCATCATATTTAGTTAAAAAAATTACAAAATGTTATATTCATTAAGTTAAGTAGTGATGAAAACTAAATTCTTACAAAATTTGAAGTAGGTACCTAATTTTATGCGTGTTTTGATCGGGTTTATGGGTGACATTTTTTCGAACTACAAGTTAGATCCGACAGAGGGTAGGGTATGTGAAAAAGGTTAAGAAAGCCTACGTTGACAAAACGCTGATGATGCTGATGATTAAGACAGACTAGTTCACATTGAAAGCATCTACATTAAATTCATTAACGTTTTGACCTATGTAGGTCTCACAAGAACTACGTTCGATGTACCTAATCCAGGACCTGACAGGCTCAAATCTGGGGGGAAGGGGGGGGGGGGTAAATCATATCGAGCAGCGAAGGCTTTATAATCCAAAATATTTACCTACTTAACTATTTCAAACTATAAACTACTAATTTCAAACTAGATAACTCCTCAGCCAAGACGCAAGTTCGTTATTGATTAGACATGCATGCGTAATGAACTATCTATTGGCAGGAAACATGGACGAGACAAACGGTATTGTTAATGGAGGTCTGGGGACAAATGATCAACGAACTCTCACAGACATTTCCATAAATATTTCCCATGGACATCAAGCGCAGTTGTCATATGCAATTGCGAATAATTGTGACTAGTCTCAGTTTTGTATAAACTAAGCTGGCTATCTTCTTTGGAACAAATGAGAAAAAGTCTCCTTTTCTTCCTATCTACCTGCTATCGAATCCAATTCAGATTACATAGGTACTCAATTTGGCAACACATAGGTATAGGTACTTACAAAATATCAACTTACAGGTTTTTACAATTATGTGGCTATTGATCGCTTAAGTCATCGTAGATATTGGAAAGAATTAACATGATGTAGGTACCTATCAACCTTATCAAATTCTACATTACCTAAGTACTTATATCAATTTAACCTATGATGATTCAAAATCTACTAACGTGAATTTCTTCAAACTACAATTTCACTACTGACAGTCAAAGGAGGTTTCCATGTGTTTACTGAAGAGGATTAATAGCTTCAAACTTAAAAACATAAAAACTGACGCATCAAAGTGATGCACGAAACTCGCACTATGCCCTCAGCCGTCATGTGCGAATAAACATAGACACTGAATGCACCGCCATCAGGAAGTAGAAAGGTATTAGAACGGTACCGTTGCGCCTGCGCAGCCGCCGCTGCGCTTTCTTGCAATACACGTGCTTTTAGAGTCACATCGCATGTGTACAAAACGTTTTCTTGTGCACTATGACTTTTTATACGTCATACAATAGTTTATTTTTAAACCTGAAACACATTATGAGTGCCTCACAATACCAATATTTCGTTTGACGATTTCTAGAGTCGTTTATGTCTTTTTTCGGTAGGTACTAGCGATGCACTTGCGCGGGCGCACCGTGCGCGTGCGCACACCGGAACAGAGAGCAGCGGAGCGCGTCGGACAGCCGCAGCACTATTGTGCGACTTGTGCGTCTGCGTGTGCGCAGAAAAACTGCGTCGTACCGCGCTCAACCGATACTACATCTGTTTTATTGTGATTTCTACTGATTATTAACCATCGATTAGGTTGTTTTATATCCCATTAGTAATATTATACTTAAACGCGAAAGTTAGTAGGTACTTATCTATCTATCTGTCGATGATTGTTCTCTTTCACGCAAGTACCTACCTACTAGGTACTTGCGTGAAAGAGAACACGGGAACTACTACACGGGTTTGGCGTACGGACGAACTTGAAATATACCTACTAGTTTATAACTTGGAATAGCGGCGCGAGCAAAGCCGTGGGACATACCTACTAGTTAAATCTTTTAATAAAATTGAAAAATCTTACTAAATGTTAGGGTTCCGACAGGATTCGAACCTGCGTTGATACATGCGATCGCATAGCTGAGTGGCCTTTTAATATTATTGGAGTTTTATAGTGCAAAGGACTTCTTTTATTATAATAGCACACAGGAAATACTCGCGTAAAATTAGAGGGTATGAGCCCAGATGAAGATTCTCCGGAAGAATCGAAACATTGTCGGTATCTAAATCGACGATAATTTTACGTGAGTAATTTCCCGTGTCCTATTAAAATGTCTAATACATCTCACGATAGTTTTGAAAGACTTCTTTCATCATCATGAAGCATTGATGAGTAACTTCTAGGTCCTAGGTCCCTAAATGATCCTAAATTTCAATCAATTCACAATTCACTCTTCACTATAAGGAAGCAAAATAAAGAAGCTCTGTCATTATGAATATGAATAAGTAAATTGAATAAACTCAAGTACATTTACATATTTAAATGCAATATGTAATGATTACGACACGATCGTTGACCGGAGACTGGTAGAAAGCAGCTGATTGTCATCAATATAATATTAACTGGCTTCCGCACGCCGTTTCATTGCAGTTGGACAAACATAGGTAGGTATAGGTACCTCGTAGTGGTGCTCTGGGGCTCCCACACTGCTGTTAGAAATGTTAACAACCATTAGTACCTATTAGTTAACATTTATAAATGTTATGTTGTTATTTTACATTTGTTGGTATTTTTTTACATTTGTTGGTTTAAAAACCCGAAATTTTTCAGTGCTGTTATAAAATGTCAACTTAAAATTATACAGATTTCTAGTGACAGAGTTTTTAAACGCTTTAATTGTCTCAGAGATAAGGATTTTGCATAAATTCAATATTTTTGATAATAATTCTAAGTTCTGGTTATGCACGCTATTAAGTAGCAATTGTAATTTGTGCAGGCGATGAAAGTGTTAACTTAAATTATTATTACGCGGAAATTTCACAATATCTTATAAACCTCTTCTCAAATCATTGTGTCTTCAATTGAAATCATAACAATTAGAGGAAACGTCACGAAACTAAGTGAGTTACGCCTCTTCGCAATCTGGTACAAATTAAGCTAAACGAATTGAATGCTTCTGGTTTTGGATGGTATAGGAACATAACAGGTTCATAATCCCCAAGGAACATAACCTGTCTTTGGTTCCTATCCGTGGAAGATGCCTGGGGGGATAGTCAGAGGCATAATTTGGCACGAACAGTACAAGCATTTTGCCGTAGTTAGCATTTCCGGTGGCAGGTTACAACAGCCCCATCGTCGCGATCGATTAGAATACCAAGATTATATTTATTTACTTATTTTTATTGTTTTGGAAATATGCAAAGTTATTATAATTATTATTATTAGCCCGAATCATCCCACTGCAGGGCAAAGGCAACCTTTTCTCCATTCATCTCTATTAAAATAATTAAACCAAATTATATAAGTAGGTAAGTGCCTACTGAGTACGTACGTCAAAGTACTTTAAATAAATGTTATAACTAATTCAATTTCGGTAATGTTTTACTGTTAGGTTTTGAACGAGACCTCCCAATTCTTCTACCGTTAGATCCAAACATACATAAGTACATCACTATCATAATTAAATTGGCAGGTTCATTAGAGAGCAGTCACGTCCGTCTGTCTGTCACGGCGGCCGCGGAAATACTTTGTTTATTTGTATTACGTAATGTCGATCGGCAATTCACCGAGCGCGTAATTGGCTTGTTTGTTACCCAAATTATAGACAAATAAAGTTAAGTAAACACGTGAATTACATTCCGATTTCATAATTTTACGTTCGTTCCGTGTTCATAAGTAATTTGCTTTTATTTTAACTTTAGTGATCATTCTAAACGTTAATGCTACATTAAAGGTTCATTATTGTCTTCCTCATCGATATAAATGTAGGTACCTACTACGCGATTGATTTTACCTAAGTATATTAACCACATGCAGTAAGACTTATACCTACATAAGTAAAAAAATACTATTATTATAGTCTGTATGCGAGATAATTATTTTATTATTGTATTGTAAATAATCAATAAAATTTAAGATTATCGATTTGATGGCATCACGCGCCAAAACAGTGTATTTCTCCAAATTTATTGGGTTTGTGGGTTCGTCTGTGTGTCGACCGTTACTTGTGCAGATTAGGTTATTCAGCAAATATCTAAATCCTCGGTCATCGTTACCTGACAGAATCACTTTCTTTAAATTAATGGCTCTATAGCTTGTACTCGCGATTTATTTGATTAATCTCATGCTGCTTTTCGTATTTACTCGTTATATTCGGTATAGATGGTATCAAACTATATTTCCGAACTTATTTATTATTTAAAATTATTATGTGCATTTATTTAATCACTCAAAATCAAAATCAAAATGTATTTATTCAGTGCGATCGTTTATAGACCACTTTGACATGTCACGTTCTTAAAACTAGGTGATTCTACTGCTTGTTCCAACGCGACTCCCTACACCAGGGAAAGAATCAGGCAAGAACCTGGTGGTGTGGGCCTAGCTTTTTTTTCAGCGGTCTAATCTTAATACTAAGTAAATATAAACTGAGTCGGAGCACGTTTAGTCCCAAGCGTTTTTGTCATCAAAGTAATCTGAATCACTATATTTTATGAGATTAGAAATACTTTTTACATTGGAAAGGGACATAAGGTATTAAGTTTTAGATTATTTTCTTAGTGTCATTCAAATAATATAATACCTAGGTACACGAATGTATCTGTACCTAAGTACTCGTATACTTTTTTTATTAAGATGACCTTTATTCTTCCTTTGGAATTTGTTTTTGATATACCTATAGTTTAGGTACAGCTGTAACTACAAGCCTTCAAAATAAAATAAAAATACTTAGAAACTGACTTCGGAGATGAACTCAATTTTCGGTACAAAAGACTTCAACGCGCTCGTGCTGTACATTTTCAACTACTACGGTGGTTTAGATCAGTTGAGCTACGTTTGTGACGATCCTTAGGTGGCTCAACTGGTTCTAATTGTATTTTGTACAGTTATGTAAATATGTAGTAGTTTAGTTTCTGTAAATAAAATTAATTACTTACTACTACGGTATAAATCGTTTGGGTAAATATAATTTTAAATTTGACACGTACTTACCTACTTAGTTACAACCACCAGATAAAAAAATTCCACGATAAAAAATATTCACCAGATGTTTTAGTAACATGCACTGAAACTTCTATCAATTATCATACCTTTTGTTCATAACATACTACACATCATCATACATTTCTCTAGCTAGCCAGAAGCGCATGAATAAATGAATGAAAATTATTTATTGCACACCAAGTAAACATGAAACAGAACGTAGACAATGACAATGTACAATAATGATCGACCTTATCGCTAAAAGCGATCTCTTCCAGGTAACCTTTGAATAAAGAAGATATTAGGTAAGTAAAGTAAAGAAGATATTTAAAGAGTGATTGGTCGGGTGCGTGAAAAACACAAATGAAAATAGAATTTTCAAAAATATATTATAACAAAGAAACAAGTGGTGATTATGAGTTTATAATAATGGTTATTATTATGTCCGTTATATTAAGGTCACTGCTTTAAGACGTCCGTAGCATTAGTATAAATATTTGAATATGCATTTCGGCTATTTCTTATAAAGTTATAATGTTTTAGTAAAAGTGACTCCTTTGGCATTGCGTCACAGCTTTCTCTAAACTCGCAGACCATTGAAGATACGCAAAGGTCGCGGGTTCAGACTTGACAAATTATACAGCAGAAAAGTAAATGAATAGGTCTATTTAATGAATAAGTAGATATTAGTAGTTAAATGAGGACAAAGCAAGTTATAAAAAAATCTTAACAATACCTACAATCATAATTAATGTTTGTGTGAAAATTAAGATATCCTCTACTTTTTTGTCTTTTCATTACGATCAATGAAAGTTTGAGTTGCCTACATATTTTTTTTATAATATCTGTGCATAACTCGTAGGAAAAGCGTTATTGGAGAGAAATTAGTCAACTTTTTTTGTGTTTTTGTGACCGATATTTTATAGTAACTACTGATTTATTCTACGTTGTAACAGTTTCGCTGGATTTTGCTGGTTTGTTTTGTTTAACCATCATTAAAAATGAAAACTGAAAGCGAAAAGTATGATCAGGGGATCCAGTCTTTCGATCAGATTTAGTCTCTTGATACCATAATAAATAATCGATTATTTTTATACTTTGAAGAGTTACTTGTTCCTATATCTACGCAAGTATGTTATCCCGTCCCTTCTATTTTAGTAATCGTAAGTAATAACCAAGAACGATATAGATATCTATACCTATCGTCCTTGCTATACCTAACTGAGCTAGTAAACATCACACATGCAATCTGTCGAATCAAACTTAGTGTACTTCAAATTCAGTCTTAGGTCTAGCTAACCATCCATCACCATTCTTGGTTTGACTTTATCATTATAACCACAAACTTTGCATTCAAAGGACTCACCCACTGCCGACGCCATAAAGTCCATAGCAGTCGTTGATGCCGGCCAGCACGCCGACGACGCCGGTGACGACGGCGACGCAGCCGGCCCACAGCCCCGCGCCCACGCGGGCCAGCGCCGCGCCCTTCACCACGGCCAGAGCGCCCGCGCCCACCAGCAGCGCGCCCAGCACCACCTGCCCTAACCCCAGAAACACTACCAGTCTCCTCCTATCATTAGGAACCTCACTGCCCGCTTCAACACTCTTCGAAGTCACACTTTGTTCTTTCACTTCCTTCTTCCTCGTCTTCTGTGGGGTTTTGCATATTAGATGCTCTGTGGAGTCCTCGGACTTGAGGCTGGAGACGGTGGCGGTGGGGGCGCCGGCGGCGTACGTGTCCGGGCTCTCCGGGGCGCGCTCCGAGTCCGACATGCTCTGTGCTCACCATGCGAGGTCCATCACGTGCGGCGCGCGCTGCGACACACACTCTACTAACCGCCGACCGCCGCGCGATGTCTGCCGCTCGAAGACCACGCGCGACCACCTTTCACTGCTTTACTTCTGCGATGGAAAATATGTTTTATTACAATTTGTATTGATTCGATTTGACTTGTACACTTGAAACCTTACTCCTGAAAGACTAGGTGAAAGCGAGCGTTGATTGTCTAATCTTCTCGTTGGGATTTCGAACTGACTGGTTTTGATTTTAGGTTCCAATATCGCTCGCGCGCGGTTACAGATTCATACATACTGTATATTTGAAGTGATATGTTAGAGCTACTATTTTTGTGATTGTAAGGTGCGCACGCGCTGGTACAGGTGGTGGAGAGAGTGGTCGCTGCACTATCTGGCACCATCTCAGAGGTATTGTGTATTAATTGATAATAATTGCAGCGCAGAGTTGAAGATGGTCCATTTAATGAGTTATTGCAGCTTTTGCAGTACTTCCTCATGGCATTATATTAGGTAAGTGCAAATAATGTTACGGAAGCGAGAGTGATGAAATCTTCCTGTTTTATATTCATTAATCAAATGCAAATCTAATTATTGTTCATAGTCAGTTTAATCTAAAAGTAGGGCATTGGCGATTAGAAGCAAATGCTGGCACGTAGGTTTGCTCGTTGCAGTAGACATGTGACTAACGTTTAATTAATTAAATTAAATTAAATGCTAGCTTTATTTGCCCGTGGTTTCGCTCACGTGGTACCTTGATAAAATATAGCCTATGTTCATTCGGAAAGTCGTAATATTATATTATATATAATATATAGAAGTGAAAAGCGTATTCAATAGTTGCCACTTAGTACCAAAATGTAAAGATCTCAATTTTCCACATGACGTCATATACTTCCTGCGTGCGCGTGCGCCGCTGCACTCATCTGCGGGTGAAAGCTACTCTCGCGACGGACGCGCCCCTCGGTACCGTACCGCATTCTCACAAACTTACCATACGATGTCTGGAGGAAAGTTCTTCAGCATTATGTCTCAAATACTCTAAGTATTTCATCGTCTTCGAGTCTTTGGTCGCTTAGATTTTGCAAAGTTTTCATAATGTTAAAAAAATATAAAGTTATTCTACAACTTTGAGGAGATATTGGTATTAATTAAAACTGCAATTAATTATGTGGTAAGGTACCCATATTATCGTTAAGTTAAACATAAGATTACTTCCAGACTACATCCATCTGTTGCTGATTTTAAACTGACCTACTGAATATTTAAATTGATGCACAACTAGATATTAAAATTCAATATTTTTCTATAAATAAAGAAGCCATAACATAGCCATTAGAAACCGGGTCTTGTTTTTTAAGTAGGAAAAGAAAGCCAAAAAACCAAAAGATAAAATAAATTATTCAAACTGTCTCTAATACTTAACTGTGTCATGCACAACGTGTGTGCGACATCTTTTCATGCCATGTGTCACAGCAGCAAGAAAGTGTCACAGTCACACCTGACTTCTTAAATATGAACATTGCTAAAATAACAGTCTTAAGAAACTGTACATAAGGAATAGAAATATTAAATAGTCCTGTTGAAGTGATGGTGCTTATTATACCGAAATTTAGACTCTAATTTGATTGACTAGGTGTATTGTATTATACATACTATACCTAAGCTGTGCTTTTAGGTTGAGGATCAAGGTTATTTGGCTTATCAGAACAGTGACAACTACTGAAAAAATTTTTCAATAAAATGTCCCAAAAAAGATTCACAGCGACCTTGAGTGATACATAAAAAGCTCACGAACAGTGATAGAGTACCTAATAACTAAATTATTGACGCAAATAACCACAGCGAAGAGAAGAGCGGAATTCAAAACCGTCCCCATATACTTCCGGCTTCAACAGGAAGTTAATTTGAATTAAAGGAGATTTATTTAGAAGTTTATAGCGAGGCCCCAAGACGCGCAGGCGCACCTGTCAAAGTACGACTTGGCTTTGCGCCTGCTCAAACATAAAAATAAAAACATGATAGGTAAAATTGATAACGATAACAAAATTGAATGTCAGAACAAAGTCACACTGACACAATTCATATGGATTTGATTAGATATTGAAAAATATGCAAATGATATGAGAGTTCGCCACTGCTCATACGATCTCACTTAGGTATATAGGATCAATTTTTTTTTGTTTAAGTAAGTACTTAAATAGAATAAAAAATAAATAAGATTTCATAATCTTCAAACTATGAAGTCCTAGTAGGTAGGTATTGAGGAAGACAGATGAAACTTAATTAATTAAATCAGGAAAGCAGGCGATTAAAGGAATCTTCGCGAGTAACACACAGCTCTACTAGCAAAAATAAACGTTTTTCTTTCTTTCTTTCTTTCAACAATCTCGTAACCGATAGGCTGGTGACACCAAAGGCTTTGTTTTGTATTGGGTGACAATTTAGGAAACAATATGCCGATGACAGCATCGATTATACAGATGATGACATTACACTTAAGTAATCAATGTACTTGTAGCCTGTCCTGTCGGTATCGTTACGAACCGGTCCTTACATGGAGGGAAATTGGTGCTAATGAGCAGTGGTGACAATTGAATATGCAACGCTACCTTATATAATACTGTTTAATCATTACCATTTGATTGGGAAATGTTTCGGTAATTTCAACAGACATACAGTAATTATACCTACCTAATCGAAACTATTTCATGTCATCTTTCATCTTATTAACTGGTTATTGAAGTTAAATTTTACTTGCCATTTTAGATCCATGACCTGACCAGCTTATACAGGCAGATGACCTGACCAGCTTATACAGGCAGACATAACGATAGATAAGTAAAAAAGTAGGTTTATTATTTTGTCTTTATTTTAAATTGAAATCATATTTATACCTAAATTGTAGTACCTAATAGGCACTAATATTTTGAAATTCATTCATGAACACAATCGATATTGATAATACTTATTCAGAATTGTCACAATGCAATCATTATTAACACTAACACAAAACGCAAAAGAAACTGCGAGCACTTTCCTTGTAAGCTTGCGACCGCAGTCCGTCGTCCACGTAGTCTTGATTGGTACAGGTAAGTGGCCCATTTATTCCGCTCCATGAGCCTTCTTAATGAAGTCCGCGGCTTTCTCGGCCACCATCACCACCGGGGCGTTGGTGTTCCCCCTTGGCACCTTGGCCATCACGCTGGCATCGACCACCCTCAGCCCCTGCACGCCTAGCACTCTTAGCTCTCCATCCACTACCTTCCCCATCGCAGCCGTGCCTACCGCATGCCACGCTGACGTCGCCATCGCCTTAGCCTTGCATCTCACCTTGTCGGGCCCACTCTTACCTTCACAAATTCCTATTTTAAGATCCACGAACTGCGCAGACTGCTCCTTAAAGTAAGTACTCTGTGCCAAAGCGTGAACAACATCAACGGCAACAGGGTAATCTTCTAAATCAGCAGGGTTATCGAAGGTGCCTGAGTAAATCACAGGGTCGTCCAGAGGGTTGCTCGAGCGCAACCGAACCTTGCCCCTGGATTTAGGCTTCAGCAAAACAACAGCAATGGACAGCAGCTCGCTGTTCTTATTAATTTCACCGAGCTGGTCGCAGACTTCTCTGCCCAAGCCAATGATAGAGAGGCAGCTTTCATCAAAGTTAGATCCCTGCGGAACACACGTTGGGTAGTAGGCAAAATCAGGAGTGTTAGGGTCGGATGTTTTTAATGCCAACAGTGCTCCCATGCTGTCAGCGTTCGCCAGTGGTCCTGACCTATCGTAAAGGTAATCAATTACGTTTTTATGTTGTGTAGCTTCACTCGTATAACAGGTACCATTGGTCGCTGCTATGTAGTTTAAATACATGACGTGATCGTGGAGATTGCCTCCCACAGGTAGATCTTTTAGAATGTCGATACCGATTTCAGTCAAGTGGTCTTTTGGGCCGATGCCTGATAACATTAACAGTTTTGGTGAATTAAAAGTACCAGCGGATACTATAACTTCTTTACCCGCTTCGAAGTGCAACTCATCGCCATCGATCAGCACTTTCACTCCAACAGCTCTGTTGTTGTGTGTGAGAATTTTAGTCACCAACGCATCTTTTAATACGAATATGTTATCTCCAGTTGCTTTATTCAACAACGCAGTCAACGAACTGTCCCTTCTTCCGTCCCTTATCGTGTGAGAGAACATCCCCGCTCCTAATTTGTAAGGGTTCGTCATGTCGTCTACTATGTTGAATCCTGTCTCGTTGAATGCGTCGATGAAACGTTTGATGGTTTCAGTAGTTTCGTATTTCCCAGAAACTTCTATTTCACCATCAACTCCGTGATATTTCATCAAATCTTCATTATGAACTATGTTATCATCTGTCATTTTCTCAGTCTTTTTAAAGTATGGCAGGACGTTTTCCCAGTTCCAATCGGAGCCGACTAACGTGGCCCACTCGTCGTAGTCGGCGGGGAAACCCCGCGCGTAGATCATGTTATTAATAGATCCGCTGCCCCCCAGCATCTTCCCGCGAGGCTGCTTCTGACTACCTTCTGACAAGGCTTGTCCTGTTATTTTATCGTCAGTGGTTGTAAACCTCCAATCGTACGGACCTGATAGCATTACGCTGTGGAACGCTGGGATCTGGAAGGTAAAGTTAATCAGTAAGTCAACATTACGTTGGGTATAATTTCATCAGGTGTGTTATAGGTACTCACGATAGCTTCTTGCGGAGGATCCGGGCCAGCTTCCACCAGCAACACTGTGAAGTTCGTAGCCGCTAGCCGCGCTGCCACAGTGCAGCCAGCTGTGCCAGCCCCCACGACTATAAAGTCAAATTTGGAGCCATCTGCAAAAGTACACACAAGTCAGACAAATAGTCACCAGTGAGATGATTTCTGTGAAGTAGAATATTTTACTGTGTATGTAAGCATTTGCAGCGCACAATGAACAAAGCGATGTAAGTACTTATCTATAATAAAATAAACGTAGGTAAGTATCTATAATGTTTTACCACCGAAACGCTTAGAATAGTGAAAATGAAGATGATACCTACAGCAAGTACGTATTTTGAGTGTATTGAACTGGAGATGAATTTACTTGCAAGAGTCGCGTGCTGCGGCCACGGCTCCTGCACGAGACACTGCGCGGCTGCGAAGAACTGCAGCGCGGCCGACAGCGCGGACCCCACGGCGCTGCTGCTGCAGCAGGCGGCGGCTGCTGGTGCCATGCTGCAACGCAACACACATGCATCAAGAGTCTCTCAAGCCCGAACCACACAAACTTCGAATTCAAGGTTATACTTCGCCGTTTACGACATACCTGCAGGTAATAGGTCCTATGTCGTAAACGGCGAAGTAAAATCATACTTAGTTAGAGAAGAAATTATTGTAGTGTAGTGTAGACGAATCAAATGTACCTATGTAGGTAGGTACCTTACATTTGATATTGCAACAGAAATATTAGGTTTTCGTTTCGTTCACAAACTTTTGGAGTGGTTGTCATGTCTAAATGAGAAGTTAACAATTAGGTCAGATAGCCGATAACTTTAATACTGCATTATTTTACGACTAACAACGTCGAAAAGGCACTACTTATAAGGAAAAGCCAAGCAGAAAAAAAAATATGTACCTACAGTTTTTCGGTTGAAGACTCCAGCAACTTAGTACCTTACCTGATATAATACGTTGAAATACTAACTTAAACAAACAAGAGCATTATACTTATAGAAAAACTCCTGCTCATTGATAACAATACCGCTTCAAGGAAATTATGATAGATAAGATAGATCGTAATCTAGGAGCTTGACAGCTGTTATCAACGCATCATAAAGTACCTAGTTTAGTATTAGTTCCTACCACTTCATATTCAATCCAAACTAAATGAGTTAGATAGTTACATAACCATATCAGGAAAAGGTCGATGAACCTTGAGTTTGTCTCGTAATCACTGTTAAATAATGTTAAATAATCTTCGCTGACATTCCATTTAAAATCATCCTGCTAAAGTAATTGGGGATTTCTTACTATAATCACAGATAATAATAATAGGTAGGTACCTACTATAGGTAAAAAACCACTAGGTACCTACCTAATAACGCTAGATAGCCTGTCGTCTTCTTTTTATATGTGCGCATGAGTCAGATGTAATATTTGCTGTCAGTATTATAAGGAGCAGTGATCGGAATAGGTAGAGTAGGTATTATTTACATGTCATTTAGAAAGCACCCTAAAATTTGAGTGTGGAAGTAACAATGAGTTGATAATACCTCCTTCACAATCCTGAGATTATAATAATGATGTTATCATAATCTCAGGTCAATAATAATAGAAGGAATTATACCTAGTGGCAATTCGGAGTGTCCAAAAGCTAAACTTAACTAACTAAAAATGTTGCCGTCCCTTTCATAGCGATGGAAATAAAAAGGATGGCATTAATTTTAGTTAGTTTAGTTTAGCTTTTGTGCCACTCTGAATTGCCACTATTGTTTAATTAAGAATACTTACTTAATTTTAATTTTTTTTTATAATTTTAACAATAATGGGTTTCGACATACTTAGTCGAAAGTATTTTTTTATTTTTTCAATACAAATGCGTTAAAAAAAATTAACTTACTTACCTATGTATTTAAACTCCACCGTAGAATCACAATTCGGCTGACACCATCAAAAAGTACCTACTCTGTGGCTGACACCGCGCAAGAACAGCTGATGGAAGGTAGTCAAATCGGAGATGCCTACCGGCCACTTCCTATCTTTTATAACAACAACACAAGCCAAGTGCGAGTCGTCGCGCACACAGAGAGTTCCAATCTATAGATTATTCAAATATGAAAATAATGGTGGATGTCTTCAATAGAAGTCAAAATGAAAACTAATTAAGTAGGTACCTATTTTACAACACAGTTCAGATTCTTTCGATTGATAAGAATTTTGGATTTAACCTAAGTTGGTGTGTCTGTCTGTATGCGTCATACTAGCGCCGCGCCGCGCCGCCCGCCGCCTATTTTATTTTATATTACGTTGAACAAAGGAATTTTAAAAAACTGAATGTTCAGTTTGTGAAACCTATAAGCTTTTTTTTTAATACCTATGTAATAGTTTCATTTTGTATAGTTTTTAGGAGGAGTAGCGAAGTTGCACTTGGTGGCCATACCAACCAACTCTGTTTTCGCTACTCAGGAAGAGTAGCGAAATTTGGCTCAATTTTGGTAGGGAACCCTAAAATGTGCCTTGCCTAGGTACCTACCGAATTTAAATTCCTTTTTGTTTACATATAATGTTAGGTGATTCGGCAACTAATAACATCGTTAACTAAGTGGGTAATTTAACTGTTGTAATGAGAAGAAATAAGTGTTTTAAACTCCAACAATAACAAATCCTAGGTAGGTACTTTTTTTACGTTTAAATTAAAAGTGGCACTTTCGAAGAATCGAGGTAAGTATGTACCTCAACATCCCACTCGGCTAACATGGCTCTTAAAATGAGAACTAAGATCAGTAACTAATTAATAGGCTATGTAAGTGTGAATGTCCGATTGGCACTACTATCCAAAGAGCTGTAATAGTACTACTATCAGCTTTACGTGGGTACTACAACAGTGATGTGTCCTGCCTGGCGCCAAAATGTTGCAATATCAAACTGATCAATATCAATATTATCAATAGGTACATACTTAACTTAGGTACATACTCCTATAATATAATAATTATCTACTTAGAATTAAGATGGTTTTTTTTAACGCATGTTGTGAACTTGTGATAATTATATCCTCTGATTATGGGAGCACTAGTTTTTGTTTTCTAATGCACAGTGTAGGCCAACCCTATGGCAGCGTTCCCACTACGCCGGACCGGCAGATCTGCCGGAAACCGGACACCGGACAGGGTGTTCACATTATATCAGATCCCGGAAGAAATTCAGACAGTCATTACCTCCGTTGAATTTGGACCTGCGCGCACAATGGACGACAAATTTGTTGTGTTGTGTCTATCTTAATAGAAGGCAAAATAAAAGAAAACATTGGGTACACCCTATTTTACGGGAAAGATTTTCACTTGGAACATTTGAAACATTAATGGGTGAACTTAGCAGAGACGAATCAAAGACACGGGCGGGGCGAGGGGAGCACGAGCGGGGCGAGCGGGGGACAGATACCGGCACAAACTCGTTCACATTACTCCGGGCCCGGTCGTTCTACCGGCAATTCGTAGAAACGCTCGGTAAAATGCCGGGCTCGGCAAAAATGCCGGACCCGGGATAATGTGAATAGCTTCATATAAATTGTACAGCCACTAGCCCTTCCGGCAGATTTACCGGCGCGGCAGATCTGCCGGTCCGGCGTAGTGGGAACCCTGCCTATGTTGGGTAGGTATCCTTATAAATAAAATAAAATAATATTCTAAATGCGAAAGTTTGTGAGGATGGATGAATATACAGTAGGTACCTATAGTCTGGATAGGTAGATGGATGGATGGATGTTTATTGATACTCTTTCTACCAAACATTACTTATTGGATTTGGATAGGCTACTTTTTATTCTGGCAGTAGTAGGTAAATACCACGCGAGCGAAGCCGCTGGCAAATGCTAGTCTATCATAATCTTGAACTAGGATGTTCATTGTAAAGACATTTTAACAGTTCCTTATTTTTTATTTTGAAAGTACAATGGGGGCAATTCTGAGTGTCGCAAAAGCTAAAATAAACTAACTAAAATTATTGCCATCCTGTTTATTCCCTTTCGCTATGAAAGGGACGGCAACAATTTTAGTTAGCTTAGTTTAGCTTTTGCGACACTCAGAATTGCCACTAATAGGTACCTACCTTACTTACTTACATTAAAAGTTTATTATATTTTTATACAGTTGTAATTTAAATGACTTGTTGGTCCGAAGGCATGTTTTCTTTGGAATTCTGCAAAAAAACAAGACGTCAGTCAGTTTGGCTCCTGATCTTAAGTTAGATAGGTAGGTACCTATCACATGAATAAGAAAGGTACCTATACCTACCTAGGATTCATAAAAATTTAATTGTAGGTCCAGGGCCTGGACAATTACATTTTTAGGGCTATATTAGGCCTGTACTCCAGGCTAAGACGTTAAGCCATGACGGAGACCTAAAATCCGTTAAGTACCTACCAGAGCCCCTAGTTGAATTGAAACAATGATGATACCTACATAATTATTACCAACATAGCTAATAAGAAATAGTTATCATACCGACTGAGGTTCGGGTCTGTGGCAGATCCCGAGCTGGCCCAGCAGGATGGGGCCCTGTTCCAGCCCGGTGCGGCAGTTGATGGACGTGACGCGGGCCCCGGGCATGTGCAGCTCGTAATATCTAAGGACAGCATATTTAGCCGAAATGAGTGAAAAGCTTACGACACGACACATTAAAGGTACCTATCTATAGAAGATACGCTATGAAAATGTAAATAGATAAAACCACTATGATATCATACGTCACACAGTGCAATGAGCTTACAAAGTAGAGCCTTTTTTACTTTAATGGGTTGTATGACCGGTTATCGTTATCTGTAACAGTACTTACCTACCAAATGCAGCAGGCCTATAAAAACGGAAGCTAATGAGAACTAATACTAACTTTATCATCCCTTTCGAAATTGACGTATCGGCGCGACTGACCTCTTGATGAGGCATACCTACTCAAGGACGAGCTAGAGTTGAATGCCCGCGACCGCGAGGGTGCTGGTGAGCTGACCTGACTTTCCAGCCGAAGGAGTTCTCGACGGGCACGTACACGCCGGGCTCGTTCAGCAGCAGGTAGCGCTGCGTGCTGCGGAACCGCGCGCCCCCCGGCTCCAGCGGCGCCAGCGCCAGCGTCGCCCCCGGGGCCCAGCCCCCCGGGGCCCCGCCCCCGCCCCCCGTGCCCGCGTCCACCTCCGGCAGGCTGCGCCCGATGAGCAGCACGCGCAGCTCCTCCTCGCGCTCGTCCCGCACGAACAGCTTCAGGTTCAGGAACTGCTCCCGGAAGCCCGGCTGCTCCTTCGTCACCACGCAGAAGATGAGCGAGTGCTCGCACCGGAAGTCGCAGTGGAACAGCCTCGTGAGGCGGTGCTCGGGGCTCAGCGCGTCGCTCGGGTTGATGCGGAGGCAGGAGCCGCCGGTGAAGCTGTCGCCGTGGAACACCTCGAGACACTCGCGCTCCTCGGGCACGCACGCGAGCGCGACCCGGGGGCTCGAGCCCTTCTGGCCGAGCTTCAGGCTGATGGAGGGCTGCGCGGACCTGCCGCGGGCCTGCGACAGCTCACTGGAGCCCGGCTCCTCACCGTCCGCGTCGTCGCCGTCCTTGCAGGGCGACTTGAACTGCAGCAGGCTCTTGATGTAGCTCCCGACGCGGCGCTTGGGCTTGGAGGGCTCCGCGCCCTCGGCGGGCTCCGGCTGGTCTTCCTTATCGGCGAGGTGGTCGGCGAGGTGGTCGGCGCTGTCGCGCAGGTCGGTGGCGTGGATGCGCGCTCCGGACTTGTCCCTGGTGGAGTGGAGCTCCATGCGGCTCGTCTCGAAGGAGTCGTGGTAGCGCAGGATACCCTGGCCGTCCTTGTAGGAGTGGCGGGCGAGGCTGAGGTCGGAGCTCTCCGAGCACAGCAGGTAGCCGTGCGGGCCGTGCGCGGAGTTGGGCTGGTACTGCTGGTGCCGCAGGTTGTACCACGGCGTGTTGCACAGCACCTGTTGAACACGACCACGTTCAAGTCTAGCGGCTGTTCCTCGGATGATGTAAAGATAAAGATAAAGATTTTATTTGTTTGGACATAGTTTGGACACACGCACACTAAAAAGACGATAAGAAAACATAGAATATAATTAAAGAGCACAGAAAGATACATCATATCAATCGGTCCCTCCTTAAGTGTGCGGCTAAACAGGTCCAGCCTCAGCTTAATGTCGCTACCGCAACATGTGCGATACCGACCAAGGCGATGATGATGATAGACGATGTAGGCACCAAGATGATGAAATAAGGTGGTACGTACCTCTCCATACATGTGTCGCTTCCGGCCCAGTCCGCGGCAGAAGGACGTCTGGAAGGGCAGCGAGCAGGGCACGCGCGTGTTGAGGAAGGGCCACAGGCTGCCCCATAGCGCGCGGTCACGCAGCATAAACTGTTGGCAGTTGCTCAGACCTGGTAGAATTTAAACATTTTGTGAAAATAATTATTATCAGCTAAAACTACTACCTACTTACCATTCAATAATCATTTTTAAAAGTGTAGGTAAGTATACCTACATAGAGGCAGTACATTTCTTAACATTCCATAGAAGTGAGTCTTACCTTCGGCCATCGCAACTGCATTGATGTCGCATTTCTCCGTGCTCATGGCTTCGTGGCTCCACGCGGGCGCAAATATGGCCAATGAGCAGCCATGCTTGTACGCCACTCTAACTGCCTGTAAAAACCGGCATTCAACAACTTAACTCGGTATCTATCCAAAAACAGTCAATTATTGCTAATTTGTTTCTAAAAAGAGTACAAATTAAAATTTGGCGCCACTGAAAGAATACTGTGGTATTAATCGCACACAACAGTGCTAAGTTATTTTTTTTTATAAACTGTTAGCTTTAGAAAATTAAAAACCACAAAAAATTATAAAGAAATAAATTTTTGTGTATTTTAAATGGTTTTACCTCCTGGGTGTTAAACTGGCCACCGCCAAAGAAGTTCCGACCCCAGACATCAATACCGATGTATAGGTCTGTGAGGCGGTCCCCGGCTGCTACAGCACTCTCTTGTACATCTGACTCCGTCCACGAATAGTTGGTGAAGATACCATCGCATGCGTCGAAAAATGCTCTAAGAAAAAAAATTCGTTGGTTACCTACTGCCATTTACTGCACTCTCAAGGTAGCTGTACATTTCTATTCACCCGAAGATCTTCGTCAGATCCTTAATTTTTTTATAAGACCACGTCCTATGCACTAACGGCCAGTCTCAATAAGCTATCTAATAGCAAAACCCAATATAGATAGGTTATTGTGACTGGCCGTAAATGTTTTACTTAAGTAGGTATTTACCAGACCTACACTTACTTATTCTTCTCATTGAGTCCGTTTTGCCAGTTGAGAGTACCTTGGATAGTGACGCTATCGTACCATATTAGGACGGCATGAGGTATTTCCTGGTGTAGCAGAAGATTCAAATGTCTAACAAAGTCCAGAAGAACTGATGGTTTTGCCACCTATATGAAAAACCGTACAAAATTAATAATTTGAAAGACTTGTGCATGTTTTTTGTGAACTCACATAGATGTTTAGTTAAGTACTTAAATGAAAAAAAAACTAAATTCGGAAGTAGGTACCAACCTTGTTCTCAATATTTAGTAGCCATCCATCAAATTTTAAAATCTTTGTGATAGCAACAAGATTGCTTGCAAAATTCATATAGGCTTTTTCAGATTCCAGTATCTTTTCCCAAAATAAAATGCCTTCTGACCATTCTGTGATTAGTGTGCCTAAAAGAATTATAGAAAACATGAACTACGTAAGTACCTACCTATATAAAAAATGTTGAGATTAATCTGCGAGTGAATGAGAATGGTTAAAATGATTAAACGTAGGTAGGTATGTAGGTTTACCTACATATCAAGCAAGACTTAAGTCAGAGCAAGGAGAAGATGATGATGACATACAGCTACTTAATATTAATAAATAAATAAATATTCACCTACCTATAACTTTAACACCATGCGCGTGAGCAACATTAATCCATCCTAATGGTGGAATTGTTAGCAGGTGGTGGCTAAAGTAACAAAATATATCGATTCCAGCCCAATTGTAGAAAGTGTATGCTTCGTGATTTCCTGTTCCATCGATAAAACTAAAAATTCAAATAATGTAAAGTTAGTGACCTACAAAGGTGTCCTACAATGTCATCATAAAAATCATAAAATGTTAGGATGATTACACTAAGCGCCCATTCGCACGAAAAAAGCGTTGCGTCAAAACTTTTAAAAAAGCTTTTAAAACGTTGGCGCTTTTAAAAAAGCTTTCGTGCGAATATGGGCTTTAACGTCCAACGTCCAGCGCAGAAAATACAATACTGCTCGAAAAAAAACCGTCGCGTTTAAAAAGCGCTGACGTGTGAACATATACTTGGGAATACATTTGTTCTATTTGAACGCTTTTTTAACGGACGGTAAAAAAGCTCTTGTGCGAACGAGCACTTAGGTTCTCAAAGACTCAAAATAAGCAAGTAGTATAGTTGGTTCCTGCCTGAAACAGGCAACATAAAAAAAAAAAGTTGACGTTGACATTCATTCATAAATGACAGACATAAGTAAATAAATACAGAGAGTCAAATGTGTCACTAAATAAAATAAAATTACACTAGCTTGAATTGGAGTTCTTGGCTTGGTTGGTTTGGTTTTGGATCAGTCAGAACTTCAGATAGCTTTGGTTGGGTTAGTTTGAAAAATCTATAATAAGTACCTGTCGTCGTGATAACCATTGGCCATATCGTGGCAAACTAAAGTTTTTGGAAACGTACTCTCGTCATAGCGCATGACGTCTTGCCCATAAGGATCAAAATGGCAAAAAGTCTGCGGTAAATCCAGAGATGTGTCAATGTGTTTGTTTAGTGAACTATTTTTCACCATAAATTTGCTATGTGGCGTTAGCTCTTTGCATAAACTTCTCCAAGGGGGAGGATTATCCAAGAACCTCATTATTTCAGCATACGAATCTAGAGGCTTACAGGTTAGTTCCTCTTGCCATGATCTTTTACTCATTATGGTTTCTTTCACTGATCACTCAGCTAATCAACACTATTCACAAAATAAAACTTATAATTATTGCTTCTTTTTGCAATTGCACTACTTTTGTAAAGTTAACGCAAATTGTTTATGTTTACGTCTTGTTAGAAAGTCAATTGACAAGTTGTTTGCTTGACTTGACAGCTGATTTTGATTTGTAGAAATGGCGGATGATACAAATCGTATGAAAGTTAGATGTGCAACTAAAATTTAATAAACGCGCTGCAGCTATATAACCGCAGTAATATTCGCTAAGTGGGACGCGCACGGAGGCCGTTCGCTACTTTATGTAAGAAAGAAAGAAAGAAAGAAAGAAAAATCATTTATTCTTGTAGGACCTCAAGGATCACTTAAGTATCGTTTTACATGCTAGGTGATTCTAATGCCTGTTCCAACGCGACTCCCTACACCAGGGAAAGAATCAGGCAAGAACCTGGTGGTGTGGGCCTAGCTTTTTTTTAAAAGCGATCCCTTAAGAGTCCGGCGACGTGGCTCGGCAAAATTCAATTACTCGCGCGTTCAAACATCGACACACGACAAAATCTTGGTGTGATTTTCATTTTGCATCTGTGTGCGTGAGCGTGCGTGACACACGCACACAGACGCACTGTTAGAAAAGGTTAAAAATGTATTAAATGTAAATGCATGGCTATTTTGCAAGGAATTTGCTTGTCTCCCGTAGTCCCAAAAATTATGACTGAAAATTGTTTTTATTCTTCACACAGTGTTGTTTTTCTGATACTAGACCATATAAGCTATGTTTCTTACAGAAGGAAACTTAAAATATCCTAGTGTTTAATACTATATAAATATTAAGAAAACATGTCTTCTATGATGTAAAAATATGCAAAATGCGATTCGGTTTAATTTCACTTTAGCTAAGTATTTTGCAAAAAGCTTCTGGCAGAAACCTAGATAAATGCTATCCTAATACGAATAATAGCATACTATGCTAAAGATATGCTCAAATTTCAAATGGTTATGGTATTACGTTTGTATGGGGAAGTCGTACAGCGCAGAAGCCTTAACAATCTAAAATACTTAATCTAAATAGTCAAGCTTCAGTGGGAAGCCAGTCGAACAAAGTAAGGCATGTCAAAGAAAGTAAAAGTAATTGTAAAGTTAACAAGATAACACCTCAACAAAATGTTGTCTGGCATCACACGCTACACTTGGCCGACTTAAGTGGTAGGTACCTACTTATCAAGGTAGTAAAGATATTGTATACCATCAACCGTCGAGGGGCACAGCGACATCAGGCCACGCAATTTTATCATTAATAAAAGCCTCAATGGAATAATACGCTTTCTCTACAAGAATATTCTTTATGTACGTTTTAAACCTTCGAGTCGGTAGGTTAGTTACGTTGATTGGGAGTTTATTGTAAAAAAGTACAGTATTTCCCATAAAAGAACCGTTTACTTTTTCTAGTCTAAATTTAGTGTACTAAGGTACAGAAGATACTATTAGTAAAACTTCGAGATAAATCAGTTTGTGCATAACTGGAGTATCTGTCTGCTGTATCAAACTAAACCAGTGGGAACCTACACAATGCACCACTATATCTACCACCAACTACTAACATATTATCATAATTCACATCCTTTGCAACTGATAACAGATTATGCACTAACATAATATCAAACAAGCAAAATTTACATTATACATAAAATAGGTATCTAAGTATGTATTTTGTGGTTTAGTTATAGTAGGTGTAGCAGGTCTTGTTCAATAACTGGGCAAAGAAATGAGATTCACTATGTACGTAACCATACAATTTTAAATATTTATGAATATTATAAATGAAAATTCTTACTAATACTTTTTGACTTCAACGGGATTCGAACCTGTGTGATACAAGCTATCACCCTTTAGCCTTTTTTATATTTGATTTACTTCTATGTAAAACTCTGCACTCTTAAGCTCCATTGATACTTGTTCCACTCTTTGTACCTTCTGTAAGTTAAATTGAGGAAATCTATCATATTAAGAGTCCGGCGACGTGGCTCGGCAAAATTCAATTACTCACGCGTTCAAACATCGACACACGACAAAATCTTGGTGTGATTGTCATTTTGCATCTGTGTGCGTGAGCGTGCGTGACACACGCACACAAACGCACTGTTAGAAAAGGTTAAAAATGTATTAAATGTAAATGCATGGCTATTTTGCAAGGAATTTGCTTGTCTCCCGTAGTCCCAAAAATTATGACTGAAAATTGTTTTTATTCTTCACACAGTGTTGTTTTTCTGATACTATATAAGCTATGTTTCTTACAGAAGGAAACTTAAAATATCCTAGTGTTTAATACTATATAAATATTAAGAAAACATGTCTTCTATGATGTAAAAATATGCAAAATGCGATTCGGTTTAATTTCACTTTAGCTAAGTATTTTGAAAAAAGCTTCTGGCAGAAACCTAGATAAATGCTATCCTAATACGAATAATAGCATACTATGCTAAAGATATGCTCAAATTTCAAATGGTTATGGTATTACGTTTGTATGGGGAAGTCGTACAGCGCAGAAGCCTTAATATCTTGCCCTTGTCCTACACCAAAGTTGGTCTGTCTTGATGAGGCAATCAAAATAACAATTATGATTTTTGTGTTTCTAGTTTGCCCTTGTTGTGATAAGTATTCAGGCTAATAGGACAACAGATAATAAATGTTCTATTATTTGTTATACCGGTATTTTCTACATGATACTATTTAATGACATCATACTTTTGTTAAAAGAATCCTTTATAAATGCATTGAAGCCAATTTGGTTTATGTTTGACATGAACAATACTTTACCATCTTATGTAACACAGTTGAACATGTCTATTGCCGGTGTCCCTGTAGGTCATGTCCCCAACATAAAGTTGCAATAAACATTTCTTTTTCTCAACTTATTCAGTTCCTAGAAAAAAAACAACTTCTTTCAAGTTCGCAGTTTGGCTTTAGAAGAGGTAGGTGTACAGAAGACGCTGTAAATCACTTAATAAGTTCCGTAACCAAACAAGTTGACAAAAAACGTAAAGTTGTTGCTGTATTTCTTGATCTACGCAAGGCATTTGACACGGTTTCTGTTCCCATTCTTTTAGAAAAGATGGAGAGGTATGGGATACGCGGAGTACCGCTTCAAATTTTCTCAAATTATCTACTAGATCGATTCCAAAGGGTCCAGATTGATAGTCACGTCAGCGATGATCTACCCATGTCATTTGGTGTCCCGCAGGGAAGTGTTCTGGGTCCGACTCTCTTCTTAATATATATTAATGACCTTTGCAATATAACTTTACAGAACGGCTCAGTCTTCAGCTTTGCTGATGATACTGCACTTATATTTCATGGGGAGAGTTGGGCTGAGGCACGTTCGCTAGCTGAGAAAGGCACCAACATTGTATCCTCTTGGTTGAGTCGCAACTTGCTTACACTAAATCTAAGCAAAACGAAATATATGACCTTTGCCACCACTAACCTGTCTATGCCCTCAAATCAATTTAAAATACAAGTACATAGCTGTGACCGGGCTCCTTCTACAATTTGTAACTGCTTACAGATTGAGCGAACCAAAGAGGTTAAATACTTGGGTGTCTTGGTTGATGATCTTTGCAAATGGAGTTCTCATATCGATCTCACCACTAATAGAGTACGTAAATTGACATGGGTGTTTAAAAAACTAAGACACATTGCAACGAACCATCTAGTTTGTACTGTCTATAATGCCATTTGCCAATCCATTATTCGATACTGCATATCTATTTGGGGTGGGACGCACAAATGTCACCTTATGAAGCTAGAGAGGGCACAAAGGTGCATACTAAAAGTGATGCTGTCTATCCTATCCTGCCGGAGCCTTTAACTTTTAGTAAGATTTTTCATTTATAATGAAATGTCTAAACCTTATAGATATCCTACCGAAAGTCTTTACAACGAATGTAAAATACTCACCGTAAGACAAACTTACATACTACATACAACACTTAGACAATTTAGAATGACACCCTATGTTAAAACATTAACCACCAAAAGAAGAAATTTTAAGATAAATATAAATACCATTCCTCGCACAATTTATTTGCAACGGCAAACCTTTTTCATGTCTATCTATATTTTTAATAAAATTAATAAAACAATGAATATATATGAGCTTCCCTATAGGAAATGTAAATCTAAACTTACAGATTGGCTTTTGACCTTGAACTATGATGAGACGGAAGAGTTCATCACTAATTTATTTATCATCTAATTTAAAACCTTAACAATGCATAACTTTAATCACAAACAAGCATATGCATATACATATTCGTTCACACACTCATGCACACACCCTAACACGCATACACACCTACTCATTAACTTAACTTGCAACTACTCATGCACACGTATAAAAATATCCATACCACATTAAACTTAAGTTGATTAATACTTTGTAATTTTGGCAATCTTTAGTTTTAGTTTTATTGAAAACTTATTGTAAAATTGTAAAAATAATTGTTCCAGTTCATAAAGTAAATTGTACAACTAGGAAGGAGGTCTCCAAAACACAGGCTAACCTAGTTTGGAGACCATTATGTTTCTGTGCTATAACTATATTTGGTTCAATAAACATTTTTTTTTTTTTTTTTTTTTTTTTTTTTTTTTCTATTTGGCGAGTTAAAATTAGGCAGATTGCAAGATAAAAATGTCTTAACTATATATTTTGTTGCAGGAATATAGCAAGAAAATCTTAAATAAATGGATGTAAATCTGAAATTATTATTCCACTAAATATTTCCAAAGTTCCTATCAGTTACCACAAATGCCGAAATGTTCTCTCAAACACAGGTCAGCTTGAACACAATAACTGGTTCATTTCTTATCTAAATGAATACATTTAATTAATCATGTCTTAAATTACAGAATATTACAACTAAGGCTGTTAACATGTCTGTTCATTGTTCTGGGCATCATAGCAATTGTACAGTTCTTCGCTTTTGCTGGCTCCTACAACTACAGACATATCTCAAAGGAATCATTACATAAGGAGCTTTACAAGGGAACCACTCCCTACTTAAACAAGAAAAGAACTCAATGTAAATATGATCAAATAATACACAACACAAAGAGTATAGATGCGTGGGACATACCAATGAAGAATGATGATTTTTCACCGGCTGGTATTGGTAATGGAAGCTATGTCCCGGATTGCACTCCGTCGTTCAGTGTAGCCATTCTAGTCACATACAGGAATAGACAGAAGCAGTTAGACATCTTCCTGCCTTATATGCACAACTTTTTGAGGAAGCAGAACATTCATTACAAGTAAGTTCATCCGCTTGATTCTTTTCCTCAATTTAATCTTGGGTACTAAATTGAATCGAGATTTGCTTCATAACTAGTGGTTACAGTTAGTTACAACACTAAGGCTCAAATCACACCAATAGAGCGGCGAAGCGCAGCAAAGCGGAGCGCAGTTTCAGTGTCATAATATGTCGCCGCTCTTTTAGTGTGAGTTGAGCCTAACATGCTCTCAGAGACTTTAAAGTTCATTAAATTGTTCCCTAGTAAAGTTTTGTATGGAAAATCTATGCTAAGGAATGGTTTAATGTATGAACATTAAATATCTATGAGTGAGGCTGTAATAGATGTTTTGCAATATCGTATATCAGAATGTTTTTGTTTTAATCATGCTTAAACTAGTGAACCAATTTGATGACTCGTAATATGTGTACATAGTTGCCAAGTAGACTATTAACAATGTTGGTACCACGCGAAAAACCGCACGAGGGAGCTATAGTATCAATCACATAATATTTGAAAGGTCATCATAATTCTGTCTAACATTTAAATATTCTCCTCAACCACTAACAATGTAGAAAACTAAAAAAAACGAATAGCATAATAATCACGATGAACTCATCCAACTATCTATTCTATTATCCCAGGATATATTTAATCGAGCAACGCGACGAGAGGCCCTGGAATAAAGGCATGCTGTACAACATCGGCGCCAAGCGCGCGATCGCGGACAAGTTCCCCTGCCTCATTCTCCACGACGTGGACCTGCTACCACTGGACTACAGCAACCTGTATGTGTGTACCGCCCAGCCCAGGCACATGAGCGCTAGCATCGACAAGTTCCGCTACGTCCTGCCCTACCCTAAGCTGGTGGGCGGAGTGCTGGCGGTGAGGGCGGACCAGTACGTCTCCATCGACGGCTTCTCCAACCGCTTCGAGGGCTGGGGCGGAGAGGACGATGATATGTATGAGAGGATTGTCGCTCGGAACTTTACTGTGCTCAGGTGAGACAGCTTAAATTGTTCCTTGTGACATCTGAGAGGATTATCCTAATTTTGACAATGATAATAATCTTGAAGGCAAGGCGTTTGATAAGCAAGTGATTGAATTTATATAAGAACCGGGATTATTATGAGTCATTTTATTTAATTTGTCAGGAATATAAAGATAAACTCCTGAGAATATTATTAGATTAAGAATAGGTATGTAGGACGTGGGATGCGAAACGTCGATCCTGGGAGCCTTACTCCGGATCGACGAAAACGAAGTTTCGTGTCTATTTTTGGGTTCCAATTACGTTGGTGAACTATTACGAATTCAGTATCCACCAACATAAGCTGACCCCGAAAATTGTCACGACACTTCGTTTTCATAGATCCGAAGTAAGGCCCCTGTGTTCAAGCTATTATCGTTAGCATATTAACAAACGCTCATAAACTATCAACAAGATGGGTTTACTCATTAGTTAATTAGTTGTACGCATTAGTAAACTATTTGTTATCGACAAGAAGTAGATCAGGCCGTCAGGCCCCTTAAAAATAATTCGATTGTGCCGGATTTCAATTGCCTTATTTTAGTGCTGGAACCATAAACGGAGCATTGCCATTGGCCATTCTAATGTTGGCAGCAAGTTGAAGCCCATGTGGTAAAAGTAAGTTCGTATGAGCAAGTGGCCAACTCTGGTGACCGAGTTTTTAGGCCGCCTTAAGGCCTCCGTCATGGCTTAACGACTTTAAAAGCCGGGACCGACAATTTAACGTGCCCTCCGAAGCACGGAAGCGCTCAGATATAAATGCCACTTGCGGTCACCCATCCAAGTTGTGACCGCACAGAACGTTGCTTAACTTCAACGATCTATTAAGAACGTCTTAGCAAGCTTCGCTAAGAGCGCTTCTGTCGGCATAAGAATGTAATATTGTGTTGCGTCAGGTTCCCCCGCGAGATGTCCCGCTACAGCATGTTGCGTCACGCGCCGGAGCCGCGCAACGCGCTGCGCGAGCGCGTCATGCGCGACAACAACCGCGCGCGCGCCGCACGCCGCGCGCTCAGGGACGGACTCGCCAGCCTGCCCTACCGGGAACAAGAGGTAATATGCTTACTTGTTTTGAACCCATTACTGAAAAGAGGGTTATTATAATGTTGTATGGTCTTATCTTATCATAAAGATTTGACAATTTTATATAGATTTAAAATATGTTTTTTTTCTTGTTACTCTTATGTCAATGAAAAGAGATAGCAACAAACCATTATGCATAAGGGGGTTAGTGTATAGGTATCTGGTGGGGTTGTCAGTTGCAGTTGTGTTGTTGTTTTTTGTTTGTTAGAAAAGTGCCTTAGCTATGTTGTAAAGCGAGAGTGTTCTTAGCTTTGTTTGAAGAAAATTTGTTCAGCCGTTTGAAGATCATCAGCTTTTAACAGACTTCAAAAAAGAAGGAGGTTCTATGTTTCACTGTATGTTTATTTTACCTAATGTTCACCGTCTTCCAGATTTTGAAAATTCATTTTTTGTTTGAAAAAGTATATACCTACCTACCGAGGTGGTGCCATTAAAAGATGTTGAGGATCTGATGTGGACCTACGGAGTTATGCACCTCGAGAGTGCAGGAAACTCTTCTTTCATTGCTCTATTCATTTTGTATTTTCAGGTACATCAGCACAGACTATTCACGATGATCGGTGTGAAGTTATGATCCAGGTTTATACTGTAAGGCTTGCATTACAGTGTAAGCTCTCGAGAAGAGGCTATAAGATAAAATATATTTTGAAATTATTATACCTCGATATAGAGTCATCGTACTGTAATGTCATCCGAAAGGTCGAGGAATATACACGCGATTAAGGGAAGGTTCATACTCGTATCTGACGTAAAATACGCCGAGCGTATCATCTAGTGTACTAACGTATCATCGGTTGAGTGTGAAAGGTCAAGTGTTTTTCTATACATTTGTCTGTTCTGGCGTATAATACGCGACGCATGTTCCGTCAGATATGAACCTTCCCTAAGTCCCGATATTATTTAATCATATTTAAAGTCGCGATAGTTGTAAAATGTGTTACGAGACTATACAACACAATGAGATATGTAAGTCCTTAGCTGCACTTTGAAATATGAATTGTATTGATAGATTTGGTATTTTTATCACTCCCAATGTAATACTCTCGAATGTTGAATGGGCATGATGTCCTAGCCTTGTGTGCATGGTTGATTGGTTGTTTTTTACCTCGCTGATATTTTACTCCTCATAAATTTTCTCCGATAATATTATACTGGTTTATAACATGTAGCGAGTCGGACATGGGTGAGGACCGTGGAGATTGGCACACGTAAAGTGAGGCTTATATAATATCCAGCAGTGGGTGATATCGGGCTGCTGATGATTATAATGATGAAATTATTTCAGATTTTGTGATTTTACCTACGTATAATTACGTTGCTGGGCTAAGTTCTATGTTTTACAAATTAGAATAGGTAATAGTTTTAAAAATGAAGTAAAAAGTACTTTTGATTTGAGTACAATCTTGATGTTTGTTTGTCAATTTACAAATTAATTATTTCTAGCAACAGAATATTTTGTCGCATTTATTTAAATAGCTAAATGTCTACACGAGTGTTGTTTTTGTTTTGTTTTACAAATTAGAATAGGTGATAGTTTTAAAAATGAAGTAAAAAGTACCTTTGAGTACAATCTTGATGTTTGTATGTCATGTCAATTTACAAATTAATTATTACAACATAGAATATTTTGTCGCATTTATTTAAATAGCTAAATGTCTACACGAGTGTTGTTTTTGTTTTGTTTTAAGTTATTGAAATCGAATTTCATAATCCAGTCTACCCAGCTTATCAAGTTGTATTCAAGGCGCACATTTATACGACATTTAAAGGCTTTAAAAGTATTTCTACGCTTATTTATTACATAGTCACTTATAGCTATAGGTAGGTACTGACTGACCTAAGTAGAAGGAATTTTTCATACCCAAATACATATTTTTTTACCAGTTTTCTGTCGTTCTTCCAATATTAGTTGCCGATTTAGGACTAAGATATATTTAATAATTTAGAGAGATTATTTGGAGATTTATTTGGTTATGAAATATAAGAACTTCGAAAATCTCGAAAGAAATCTCCATATGTTTCTATTTAAGATGCCTGTGTACCTACTTATTGTACTTAATAAATTAATATTTGGCAAGTATATTCTTTGGTCATTTTTTATACTGGCGAGTTTTCCTTCGATAATATATAATCTTAGAAACTTTTTGACTGTTCTTAGCGTTTGGGTGACTTAATTACTCGACCCAATGATTTTTATAGTTATTTATTATAATTTTTTTATTATTTTTACAGTGTTAAACCACACTTAGGTATTGCTAATCGGTGCTTTAACCGATAAAAATCATCTTACTAATAGTTTCGGGGTTCGGCTTAAAGGGTCCGTGGCCAAGTGGTTGGGCAGCTCGGCTTAAGAGTGATCGCTTGTATCTACGCAGGTTCGAATCCTGCCGGATCCGTTAACTTTTAGTAAGATTTTTCATTTATAATGAAATATCCAATATCCAATGATTTTTGTCGTGGTGAGGTGTTAAATTTCAACATTAAATACAAGCTTTGTTACCAAATTCAATTTATTGTATAATAGTCGGTGAGTACTCCTGCATGTCACCCCACGTGTCGCCGACGGAGATGGTGACAGGCAGCGCCACGTCCAAGCCGCAGTGCCGGCCGCAACTCTCCATCACTTCCTTCATTATAGCTACGGGAAGGAATTGTACTACACTACACTGTTATCTATTTATGCCCAATTGAAAATATAGATGTACTGATTTGCCAATCAATTTAATACGCGCTAACGTGTAGGTACTCGTACCTTATTATTTGACAGATACGGTATGAAAACTTGTCATAATCCTTCTAGCGGATAGATCGAGTACTAAAATTGTACACTAGTATTTCTACGATAGCGCGTAAACGTAGTGATTTTATTCTCTTTGATAGCGCGCGTGTAGATTGTCAGGTCATGGTATAGATTGTCAATGACACTGCCTACCCCTGAAGAAAGACTACTCGTTCGTTCGTATGAACAAGTGGCTAGGTAACTCTGGTGACGGAGTTTTTAGTACTTATTTCAAAACTGGTGTTAATGGCTTCTAATTCTAAGATAAGTAGGTAGGTAGGTACATACCTTTTTGAATTATTTTCTTCTTGATATCTTCTTTATCCTAGTCTTCAAACTAGTTGATAAGTAAGTAAGTAAGTTCGTACGAGCAAGTGGCCAACTCTGTTGACGGAGTTTTTTAGGCCACCTAAAGGCCCCGTCATGGCTTAACGACTTTAAAAGCCGGGACCGACAATTTATTAACGGCCCTCCGAAGCACGGAAGCGCTCAGCAGATAATGCCACTTGCGGTCACCCATCCAAGTAGTGACCGCTCAGAACGTTGCTTAACTTCAACGATTCTGTCAAGAACTAGTTGATAAGATTTTATAACTTTGAATACCAAAATTGTCTTGTGCCTACCTGCTGCAGTGTCCACGTGTTCACCCCTGACCTCCCAGACCAGTTCATCATGTATCTGCAGCAGCAGACACCCGTCTACCGGCGGGTCGTGTGACGTCATGTGCCTACCTGCAGCAGTGTCCACGTGTTCACCCCTGACCTCCCAGACCAGTTCATCATGTATCTGCAGCAGCAGACACCCGTCTACCGGCGGGTCGTGTGACGTCATGTGCCTACCTGCAGCAGTGTCCACGTGTTCACCCCTGACCTCCCAGACCAGTTCATCATGTATCTGCAGCAGCAGACACCCGTCTACCGGCGGGGCGTGCGCGCGCAGACGCTGTGACGTCATCACCATCGCCATCTTGCACAGGTCGGCTGCCGAACCTGGAGTATACTTCGAGTTTATAAGATCCTTTGTGTGGTTGCAGCTCTTTAATTATTCGTAAGTAAAAAAATAAGGTAAATGCCTTTTATTGCCAGCATATTTTAGTTCTGTTAATTGATTTTCAGAGTCAGAAATGGTCCATCTAAAAAGAAGTAAGTTTGTATGAGCAAGTGGCCAACTCTGGTGACGGAGTTTTTAGGCCGCCTTAAGGCCTCCGTCATGGCTTAACGACTTAAAAGCCAGGACCGACAATTTATCGCCACATGATATTAATGCCACTTGCGGTCACCCATCCAAGTAGTGACCGCTCAGAACTTATCTTCTTTATTCTACACAATAAAATAATACATTAAAAATACAGATAGTAAGGGCATGTACAAAGGCGAGCTTAACCCTAAACAGAGTTTTCTTCCAGCAAACCCGTAGTAAATCTTCGGCGATCTATCAAGATTAGCAAGCTTCGCCACGAGCGCTTCGGTTCCTCTGAAAGATCAATACTTACTTAATCTTTTTGAATTGGAACTATTTTTAAAGGGTTGTATCTCTGAAACTAACCTACAAATCAGCATTAACATCAGCTGTTCCAGATGGACAGTCCTCACGGATGTTCCTACCTTGCACCACAAAGTTGATTGCCTGTCGCTCAGCCTGAGCCCTGAGCTGTGCGTCCCGGCTGGCGATGTGCGGGAGCAGGCGCGCGCGGCCGCTCAGCGAGCGCAGCCGTCCGCCAGCGAGAGCGCAGCGAGAGACTACAGACTGGGAGAATCTCTTCAGCGATGGAAACGTTCCTATGTTGGTCAATAGTTCTCAGTCTAGTCTCTGAGCCGAAATCAACGAAAACGAGGTTTCGTGACAATTTTCGGGGTCAGCTTATGTTGGTGGATGCTGAATTCATAACCGTTCACCAACATAAACGAAACCCGAAAATTGTCACGAAACTTCGTTTTTGTTGATCCCAAGTTGCTGGTCTTCAGAAAGGTCCGAGTGCACACACAAAAGTAGGTAGAAGACCGTCGGTGGCAAACAAACTGATATCTAATAACTTGGTAGGTAAGTAAAAGAGTTATTGTTTACTAGCTGGGCCCCGCGGTGCCACCCGCGGTGAATAGTTCCCGTTCCCCCGGGGTCAAAAGTAGCCTATTATTTAATTCAGGGTATAAGCAATTCTAGAACCAATTTTCATTCAAATCCGTCCAACCGTTAGTGAAAGAGTAAGAAACATAATTATATCTATACTTACACACAAACTTTCACCTCTATAATACAAGTACCTACCGACCTAGTAGGATATTTAAGCCGTGATGATCCCACTGTTGAGCAGAGGCCTCCCCCCACTCTTTCCACACTTCACGATACTCAGCAACTACCCTCCACTCCGGCAAAAATTGGTCAAAGTAAGAGTACTTATACCTACTTGATATGAATGCGGATGGATACCTACATGAAAAGAGGTAGAAAATATGAATGGATTGTATGAATTATGAGTACCAAACCGAGATAGTACCTAAGAAAGGGAGAATGTGGGCAATTCGGAGTGTCGCAAAAGCTAAACTAACTAATTAAAATTATTGCGATCCTTTTTATTCCAATCGCTATGAAAGGGACGTCAACAATTTTACTTAGCTAAGTTTAGCTTTTGCGACACTCAGAATTGCCACTATTGTCTCTAATGACAAATGTAGTTTTAACTTAGAATCTGGGCTACATAATTTTACTGTGATCTTTCGAGTCCATATAAAGCATCAGCATGAAGAATACTCAAACGCACTAGATACCCTTGGCCAAAGAGCCTCTGGCTTGCTTCACGTGTTGTGTCGAGCGACTCACTATTGAAGCTGGCGATGATGGAGAGGGTCTGGTCGTAGCTGTCTCCGAGGATATCCATGAGCTTCTTGCAGCCCGCGCCGTACAGGCTGGCGTACACGATGCGCTTGGTGCGCTCGCGCTCCTCACTAGATATCTCGGCTTCGGGCTTGTTTAGCCTGGAAACGTTTGTGGATACCAGAGTAGCTGTTTAATTCATCTAGTTCATAATTATGATCTCGGTTCTCATAAAGCAATGAAATAAACGCAAAAAAAGGGTATACCGACTTCCAAGAAAAACAGGCACATTTTATTACAACAAAAGACGTGTGGCACTCGGAGACTGCCGCGGTAAAGCTATTGCATTTTCGGAGTGGGGGTGTTAGGTTATTTTCGTTACGGAATTTCTGGATTCGGTCTCCACGCTTAAGGCCCGCGATAGAAGCTATGCAATAGCTTAAAAGGAAATGAAGAAATAACTTTGTTCTGTACTAGCTTACTAGCCCGCGGCTTCGCCCCCGTGGTACCTTCCTGTATTAAAAGTAGCCTAGCAAAGACGATGCTATGTAGTAGCAAAATATTCCATGTTGACACACCACTGGGCTGCTAGAGCACGGAACAGGTCTCCTGCGCGCAGTGCGTGCGCGAGCGCAGCGTCGGCGGCGCACTGCGCGAACACGCGGCACTCCACGTGGCGGAAGTCTGCCGCCACCAGCTTGCGTCCACCACGCGATATGTACACCGAACGAAAACTGAGCTGGGGGCTACCTGGTTCAATAGAAGTAGACCTTATGCGTGGAGGTTAAGAGTGAACAAAATTATGTACAAACAATGTGTGCTGAAAAGCAGCTGCTGTAGAATAGTTTGGTGTAGGTAGTGTAGGTAGTTAGGTCCAAAGAACCCTTGCAGAAGGCTTAATAACGAGTAGTATCTTTGTAAAGGTTAAGCATGTCTACATTCCTTAACTTTTATTAATATAAGTACCTAATTGAGAGATTGTGCCTGATTGAGGCCAGAAACCACAATAGGGTAGTTGGTGCACAATAAAACTAAAGGTCACGTAACTTTGATAGACACTCTTAAGAATGCCAATTTCAAGGAGAATTTGTTTTAAGAAATAGAGACTAAAATAAAATTTAAATGACATACCAGAGTTAATCTCATCAGGGAACAAGATAAGACTGAAGGGTGCTTTGGGAATCGCTTGCAGGTTTGGATTGTTGGAGGCTATCCGGCCAGTCGCAGCCGCTGTTTGTACCCTGGAACCATGGAATATTCTTCGTTCGTTCGTTAAAACAAGTGGCCAAGTCGTTAAGCTATGACGGAGGCCTTTAGGCGGCCTAAAACTCCGTCATGGAATATTCTAGAAAATAGGTACTCGAGATCTTAACTCTCTGAAAGCCAACTCACCATGTGGGTCTGACGACGCCGCCCTTGACTTGCTGAGCGATGCCGGTTAAGAAGGTAGCGTGGGCTTTATGAAGATGTCGGTACTCTAAGATCAGCCTCGGAAGTGGGTGCACAGAGACGAGACTTCGAAGCTGTTGGAAATGTAAGGTTTGCATTTCCCGCAAGATATAAATGTGAAACACAATCCAGCCCTCTCTATAAGCCAAAACTATGCATCGTGATCCGCTTATGTTGGGTTATCTTCCGAAATCAGTTTCCACCAACATAAGCTGACCTGCGATTATTAACACGATGCATCGTTTTCGGTTTGTAGAGACCTACAAGTTCCGCTATATTGTCAGGTTTTTTCCGCTGCAAAGTTGAAACTCACCATTGTTTCAGAGGTAGATTTAACTCCCTTACAAATAGTCTCCTTAATCTTGACATTGCACTTGGTATCTAGTTGCAGCTCTTCGTATATTATCGCCCGGATCTGCACCGCCGAGTTGATCTGGAAGGTTCTCCCGGCTGCAGTGTAACACGCCTGTTCAACCTCCTTCATTTTAGCAAGGAGTACATCTTCCATCGACTTTAACTTCTGCAGGTCTACAGCCACGCCTCGACACTCCATTTCTAGAATATTCTAAGTTTCAATCATGAGTTACAAATTATAATCTTGAAAATGAGCGAGGCTACCGGTGGTGTAGTCGCGTTGGAACAGGCAATAGAATCCCGTAGTTTTAAGAACGTGACATGTCAAAGTGGTCTATAAACGATCGTACCTACTGAATAAATACATTTTGAATTTGAATTTGAATTTGAACCTGCTATGATAGGCAAAAGCTTCATTTCAATATCAACGAAGACACGCCACAAGCCATCTTCCTTCAGAGCAGTGGTCAGTCTAACTGCACATTCGTCCAGCAGTGTTGAGTACCAGGCTGCCTTCTGCTGGGCGCATTCCGTCGCTATGGTGTATTGGGGCACAAAAGACAACAGCTTTTGGAGGTCTGAGAAAGTATCTGGCGGTTTATCTGGATCTAGAAGGCTTCCACCTATCTGTTGAGCGAATTGTTCATAAAGATTTTAACGCAGAGGTTTTTAACGCATGTTGTGATACCCTTTACTTACGGGAGCACTAGTTTTTTTAATATTTGGCCAATTGAGATGATGCATGTACCTACAGTGTAACCCTGTGTTGGGTGTCCCTAATAAATAAATACCTAGATAAGATTGATTTCGATATTATTTTGACCAACATTAGTATAGCAGTTATCGGTGTTGTATCATTTTGTATCTTATCAACGGCATTGAGAGTCACCTTGGTGTCGATCGCACAAAAGTCGTTGAACTCCAAGCCAAACATGGATTTTAAATAGATGAGTAGACTTTTGCCTTCGTAACAAATGATTAGATTTTTCTCTAACAGATGACTGATCACTTCCCTGAAATTCAAAATCACATAGTTTAGTAAGTTAAAGATAAGTTCAAAGCAATTAATATGTTATTAACGTTGGTACATGAAACTTTGATGGCAGCCTTTAAAATAATAGAACGTCGCATCCATCTTAACCATAAACCCGTCTGGTTCACACGAGTCTTCAGTGTGTTGCTGGTTTAGTTGAGAGAAACCGTTGCTGGAAGGAAAAGTATCATTAAAATCACTCAGAGTCTGGTAGGTACCTAGTTCAAGCCTAAACGTAACCTAACACATTGAGTGCCATCGAAGTCTATTACCTAAGATATGCGGTGTTCTGGCTGTGAGCCCGGCCTCCTTCCGAGGATACCGCATAGAGCTAGGCATTCAACGCGTTAAGGAACTGAAAACCATCTACTGAGAAATAAAGATTCAAAACACCTGTAAATTAGAACGATAACAGTTTCTTTGTTCTCGATTAGTCGTAAGTTTTCAGTAATCTTTCGTATGTTGTCATCATCTACAAATACTATCATATAGTCCACTTCTTTGACCGGCAGCTGAGATTTTATTGGAGCCACGAATTTTGGTTTGATCCTCTTTTCTTTAGTTTTATTAAAATTCTCATCTATTTTGGTTTCTATTTCTCCTAAGATTTTTTCTTTTGGTTTTCCAAATTTCATTTTGCCATCCTTGTTTGCGAGTTGTGCTTGAACAACCTTTTTGATTGCTTTATCTTTATCCTTGACTACAACTATTTGATCGGTTTTGTTAACGACGTCCTCTTTCTCATTATCGTCTTCTTCGACCGGATTATTGGGATTAATATCATCAAGCCAGTTCTTGACAGTTTTTGTATATTTTTCCTTTCGAAAGCTGTTTCTAGGCTCATCTCTTTTACACACTTTCTTAATTTTTTTCGGTATAACTTCGGTAACTTTAGGTTGAGTCTTACGCTTAGTCTTTTTAATGACAATTTGTTCATTTTCAGTAGTGTTAGATACATTACTCTCACCATTGTTTTCTTTATTGTTATTAACTCCTGGTAATGCAAAATTCAAAGTGTTTACGTGTTTAGTTGTAGTAGAATTTTGCTGAATCATGGGCTTAGCATTAGTATCTCCAGGAAGTAGTTCAGTATCAAACATATCATCCCACTTGATCCTTGGTCCCATCATGGATTCTAAATCATTTCCAGCGTTATTTGTGGTGTCTAGGCTATTGAATTCGTCTTTGCCGTTCAATTTGTTAAAATCATCTGTAATGTTTATAGCTTGATTTTCTTCTATAATAGGATTAATCATATCATAAGTTGAAATATTAACTTCTTCATGTCTGCTAATTGAAATATTTCCGTCTATTGCTTTGTTTTTGAATACAAAGTCTCTCTCTATTTTCCGGCTATCATGGAGTTCTTGGCCAGTTTTAAATAATTCCTGAGTTGTGTGGACTTGTGGCAATTTTTTCTCAATGCCATTGAAGTCAAAGGGTTCGTCAATATCGTTTTCATTGTCGATGCATGTGATCGGAGGAGGCAATGGCAGTTGTGGTTGTGGTGTTCGGGGCTGTTCACTTGAAAATCTGCAAATCAAAAATAAAGTTAACAAAAAAATAGTGCAGGTGGTATGTTTGACTTTCAAACCTCCTGCAGCCTGCGAGAGGTACCAAGCTAGGAACTAATGCACTTAAATTGATACCCGAAGTACTTTTAGTAAGTAGGTACTAGCTGCTGCCCGCGGCTTTCCACGAGTGGGACCCGAACAAAAGGTCTTAGTCTATAGGTTGGTAGGTATTCGTACCAAATTTCATCATAATTGATTCTGTGGTTTAGGCGTGAAAGCGCGACTGACAGGGTTACTTTCGTATTTTTCATATTAGTAGGGAAGTAGGGATTAGTCAGTCAGCTTGATAGGCATAAATGTAATAAACATACTTACGTTAACACTTTTTTACTGCGAGGCCAATCAGGTGCTGGTGGATCAGGCGGAGGCATCCGTGACTGGTAGGATGAATGTTGGTTTTGGTTTCGACTACGATCTGGAAATAAGAGCAAATCGTCTAATGTACCTAGTATAATGTACTTAGGTATTCGAATACCTGCGTTAAATAAAATGATTAGAATAATTATTTATTCTGCTAAATTACCATCAGCCCATTTTTTTATTAATGTGCCTAACACTTTTTTTCCAAACAATGATAAACTTCCTTCGTATCGGCGAGGATTAAATTGAAGCGAATTCCTGTATCTTGTATCCATGAGTACCTATAGTTTCTTTCAAGATTTTGATGTAAATTCCTACATAATCTATTCGAGATTAAATTCAAATTAAATTATTGGTTCTTAAAAATTCCCGCTAAAAGGCGTAGCGTGTTGACCACAGATAACCTAAAGATGCGCGACTATGAATGATTTCATTCGACTTAGTCGACTCCACAAATCATTCGAACCATTCGACTGGCCAAGCCACCTTAGTAACTAACATCGACTGCGGTCTGCGACTGACTAGTCGACTCGGCCAGTCGACGCGACACGCGACGACTGTGATATTAGTTGTGAATGAATTCCGAGTCGAGTAGGTAACCAACTAACCAACTGTACGAATGAATCGGTCTTGAACAACTAACCAACTGTACGAATGAATCGGTCTTGAACACGTGAGATGCTAACATGGCTAAGGCATCAGATAGAAAGAGAGAGATAGTAGTTGAAAATTATGAATGAATGAACGTTCGGCTACACTTCGAACGAACGAACCTCGAAAAACATGCTACAGATATTTCGTTCCTTGAAATGTCTACAGATCGGTAGCACATTCTACCCAAATATATTTTTTTTTTCCATGAATCATAGCTGATTGATTATTTCATGCTTTCATTATCTCTAGGCATTCAAGAGGCACACAAAATTAATCAAGTAAAAGTTCACACAAAATATAATCGATTAAAAATCGATTATGGATATAATCGATAAAAAATCGATTATTAATAAAATCACGTATTAAAATCGTTTTTCTTAAAAAAAACGATTTGTAATAGATTATTACAAAACAAATAGGGATGTGCAAAAATAATCGATTATGGAAATAATCGATTAAAAATCGATTTTATTTAAAAGTAAAAGTCGATTTGAATGCGTGATTTTATTTTTATGAATAATCGATTTAATCGATTAATAATCGATTATTAATAAAATCACGTATTAAAATCGTTTTAACTTAAAAAAAAATATTTAATCGATTATGACAAAACAAATAGGGATGTGCAAAAAATAATCGATTATGGAAATAATCGATTAAAAATCGATTTGTTTATTATTAAAGTAAAAATCGATTTTAATACGTGATTTATTTTTTATGAATAATCGATTATTAATAAAATTACGTATTAAAATCGATTTTTACTTCTTAATAAAATCGATTTTTAATCGATTATTTATATACTCGATTAATTTTACATCCCTAGGTACAATGTCACATCCCTACAAATAACCTACTTACTTACAAACCCGCTCCACTACTTCGTAGAAACATTAGTAATTACTAATATTAGTAGTTGTCATTCGACTTTGGATATTAGTATATTACTAATATTCAAGTCGAATGGCTAAGTTAGTAATAGTTGATTAGTCGACTAGGCAGATCATTCGCAGTCGCGCATCTGTGAGATAACCAACAGGAAGTTCAAAATACTTTGCCTAGGCTTGACGTGGCTTGAACGTGTTCAAGTGCTTTAATCGGCTCAGCCATACTTCAATTTCGATGGACGGCCGACGGCTCGTTGTTTGTCAAAAATGACAGCCATTGTCAATTTGTCATCCAGTCAGTCATGTCATTCCGTCCCTGCTGTGCGATTTGACAAATCAAAATAATAATGCGAAAATTGTAAGTAAAGAAGGAAAATGTTTTCCTGAACTTTAAAATACGACTGTGGAAATTTCATTCAACAGTTTAATTATGAAGAAAAATTCAATAATGGCTGTCAATTTCGAGAGCTGTGATAGCCTGCCTCCAGACGAGGAACCTAAACTGAAATACGATCGAATGGGTAATGATGTTCAAAACATTCTGTTGAAAGACGCAGTGAGTTGTATTTGTGTGCACACAAAGTTTATTTGTTTGGGTACACAATGGGGAGTGATACACCTGCTGGACCACGAAGGGAATACGGTACCGATATCCCAGGACGGGAAAGACAAAGAGTTGCAAGCTCACGCCATCGCCGTGAACAAGATCTCAGTAGATGTAAGCGGAGAGTACATCGCCAGCTGCTCTGACGACGGGAAAGTGGTCGTGTACGGGCTTTATAGCAACGACAACACACACAACTTGAACCTGGGGAGGGTGGTCAAATCTGTGGCCATAGACCCTTACTACTTCAAATCTGGTTCTGGAAGGAGGTTCCTCACAGGTACCAATAATTTAATTTTGTATCCTAAAGTCTGTGGAACTAAATCCAGTGTAATTTGTAAAGAAAGAAAGAAAAAATCATTTATTCTTGTAGGACCTCAAGGATCACTTAAGTTTCGTTTTACATGCTAGGTAATTTTATGTTATGTCACCTATAATACACCTACCTAATGATATTATCATCTCATATCACAGTTGAATCAATACAAGATATTTGATTAGGTGAAAGATAATGCTGTAGATTGATTCAATATTCAAATTATCCCTCTAAGAATCATTTTGTAGCAAATGGTAAATGAAACATGCAACTTGCTGGACCAGGCTATCAGAATATTTGTATGTTGTAGGTAGAGGAAAACAAAAGTATTAATTAGGTATTTATCTGAGTTTATTGAATGTGTCATAAAAATATATATTTTCTAATTATGGTGTTGAATGTTTGTTGACTCATTCATTAAACACACACTTTTAATGAGGTTAGGTACTCATGCTGTACATTCCTTATTTTGCTATTGCAACTTTACATACCTACAAAAGTTTTAGGGAGAGAGACAATACATTTATTCAACTGTATGTATATATAGACAAAAAACTAAAGATGAATAAAAATATTTTAAATGCCCATTCTGTCCCACTGCATTTTTTACATGCTTTCTGCTACTCATTAGGATTTGTTGTTTTAATGGCTGAGTAGGATAGTCTTCTATTTATTTAACACACAGACATAATACAGAAAAAGGAATCATCTCATCAATAAGTCTGAATTTTATAGATTTAACTCCAGGATAAACTTCATTTGATTTTTTGAATCTACTTTAACACAAGCTCTAATTAAGGAAACTATTATGAAGTAGTGGCTTGCAACTTATCAAATAAACCATGAGTAATAAATAAGACAGCGTTTTTTTATTAAGGTGTAAGAAGTAAGTAAATAGGAAGAAATTAATGATAACACTCCCTCATTTCAGGTGACAACAAATTGACACTTTATGAGAAGACATTCCTGAACCGCCTGCGCAGTACAGTTCTCTGTGAGTGCGAGGGCTACGTGCAGGCCATGGCGTGGCACGAGCGCTTCGTGGCGTGGGCCAGCGAGGTGGGCGTGCGCGTCTACGACCTCGTCGCTCGCTGTTCGCTCGGCCTCATCCAGTGGGAGAAAAGCCCCAACCGATCCATCGAAGACTACCGCTGTAACCTGTTGTGGTCAGCCCCAAAAACCCTCATGATTGGATGGGTTGACACCATTCGAATTTGCATCATTAGAAAACGCAGCCAAGTAGAGTTACAAACTAGGGATGTTACAGAATACCTTGTAGATCCAGTTTACACATTTCAAACTGATTACTACATCAGTGGTCTCGGTCCATTAGATGATCAACTGGTTTTATTAGGAGTACCCAAAGAATGTGATGCGGAGAACAAGAAAACGCAGAGGCCAGTGCTTATGGTGGCAGACTACAAAGACTCCGAATTCTGTGAGCTGTCAACCGATAGCCTCAATATCAGATGTTATGAAGAATATTCTTGCAATGATTACTATTTAGATATGATCATAGAAGAGAAAAGATTTTTTATTGTATCTCCTAAGGATATAGTCATTGCGAGTCCTTACGACATCGATGACAAAGTGAACTGGTTGACAGAACATGGGAGATTTGAGAAGGCGATTACAGTTTTAGAGGATGTTGGAGGGAAGACAGCAAAGCATTCCGTGGTAACTGTGGGGGTCCAGTATCTGGACCACTTGATGGCGGAACATCTGTATGATGAAGCAGCTATATTGTGCGCGCGGATATGCAAGAATGACAAAGCTTTATGGGAAAGCCAAGTACTTAAATTTGCAGCGGTGAATCAGCTGCGAGCTATCAGCGCCTATGTACCTAAAACCCCAGAGCAAGCACTCAGCTTCAACATTTATGAGTTAATCTTTTACGAATATCTAAAAGTTGATCCTCAAGGCTTTCTCAAAATTGTACAGGACTGGAATCCCGCGTTATACAAGACTGGCGTAATAGTGAAAGAAGTTTTGGAACATCTTTTAACTACCGAGATTGATAAGAACATTTATTTAGAAGCTTTGGCCTTACTTTATTGTTACCAGAAGAAATATGATAAAGCTCTAACAGCTTATTTGAAACTTCAACACAAAGATGTGTTTAAGTTGATAACAAAACACAAAATGTACAATGTGATTCATGATAAAATACTCGATTTGATGACGCTTGACTGTGATAAAGCTATTTCTGTTCTTCTTGACAAAACCAAAGTGCCAGTAGAAGTTGTAGAAAAACAACTTGCCAATAACGAAATATTTCTTTTCAAATACTTAGATGCCTACAGCAAATTTGAGCCTACTGGGCGGTACCATGGCAAACTTATCAGGTTATACGCTAAATACGCCAGAGACAAGCTGTTACCTTTCCTCAAGTGCAGTGATAACTATCCCATTCAGGAAGCATTAGATGTGTGTCAGTTAAATAAATTCTATCCAGAAATGGTTTTCCTTCTTGGAAGAATTGGAAATACTAGAGAAGCCCTGCAGATTATAATTGAACAACTGAATGACATCAACCAAGCCATTAACTTCTGCCAAGAACACAATGATAAGGAACTATGGACTGATCTGATAAAACAAACAATTGATAAGCCAGAATATGTAACACTACTGCTCAAGAGAATAGGAAACTATGTAGATCCACGGATGTTGATTGAGAATATACAGTCAGGGTGTGAAATCGAGGATTTGAAAGAATCCCTTGCTAAAATGATGTGTGATTATCACCTACAGCTCTCTGTACAGGAGGCATGTAAAGTGATTACATTAAGGAACTACTTTGATTTGCATGAGAAGCTCATAGTGGGTCAGGCGAGAGGCATATCTGTTACTGATGACTTTCTATGCTGTGTATGTCATGGAAGAATAATTATAAGAGACCTCTCTAATGCTTTAGATCTGATGGTATATAACTGCCGGCACTCTTTCCATGTGGAATGTCTTGAAAGAGTAGGAAGTGAGAATTGTACAGTATGCAGTGCAGTGAAAATGTGACCCATGTTAATAAAGCTCAATTTGTAGATAGAACTTGTAACAAATAATTAAACAATATTTTTCAATGTGTATTTATTTAGCTGTTATTTATAATAATGAACTGTTTAACATGTAAATGTAATATAATATTATCACTAATTTGGTGCTTTTGTAATGAATTGGCTTATGTTAATTTTCCTTAAATACTTATGTGAAGGTTAAACTACATGGCTAGCTAAATTAAATAATAATGTGAACATCATTGGTAAGTACCTACCTTTATTATTACAATGTGTAGATTGTGCAGCCCTTACCTACATCTTGTTTTGACCTGTATAGAGACATGCATTGAGTGGATACTGTGACAAGATCTGGTGTAACTCATTGGGTTCTTTTTCATCAAGTCACACTGTTACTCGATTTTTAGTACCTAGGTACTAGGTACCTACTGACTATTGAACAAAAATGCAGAATCAATTTAACATAAAGCTATGTAGCTCAACTCCCAGCTTGTAGTAGCCGTAAAACAGTGATTAAACTGTGTACTTAAATAACATACTTGTATTTTTATATACTTACCTACCTGCCTACTATATAAATAATACCAAGGACGATAATATCGTCCTTGGTCCTTGGTACTATTTAAGTCACAGAGAAAGTCAACACTACTACTACACGTTACGTTTTAATTTAAGTGATGGATGGATGACTGATGATACCTGATGAAAAGTAGCCTTGTTCTTCTTTTTCTATTTATTAGCAAGGATTTGCAAATACTTTGTTAGTTTTTCATTTAGGTACGTATTCACTAAAGAAATGGCATTTCTGCTCCATCTATTACAATCAAACTATCTTAAAATTATTAGTACCCATTAAAATCAAATTAAGCGGCCTCTATGTAACAAAAAAGGTGAATGTCGCAGGTTCGATTCTCGAGTTTATTCATTCTATTCATTCCATACAACATTTCAGTAGGTAGCGGAGGTAGCTATAGTGTTTTTATTCTCTTTGGTAGTTATAATCAAGAAAAAAGTTCGGTCCCGATCGTTGCCTATTGAATATTATTTTGAAAAAGAAATACATATTTTTTCTCATAACTTTACTGAATTGATTTTTCAAATAGCGATTCATTCATAATTCATAATTCATAATTAATTTATCGGTTTGATCTTTTGTCGTCACCCTTATTGTTAGTCTGTAGAAAAGTTTTTTTTATATATTTTGGTTGTCAAGCTAAGGCTAATCTTTCTATTCTTCCCAGTTTGTCAAATTGTCACTTTCAATTTCAAATATCTTTTTTTTTACTTTCAATTTCACATTTATTTGGGAATAAACCAAACACTAGAAAAACAATTGCTCCAGAATACAGATAAACTGAAATTGACTGTAATCAGATAATAATCTTTTGTATAAAACGTTGAAACAGCAAATCAGCAAAAAAATTTACTCATCGGTAGAATAACCTCATAGTGTCATTGCGTTTTCCTAGTGAAAAATATTAAAAATAAAAACAACAACAATTTCCCATGTGGTGAAAAATGGACGCGCACATGATTCTATGAGGGTTTGAAAATGTTTACCTACACTGTTAGCTTTCGTTGAGCAGTGAAAATTGACGAGCTTGTATCCAAGTGTTGTTTAAAAATGACAGAAATGCCTCCTTACCTCGCGGTCAAAAATGAGGATAAAAACAGTGGTGAAGGTGACAGTGAGTCTGGCAGCGACGACGTAGAAGATTGGGATTTACCCTGTTCTTTCGATAAACCGAGGCACCTTGAGGTCATAAAAGGCGCAGAACGAGTAGAGCACTCTTGGAGAGTGAAAGAGAAGGTTAGCCAAGGCATAAGTTCTGCAGACTTTAACTATTTGAACCTTACAAAATGACAACAAACACAGAATTTATTATTGTTTTATAAACCTCCGTGTTTGTTTCAGTATCTACTTTGACTCGTTAACTGAGATATGTTTCAGTCCCACAATTAAAAATGTCAATTATATGAATTTACAAAATTTATGTTATCAAAACATCAATGTTCCCAAAAATGTTATGGTATAGAGCTCCTACATAAAAATAATGAATTAGCTCTAATGTGCTTTAACTTTCAGTACAAGACACATTGTGTGGCACTGGTCCTCTGCTTGAATGTGGGAGTTGATCCGCCCGATGTGGTCAAAACGCAACCTTGTGCTCGGTTGGAATGCTGGATTGGTAAGTTGATCCTTCAATGTTTAGTAAATTTTGGATAAAACAAGGTTTGTTGTGCTGCTGTTCACAACTAAATGAAAAAAACCTAGTAAATAAAGTATAGGTATTACTAAAAAATAAGCTTTAATATTCAGCCTATTTTATTTTAAGTTACTGATCATTTTGTAAAGTTTTTGGCATAAATACATCATTAAAAACATCTAAATAAGATATATTTATATTAAAGCTTGATCTTGATGGGTTCTGGCTACTATTCAATCTAAACATTGTCCCAGGTCAGGTACTACAGTGTCCTAAAGTGTAGGCAAAGCTTGCCTCCTGACTCTGTATAAATCATCTAGTAAAGATGTAAAGGCCTGAGTTTCTGGCTACTATTGCATAAAAATTTGTAGAATCCTAAATTATTCAGTGAGTCATGAACTAACCTTGGGAGAGTGATTCACTATGTTCACATTTTCATCATCTGTACCTATTTAGTTTGTAGAATGACCTACCTCAATAGCATTGAATGATTCTAAAAGATTACATTTACAACATTGGTTATGATAATGTCCTCTGAAATTTTTGCATTTATCTCGGTTTTATAAAATAAATAAATATCCTTGGACATTCCACACAACAAACGGTTATGTGCATAATTTCTATTCAGTCTCTGACAATAGTGCTGTTTGACTTATTTAAATGTAAGCGTGCTTCGGAGGGCACGTTAAATTGTCGGTCCCGGTTTAAAGTCGTTAAGCCATGACGGAGGCTTTAAGGTCGCCTAAAAACTCCGTCACCAGAGTTGGACACTTGCTCATACGAACTTACTTACTAATGTAAATAGAATTGAAGATAAAAACACCTAATGTAAAGCTCCTGAATATATTTTGTTAATCCCAAAGTCAAGATGATTAAACTTTACAAGAGCATTTATATTTTAGACCCACAGTCGTTGTCACCCAGTAAAGCGCTGGAGAGCATCGGGCACGCTCTGCAGTCTCAGTATGAGCGCTGGCAACCACGGGCGCGCTACAAGCAGTCATTGGACCCCACTAGTGATGAGGTCAGTACATTCATTTCATTTGAGCGCCTGTTTGTAACTTACAGTTTTCTCTCTAAAATAAGTCACTTTATGTATTGTGCTGCAGATTTTGAAGATGTACTTCTCTTATTGTCTTGCTATTTATTAACAACTAGCTGCGCCCCGCGGTGAATAGTTCTTGTTCCCGTGTGGATACCGGGATCAAAAGTAGCCTATTTTCTTAATCCAGGATATAAGCAATCCTGGTACCAAATTTCACTAAGGATTTGAATAAAATTTGGTATCTACCATGATAGCTATATATCCTAGATTAATATATAGGCTACTTTTAATGCCGGTATTCTGACGGAACGGAAACTATTCACCGCGGGGTGCAGCTAATCTCTCAATAAAATTAATTTTAATAGAAAAAAAAAACTAAGTAGGTACCTATAAATAGTTTAGAATTAAAAAAAATCTAACTAACATAATAGTTATGGTCTGGTCTATAACATGGGTCAGGTGTTTTTATCCAGAGTTTCCGCGAGCGATGGTTCGGGCGAAAGTTCCGGGATTTACACATATTACTATTTGCAGTTCCGCGGCGGAACCGCGGAACTGCAAATATGTGTAATATGTGTAAATCCCCGGCTGGCGAGGCGGCGCGCCATTATGCTAATGAGCAGACATAATTACCCAACCTCGAGTGCGCGCCGACCTTGCTAATGGCGACACGAAGCTAAACACAAACACTCCCTATGGCCGGCTGACACGAGATTGTATTGCCGAAACTAAGGCTCAACTCACACCAAAAGAGCATCGAAGAGCAGCGAAGCGGAACGCAGTTTCTGTGTCATACGAATTTCAACTTTATTTTCATTACTATAATACTTATTAAAGCAAGGCAGGTGCGCGTATTCGAATTCGCCAGAATTCCCGCGAAGCCGCGGTCATCCGCGCGACTCGTTCGAGTTTCTCATGCGATAATAAGTATTATAATAATGAAAATAAAGTTGAAATTCGTATGACACTGAAACTGCGCTCCGCTTCGCTGCTCTTCGATGCTCTTTTGGTGTGAGTTGAGCCTAAGGGTGGCCCTCGGCCTCGACGCATATCACTACGATGGAATGACTTATGTTCCGATTAAAATTCATCTACGTGAATATACAATTTAGGATACGACATTTTATTTATATGCGCTTTATCACATGCTAAACGGTGAAGGAAAATATCGTGAGGAAACCAGTTAGCTTTCTCGTAGCGTCGATGGGCTTGCAACCTCTCATGTATGGGTTGTTCAATTTTGCAAAACTTGGGCATGCATTGAACTAAATAATGTATTTGGACATACCACTGACTACGTACCACAATAGACATCGTTGTCGTGTTTATACGTTTTTCAGACAACTAATGTTTCTTTAGATGTCTTTTGGGGTGCTGTACCACCCCGTTTCGTTTTCGGTAGACGTCTTTTTACACCCTGTATATTACATATTACTTTTTTTTTAGTTTTGCCTAACTTATATGTAGGTACCTACAAGCAAGGACGTAGAACGTCCTTGGTACAAGTACCCAGTTTCGTGCCAAATCGCCTTAAAACCAGCTGCATTGTGTACTTCTTCTGATAGCAATATACACTTGTCTCGGTATAATGACCCTGGGTTTTTTCGGCGTTATTTTGAGCGAATGTTATCTAAATTGGGGTCAGCAGGTTAAAAATGGCCATTGATAACATAATATTATTGTATTAAGTGTCTTTCAACTGGAGTTCAAGGAGATGGATTACCTTGGGATTTTAATATCCATCTACCATGCTGAGCCAAAGTACACTATATTGTATACTTTGTCAAGCCTCATGTTCGATTGGCAACTCGATAGAGATTCTAATTTATCGTATAGGTACTTTTATTTTGGGTGTTTTCTATGTATAATATTATTATGTATGTATTTACAAAAATAATAATTATATAAGTAGTTTTTCAGTCATCTGGTTACCATAACACAAGCATTAAATTGCTTAGCTTGGGACTAGATGACGCTGTGTGAAATGTCCTAGGATATTTATTTATTTATTTTATTTATTTATTCTCGCAGTATTACTGTAGTGTATTGTTATTCTCTCAGGTGAAAAAGCTTTGCTGCTCGTTGCGTCGCAACGCGAAGGATGAGCGCGTGTTGTTCCACTACAACGGACACGGCGTGCCCAAGCCCACCACGCAGGGCGAGATCTGGGTCTTCAACCGGGTAAGTTGTCATTTATTTATCTTCGGAAAACCAACAGCTTTTACAAGGTGTCCTTAAAAAACAAAATAGAAATAGTGAGCCACGTAGTCCTGGCATGCGTGGGCGTAGCAGCTCAACGGCAACAAATCCTCAACAATCCGAGGTCGCTCCTCGAAGCCTGTGAAGACCCCAGGAAACTTCTGTGCTTCTAGGAGGAGCTAGGCTGGCTTCACTTCTAGTGAGCCAGGTCATCCCCACGCATAAAGGACCGCCTTTGAGTCTAAATGCGGAAAAGGGAGTCCCCATACATACATACGTACATACATACATAGTGAGCCAATTAAAGGTTTTCACTAATAGATCATCATCGATCCATCGCGCATATAGGTCGCGTCTGTAAATACATGCGGATTCGACATAGAAAATACCCAGACTATGTTTTTGCAAATCATACCAACATTTGTAACCCCGCGGGTATCAAACCCGCAACCTGCATCTCAGGCTTTGGCCCACGGCGCCGCAGAGGTCGTCAGAGCAAGTGTTGATTGCTTGACAGTAGAATCTTCTTGTTCTTAATTTTGGCTTCGCCGGCTTTTGTCACGCATTTAGCCACAACCATATAAAGTTCAAGTTCAAGTTTGTAAAGTCAAGTCAAAGTTAGAGTCAGTAAAGATGTGGGTCTTTACTGAAGCATTACAAGGACTTTTTGAGAGATCTTTAGAATCTAGTGCGTGTAGTGTTGCCGTGTTCTGACGTAGTGTGTCTCGCAGGCGTACACGCAGTACATCCCGCTGTCGATGTACGACCTGCAGACGTGGATGGGTGCGCCGTCGCTCTACGTGTACGACTGCTCCAACGCCGGCGTCATTGTCGACAACTTCAAACTCTTCGCGGACCAACACGAGAGGGAGTATGAGGTACGTAGCTATCTATATTATTGGAATAGCTAGTGGCGTTAGCAAAATAAATTAATCGTTTGATAAGATGAAGGCATTTCTAAACTGCATCACCAAGATTACACTATTCTATGATATTACATTACTATAAATGAAAAATCTTACTAAAAGTTTATGACTTCGACGGGATTCGAACCCGCGTGATTCAAGCGATCATCCTTTAGCCGGGTTGCCTTTGACCACTCGGCCACGAAGCCTTAGATGCCGACGACTTAACTATTAGTAAGATGATTCGGTTAAAGCACCGATTACATAACTACTTCTGTTAATTTTGTAGGCTGCATTGATACTACACGTGTAATATAGCTAGCTAGAGTATTCATACTATACTTAGAGAAAGTAAGAAATAGAGCGCTGTTTATTTCTTTCTCAGTCACACAAAAACAAAGAAGAATATATACAACATTCTTGTGAGTAAAAGAGACAGAACATTAGATCTTTTGTCCCTCATCGCGTGCCGTTTTTTTGTATGACCGGCAACTTGATGCGCGGAATTTTTTACTACGAAAATAAGGATTCATTGCAATTTTTGTCCCTCTCGGCGGCACGCTCACTGTTCGTCCAGGTACTATACTAGGTCCATGATACTATATAACAAAACTTCCAGGCTCTGATAAAAACAGAAGAAGGCGCGGCCACGCCTCAGGTCTCCTACAAGAACTGCATCCAACTGGCGGCATGCGCGGCCGGACAGAGCCTGCCCATGAACCCGGAGCTGCCGGCTGACCTGTTCACTGCCTGCCTCACCACGCCGGTCAAGATGGCCATGAAGTGGTTCGTGCTGCGGACAAGGACCAGGGTCGCGCCGCACAATGTGCACGACCTTATTGACAAGTGAGTGAAAGAAAGAAACATATAGTTGCCCCAAGAACACGTTAGTAAGTATAACATTTAAACAGAACTTGAATCAGCTTTCTCTATCCTCAAAGGTTTGCTGGAGAAAACTCTAGTTAGGGTTAGGCTCGCCTTTGTGCATGCCTTTTAATTTAGTTTTTTAATTGTATTCTTTCTTGTGTATAATAAAGAATAAAAGAATAAAGAAAGATAATACTTGCTTTACTTGCTTGAGTGCTGTACTTGCTGGGTTTTGTACGACTAAGATGACGACTAAGATATTAGCTACTATTGTTGGTGATATTGCTCCTTGTTTAGCTTATATCTTTAACAATTGCGTTGACGAGGGAGTTTTTCCCAATCTAATGAAGATGAGTAAAGTTATTCCTTTATTCAAATCTGGTAATGAAACTGACCCCGCTAATTATAGACCAATATCGATTCTGCCTGCGTTAAGTAAAATTTTTGAAAAACTAATTCTTAATCAACTGCTCTCTCACTTTAATCTTAACGGACTTTTACACCAGCACCAATTTGGATTTACGAGAGGTAGATCAACAACCGATGCAGGTACATTGCTTCTAAAGCACATTTATGATGCCTTTGAGAACTCACAAGACGTAGTCGGAGTTTTCTGCGATCTGTCGAAAGCGTTCGACTGCGTGTGTCATGCGACTTTAATCTCCAAATTAAAGTACTATGGTGTCGTAAACCAAGCTATTAACCTGATTCGATCTTATCTTTCTGAGAGACTCCTTAAAGTTGAAGTAGGAGGTGAAAAGTCCTCAGGGTCAGTTATTGATATGGGTGTGCCACAGGGCTCGATACTAGGCCCTTTTCTGTTTCTAGTGTACATAAACGACCTTCCTTCTTTTGTAAAAGACATGTGTGACATTGTTCTTTTTGCTGATGATACATCTTTACTTTTTAAAGTTGATAGGTCTAAAGATAATTATGATGATGTTAATGCCTCTTTATCCCAAGTCTCAAACTGGTTCACTGCTAATAACCTCTTACTTAATGCCAAAAAAACTAAATGTATTAAATTCACTTTGCCTAACGTGGTTCAGAGACCTACAAAAATTAAATTAAATGGGGAAGCACTTAAGGCTTCGGAGCTGTACGAGTTACCCATACAAACGTAATACCATAAACATTTAAAATTTGAGCATAACCATAGCATAGTATGCTATTATTCGTATTAGGATAGCATTTATCTAGGTTTCTGTCAGAAGCTTTTTTCAAAATACTTAGCTAAAGTGAAATTAAACCGAATCGCATTTTGCATATTTTTACATCATAGAAGACATGTTTTCTTAATATTTATTTAGTATTAAACACTAGAATATTTTATGTTTCCTTCTGTTAGAAACATAGCTTATATGGTCTAGTAACAGAAAAACAACACTGTGTGAAGAATAAAAACAATTTTCAGTCATCATTTTTGGGACTACGGGAGACAAGCAAATTCCTTGCAAAATAGCCATGCATTTACATTTCATACATTTTTAACCTTTTCTAACAGTGCGTCTGTGTGCGTGTGTCACGCACGCTCATGCACACAGATGCAAAATGACAAGCAAACCAAGACTTTTTCGTGTGTCGATGTTTGAACGCGCAGGGAATTGAATTTTGCCGAGCCACGTCGCCGGACCCTTAATCTTGTTGATTCAACTGTTTTCTTAGGTCTTACAATTGACTCCAAAGTGCAGTGGGGTCCGCATATTGAAACACTTGCAGGTAGGCTTAGCTCCGCGGCTTATGCAGTGCGTACGATTAGGCAACTTACTGACGAAGGAACAGCTAAGTTAGTATATTTCAGTTACTTCCATAGTGTGATGTCGTATGGTATTTTTCTTTGGGGTAAAGCAGCAGATATTCAAACTATTTTCGTTTTACAAAAGCGAGCTGTCCGTGCCATTTACAAAATGAAACGTCGGGACTCTTTAAGAGAGCGATTTAAAGAAATAAATATTCTTACTGTTTTTTCGCAATATATTTATGTAAACTTATTGCACACTCACAAATATATAAACAACTTTAAGAAAAAAAATGATGTGCACAAAATTAACACTAGAAATAAAAATAAACTATGTGTGCCTAAATTTAGACTAGAAAAAGTAAACGGTTCTTTTATGGGAAATACTGTACGTTTTTACAATAAACTCCCAATCAACGTAACTAACCTACCGACTCGAAGGTTTAAAACGTACATAAAGAATATTCTTGTAGAGAAAGCGTATTATTCCATTGAGGCTTTTATTAATGATAAAATTACGTGGCCTGATGTCGCTCTGCCCCTCGACGGTTGATGGTATACAATATCTTTACTACCTTGATAAGTAGGTACCTACCACTTAAGTCGGCCAAGTGTAGCGTGTGATGCCAGACAACATTTTGTTGAGGTGTTATCTTGTTAACTTTACAATTACTTTTACTTTTTTTGACATGCCTTACTTTGTTCGACTGGCTTCCCACTGAAGCTTGACTATTTAGATTATTTTAGATTGTTAAGGGATCGCTTTTAAAAAAAAGCTAGGCCCACACGACCAGGTTCTTGCCTGATTCTTTCCCTGGTGTAGGGAGTCGCGTTGGAACAGGCATTAGAATCACCTAGCATGTAAAACGATACTTAAGTGATCCTTGAGGTCCTACAAGAATAAATGATTTTTCTTTCTTTCTTTCTTTCTTTTGTAGCATGGAAATATTGGTATACTTTTGTGAAGAGATCACCATCATGCTAAATTGTATCTCGACGAGAAAGTTTAAAAAAGAGAATTGTCTGATATTTTGGGTTTGTGTCCACGGATCCCGGGATCAGATTTAATTGGCCATTTTGTTCCCAGGATCCCAGGTCAGGTGACGGATCGCCGCACGATGCTGGGCGAGCTGAACTGGATATTCACGGCCATCACCGACACCATCGCCTGGAGCTCGCTCCCCCCGGACCTGTTCCAGCAGCTGTTCCGAGCTGACCTGCTCACCGCCTCGCTCTGCCGGAACTATCTGCTGGCAGACAGGATCATGAGGTAACACCTGCGTCAGGAGAACCCAGGCTCGTGTTAGGAGAACTGCGCCGATACCTGTCTAGTTTTAAATATGAAAAAAAAAAATGAAATATGATCACGACTGTATCCCGGGAGCGGTAGACATTTCTCTCAGATCATTAGGAAATTTAGATCCTTTTTGAAGATGTCTATGGGGGTAGTCAGAGGTATGTCCAAATACATACATATTTGGTACAAGCCCACTTTTTGCAGAAGTTAACTTTCCATACGTGACAGGTTGCAAGCCCATCGACGCTATTAGAGAGCTAACTGGTTTCCTCACGATGTTTTCCTTCACCGTTATAAGCTCGTGTTAAAGCGCATATAAATTTGTCGATGCGAATAGTTCATTGATGCACGGCCGGATTCGAACCCACGACCTTCGGATCGAAAGTTGAGGTACTAATCCACTTGACCAACACGACTTCTTCTAGTTTTAAGCTCATTTTATAGATGATTGTTGCAATAGAGTATGAAATAGATGATACGTCTGCAGGTCGTACAACTGCACCCCCGTGTGCAGCCCCATGCTGCCGTCCCTGGCGCGGCACCCGCTGTGGGCCGCCTGGGAGCACACCCTGGACCTGGCCCTGGCGCAGCTGCCGGGGCTGGTGGCGGGGACCGGCCCCGGCCCCGGCCTGCCCAGGGACTACAGGCACTCCGCCTTCTTCAGGGACCAGCTCACCGCCTTCCAGGTACGGTGCCTTACCGTCTTACCTCTTGACTCACCTGGACCTGGCGCAGCTGCCGCACACTGTCACCTAGCGTGCGCCGCCGTTTAGAGTCGTTAAGCAATTATAAAACATATGCAAACGGGTATTTTTCACGAATTTTACCTTTAATATTCACCCGACGTTTCGACCGGATCGCACCAGCCGTGGTCGCGGGAAGACTGAAGTATCGGAGGCACCGCCACAGCGAAGCGAAAGCGTTTATTCAACTACCCTCACTTGATCTTCATAAATGTCAATCAGGGCCGGTTCACACTAGGACAACACACTACACTAACAGTGTCCACATACTGAGACGATTTCACATGACGGCGGTCGGCGGTTTGAAAACTTCGTCTCCAAAGTAGTCCGCTAGCTGACAGGAGCGTGTGTTGTGCGCAGGTGTGGCTGGAGCTGGCGGGCGGCTGCGCGGGCGGGGGCGGGGGCGGGGGCGGGCGGCCGCCGCCCGCCCAGCTGCCGATGGTGCTGCAGGTGCTGCTGTCGACGCTGCACCGCGTGCGCGCGCTGCAGCTGCTGTGCCGCTTCCTGGCGCTGGGCGCGCGCGGCGTGCGGGCCGTGCTGGCGGTCGGCATCTTCCCCTACATGCTGAAGCTGCTGCAGGCCTCCGCGCCGCCGCTGAGGGCCTCCATGGTCTACATCTGGGCGAGGATCGTCGCCGTCGACCCGGTATGTAATATATAACCTAGAAGTAACCCCGGTATTATAACCTAAAAGTATTTATTTAGTTCTGATTTTTTAATTTTTCGTTTAATTAACTTGTAATTAAATAAAAACTGTTTTTTCGCTATAAATTATGTTGCGTGTCTATCGTTCTACGCTTCTCACTCACGAGTAAAAACATTATTCGCTCTCCCGCTCATTCCTCGGCGTTATGGCAGACTCTTAAATCGAATACTGTTAAACTGTTCTTTAAATATCACTGTTGCTTCATTGCTGAAAGAACACCCAACAGAGGTTATTGCAATATCGAAATTAAGTTGAACTCTAGATACCTACACTTATCGGTTGCGCTTCCGTGCTACGGAGGGCACGTTAAATTGTCGGTCCCGGCTTTAAAGTCTTTAAGCCATGATGGAGGCCTTTAGATGGCCTAAAAACTCCGTCACCAGAGTTAGCCACTTGCTCAAACGAACTTGCTTAGTTAAGAAATACGCTGCTCCTCTACTAAATAAGTAGAACATTGCAAACTGGACCCTGGCTGTGTAACTAAAAATGTACAAAATCGTTTCCAGATTCTCAAAACTGAACGTTACACTTATACATGTTTGCTTGACAAAATAAGTTATAACGCTAGTCTAACTTCTCGTCCTTTATAGAAAAAAAAATACTATATTTTCTTGGTTTGTATTTTAATCAAGTATTTATTTACAGACCTGTCAAGTGGATCTAGTCAATGCAAAAGGCCACAAGTACTTCCTCTCAGTACTGCAGGACCCCACTGTAGATGTAAGTGTTGCTATCACCGTTACTACACTCACGGCTGTATATGAGCGCTATAGTATAACATGATGTGTGCTTGCAGAGTGAGCACAGGACGCTGGCAGCGTTCGTGTTAGCGGGGATCGTGGACAACTATCCCGCGGGACAGGAGGCGGCTTTACAGGTTTTTATTACATTATTTTATCTTACCCTTTAATTTATTTTTTATTAAGCTATTGCATAGCTTCTGTCGCGGGCCTTGAGCGTGGAGACCGAATCCAGAAATTCCTAGCGAAAATAACCACCCCCCCCTGCAATAGCTTTACCGCGGCAGTCTCCGAGTGCCACACGTCTTTTTATTATTTTTTTAGGTTCTCAAAACTGGACGATACACATTATACATGATTGCTTGACAAAATAGGTAATGAAAGCTAGTGAACAACCTCGATGAGAACACAGCAGGCACCAGTAATAAACCTTATACTAGAAAAAAATAATAAAATCTCTTCTATCTGATGCAATTTTAAAATTTAAGTTTGTATTTTGTTATGAGTATAATGTGTACACATGTTTTGGAATAGAACCTAGCTCAAAACCCTTATTTTGTAAATCGTTTAGTATTGTTGGGCTATATTCTGTTTTGTGTGCCATATGATTAAATAAATAAATAAATGTACTATTCATCAATCATCTCTGGTAAGTACAGTTTTAAAATACTCGTAACAATTCAATAAAAATCTGAATAAGATACTGCATTTGCAACGGAATGACTTGTGTCACCGTCATCTTATAATGTTTACTCATGACTTTTGTTGCAGGGGTCAATGATCTCAATATGTTTAGAGCAGTTGAACGATGGCAGTCCTTCGCTGGCTTGGTGGGCGTGTATCGCCATCGGCAAATTATGGCGCGGGTTCGTACCAATTACTATGTTTTAACCATTGAGATGTATTAAAGAATCACAATCTAATAGCTGACAACCATTAAAAAAATGTGCGAGCAAATTCAATGTTCTACAATGACATTTGACATTTGAATGTAGACGTTATGTCGTTTGTTTTAGAAAGAAGAAAGAAAGAAAAGACATTTATTCGCCCCAAGAACACGTAATAATTAATAATTTTAATGTTCAATGTCGCTTGTACGCTAAAAAGAAAAACTCTGATTTTATTTGTCTGATTGTGACTCTATAATACATCTCAATGGTTTTAACTAATTAATTAATTTTTTACTTTTGTATTCATAATATTTATTTGATAACTTCTTAAAGTAAACTTTCTGAGCGCTTTCGTGCTTCGTAGGGCACGGCTTTTAAAATCAAGTTGGCCACTTGCTCATACGAACTTACCTACAAATAATTGTATATTATGTTCAATGTCCACAATACCAGTTGACGTTCTGAGCGGTCACTACTTAGATGGGTGACCGCAAGTGGCATTATCAGCTGAGCACTTCCGTGCTTCGGAGGGCACGGTAAATTGGCCTTTAGGCGGCCTAAATACTCCGTCACCAGAGTTGGCCACTTGCTCATACGAACTTACTTACTTACTTTTAGTTGATAGTGAAGTTGTATTTGTAGGTACGACGCTGCGCGGTGGTCCGGCGTGCGGGACCTGGCGCATGAGAAGCTGTATCCCCTACTCCAGCATGAGCATCCTGAGGTATGTCTACTCCTCACTACCTCCTCCCTACACTTCACATATATTACTGATTTAATGTACAATATTGAGGCTGGTTAATGTTTGGTTTTGCGATCGCTATCTGTAACAATGTGATAGGTATAGGTCGCGCCACGTAAAAAGAGCGCGGTCAGGGAAGTAGCGGGGGTATGTTTGCGCCTGTGCTCACTCGCTGACGAACCAATAGCACTCGCTAAATCAATGGTATGAAGTGCGCCGCAACACCTCTCTACCAATCATCGACCACGGAGCAGTTTGACAGCCAGCGCTCTATCTTTTGATACTGTTATTCTGTAATGGCATGGTATCCCATCCCCTTATAAGATGGTTGTAGTTCCAAAAACAAATGAATAGATGGCGTTACGTGTTGCTATTTCGAAATAAAGTCTCTGGAAATTTATGAAAGTGCCTAAATTTTGCCAGAATCATACATTTTCTGTTTTAAATATTTTTTTTTTCAATATAACGAAATAAAATATCCCATTATTTTATTTCCTAGATCAATTCAAAATAAAATAAAATTACATGACATGAACGCTAGATGGCGCTGACTCAGAAACACAGGTAAAACGGGATAGCCCGACGAATTGCCCGCAAATTCAGGATTGTTTTCAATGTTCTACATGAGGCATCTGTACTAGTGTATTATATAATCTGTGGTGATGGCCAGGTGCGGGCAGCGTGCGCGTTCGCGCTCGGCTCCTTCGTAGCGGCGGGCGGCGCGCGCTCCGAGCACGGGAACGCGTTAAACCAACAGGTCGGCATAGCGCTCGCCTCGCGCCTCGCACACGACGCCTCCGCGCTCGTGCGGGCAGAGATACTGGCAGGTAACTAGATAACTAAATGTAACCTTTTCGAATACTTTGTTCAATGAGAACTGAGTTGTTACATTATAAATTTAGCTTAGCGAAGCGCTCGTGGTGAAGCTTGCTAAGACGTTCTTGATAGATCGTCATAGTTAAGCAACGTTCTGAACGGTCACTACTTGGATGGGTGACCGCAAGTGGCATTAATATCTGAGCGCTTCCGTGCTTCGGAGGGCACGTTAAATTGTCGGTCCCGGCTTTTAAAGTCGTTAAGCCATGACAGAGGCATTAGGCGGCCTAAAAATTCCGTCACCAGAGTTGGTCACTTACTCATACGAACTTACAATATAAATGTAAACCAGCATTCTGTGTAGGTTTTGTTCTGATCGTGTACATTGTGTCACAGCTCTACAATGGCTGGTGCTGATATTCGAGCAGTACTTCATCGCCGTTCACATACAGGAGCGGGAGCGGCGCAGCGAGAGGTGAGAACCGTGCTCATTCACATCACACAGCTCTGGCCCCATGGACCTAGTATACCTGGACGAACAGCGAGCATGCCGCCGAGAGGGACAAAAAATGCAGCGAATCCACAGTTTCGTAGTACAAAATTCGAAGCATCTAGTTTTCGGCCATACAAAACGACACGCGATGAGGGAGAAAAGTTAAGCTCTGTCTCTTTCACTCACAAGAGTTTCGTTTATATATTTTTTTGTTTTCGTGCGACTGAGAAAGGAATATACATCGCTCTATTTCTTAATTTCTCTAATAGCTGGTTTACACTTTGTTTAGTGCAAGTGCGAGTAATAAGTGATCACGATTAGTTAACGTGTTAACTTAACAGTAAAAATAGAGACGGCTTCTAATTACTTCACTTCGCACTCGCACTTGCTACCTACACTTACCACTTAACAGCGTATGCGTTTACACGCTGATTTTATTATTGCTGATTTATTATTAGCTAAATAAATAAATAATCACTTTATTTATTTTATTTTATTTTTACAATTTTAGTAAAACTTACAGCTAAAATAAAACAATTAAAGAAAGACTAAATACTAAGGGCCAATTACACGTTTCCACATTTATTATTATTTATTTATTTAGCTATAAGTTTGGCCCTATCTACACGGCGCCACACTCGGCCGTGGAGATGGCGGTGGAGGATCAAGTGAGCATCGGAGAGGCAGCAGTTGTAGTATAGATATGTTCCAGGGAAGGACGCGAGGGCAGCAAGAAGAGCGTGCGCGTGGAGCCCGGGCAGGACGCGCTGGCCGGCGGCGCGCGCCCGCTGCACGCCGCGGCCCGCGCGCAGCCGCTGCAGCTGCCGGCTATAGGTATACCTCGCGCCACGTAAAAACAGCGCTGGCTGTCAAACTGCTCCGTGCTCGATGATTGGTGGAGAGGTGTTGCGGCGCACTTCATACCATTGATTTAGCGAGTGCTATTAGTTCGTCGGCGAGTGAACACAGGCGCAAATATACCCCCGCTACTTCCCCGACCGAGCTCTTTTTACGTGGCGCGACCTATACACACTGTAACGGTTCTAGGACACCATAAATAACGGGGCAGTGCTAAGATCATCCCTGGCTACTCTACAGATAGCGCGTGCTGCCCGGGCAGTAGCTAAATGAAATGAAGAAACACCAACCACCTTCCTACACACATGATCACGACTGTATCCCAGGGAGCGGTAGACTTTCTTTCAGATCTTTGAAGGCAACTTTTAGAACCTTTTGAAAATGTCTATGGGGGTAGTCAGATGTCCAAATACATAACTTGGTACATGCCCACATCTTGCAGAAGTAGACTTTCCATACATAGTAGCTAAATGTCTAACTTTTTATGGTCTCGTACGTTTAGTATTGTATCTGTCTTCACCGTGTGTCGTGTCGTCAGGTTTCGGGTCAGTGTACACGAAGCTGTACAACATGTTGGAGGCGATGCAGCACGAGCCGCACCCGCAGGTCTCCAAGATGGCGGCCGACATCGTCAACTACATCGCCAATCAGGTGACTGCCACCTCTCAATAAATAAGGGTAGGAGAATGATGATAGAGCCATCATTCTCCTGCCCTTATCCCACGCTAAGTGGGGTCGGCACAACATGTTTTTCTCTTCCACTCTTCTCTATCACTCGTCAACTCTAAACTCGCTCCTCTTACATTCATATCCTCTTTCACACAATCTATCCACTTCTTCTTCGGCCTTCCTCTACTTGTATACCCAGCCACATTCATACTCATAACTCTTTTGGTAATATGTCTAAAGAGGCTCTATATAAACTGTCAAATTGAAACCGCGATAAGGAAACCCTTTTTTTCATTATGCGCAAGGTTTTTTCAATCAATTTGTATCTTTGAACAACTTTATTTATCTTTCCTCCGACAACGGGCGTCTTTTACAATGGTATGTCATCATACGTGAAATAAATTCTCCTTAAATCCTAGTTTATTTATTATTTATTATATTTATATTGGTTCAGTAAACCTATATTAGCTAAAACGAATATTAAATCTGTTGCTATTTCTTTTAATTGACAAAAGAGTAACAAGAAAAAAACATTATTTGAAATCCATATTAAATTAACAAATCTTTATGAATAAGACCATAATAATGTGTAACGTACTTATCATCAGGTTGACAACGTGGCGACACTGGAGCCAGCAGCGTCAGCTCGCGTCAACAGCGGCGGTAGCAGCAGCCTGCCTCCCTCGCCCAACACGCAGCCCTCGCCGCTGCACGAGCACTCGCGCACCTTACCACACGGTCAGTCAACAATACCGGCCCTAACAGAGACCCTTGTTCAACTCCATGTTTGTTATCAATCTTGCCTCTCTTTACAAACTTTTGTTTCTATGCTGTTTTCATTAAATCGTTACTGCTTTAAGGTTCTTCGATATAGACAATAAAACATCTATAGTGCTGTAAATCGGTCAGCAGAATGTTATGGTCAATCATATCGAATGCTAAATAAAGTTTGAGAAATAAAACCGAGTACATGCTTTTACTATCAATTAACCTTTAGAACTTTAATTGTAAAAAGATATTGCATCATTAATTAACATATTAATTACATTGACAGTCAAATCATTCGATAAGAAAATAGGGGGTATCATACGTTTTCGAGTGGTATAGTTAACTATCCTCGCTCACGTGTCAAGTATTCTAAATGTATGGAATTTTTAGTTCATGCAAGTTACCGGGGGAGGCGCTGCACTGAATTTTCAACATTTGTGATACTTGACTCGGTATCGAGGACACTATCCAATATATTCACTTTCATTACTCAGTAGGATTAAAGTTAAATTTGTCTTGCTTACTCGTTCGTTCGTTCGTTCGTATGAGCAAGTGGCCAACTCTGGTGACGGAGTTTTTAGGCCGCCTAAAGCCTCCGTCATGGCTTAACTTACCTACCGACTAACCGACTTTAAAAGCCGGGACCGACAATTTAACGTGCCCTCCGAACGGAAGCGCTCAGCTGATACGGCCACTTGCGGTCACCCATCTAAGTAGTGACCGCCCAGAACGTTGCTTACTTAACACGTTGTCTGCTAGGTCCCCGCCGGCAGAAGTCCGGGCTGCCGCACACGATATCCGAGGACTCGGTGGCGCAGCGCGAGTTGCCGAGGGAGCGCGACTCTACCTCAAGCAATACTAGTGAGTATGACAGCTCATATCACTTCGATCCAACAAAAACAGACTCGTGACTGTATGACAAACAAATAAACAATTTGAATTTGAATTCTCAAGGGAAGACAGACTTATATTATCTACTAAATGATTATTGACTCTTACGCTGAAACAAAACATCTATTATCACTTTTAAAACTTTATTTTACTTCCAACGCCATAAACATCACTTCCCTTCGTCTTCATTTTTTTCCTTCTGACATCTCCCCAAAACGTCAGATGTCAACTTTTCTCATGATGGTTCGGCCCCGTCCTTCATTCTTTCAATGTTGCCAACACGGCCATTCTGCATGCTGCCTGCCCCAGGCAGCCCACGAGTTAAGATAAAATGCTGAAATGTAAATAACATCAATTAGCTTAGGTAATTTGACAGTTTCATCCCAACAAAAGCTTAGCTTTTGTTTTAAAATATATATCCGAATTTTACTAAACTTTATTAAACCCAGATTTGTTCATTTTTAAACCACTTGCACTCAAAGGGCAGTGCCACACTTAAGCGTACCAAGTTCGTTTTACTATGAACAAATCTTTTTCCATATTTATTTTTTTCAAACCACTTGCACTCAAAGGGCATTGCCACACTTAAGCGTACCAAGTTCGTTTTTCTAAAAATAAATATTTCTCTTTACTTTGAAATGACTTGCACTCAAAGGGCAGTGCCCACTTAAGCGTACCAAGTTCATTTCTTCTTTTATTTATTTATTTTGTTTTTTTTAAACAAGTCATATTTTTTTTTTTTTTTTTCAAACCACTTGCACTCAAAGGGCATTGCCACACTTAAGCGTACCAAGTTCGTTTTTCTTAAAATAAATATTTCTCTTTACTCTGAAACCACTTGCACTCAAAGGGCGGTGCCCACTTAAGCGTACCAAGTTCATTTCTTCTTTTATTTATTTATTTATTTTTCTTTTTTAAACAAGCCATATTTGTTCATTTCTAAACCACTTGCACTCAAAGGGCAGTGCCACACTTAAGCGTACCAAGTTCGTTTTTCTATGAACAAATATTTTTCCATATTTATTTTTTTCAAACCACTTGCACTCAAAGGGCATTGCCACACTTAAGCGTACCAAGTTCGTTTTTCTAAAAATAAATATTTCTCTTTACTTTGAAACCACTTGCACTCAAAGGGCAGTGCCCACTTAAGCGTACCAAGTTAGTTTTCTTTTTTAATTTATTTTTCCGATTCATATCTTTGTATTTTTCCGATCCATATCTTTGTAGGTTATACATTACCTACTTATTTGTGACCTGATCTAAAGCATTTTATCTAGACTCGCAAATTTCAGATGGTTGACTGCGGCCTTTATTTGTCAATTTAATAAAGCTTTTTTTTTTTCGATCACTCATATGGCAGTGAAAAGAGATATTAACAGATTTAACAACCGTTTTAGCCAAAATAGGTTCACTAGTTCTATAAGAATAACCAGGTAAATATATATTTTTAACTTGCCAACACGGACGTTTATATGCGTTCCAGTCCTTTGGCGACTACCACCACCTTATGAATCACCTTATCAGACTCCAATTTACGAGTAGGTATTTATTTAGTGGTTTACCGTTTCTAGACTGTTTTATTATACTTTTATAGCCATTGTGTGTTATATATTTTATCTATTTTTCATTTTACAACTGTGTTTGAACTCATCACACCCCCTTGGAGCTAACTAACCGGGCTGGTGCGAAAACATAACTTAATAAACCTTTATCTACCAAGACCTACTTAATTGTTTATATTATATGCATTTTAAAGTTTGCCATCATAACAATCACCTGACACACTTTTTACAGTAGGTATACATTACTTTGTTAGACTCATTCCTACAATTTTATTAATTTTTTTAAACACTCTTTATAATGTCATTTCACTTCAGGTGAGAAAACACCCACCATGCCAAAACTGTTAGGCAATGCAGAACAATACGGGGTCTCACCCACCCATCTATGTACAGTACAAACTTAATGAAAGTCATTCATTATTAGGTACACATCCCAAAATATGTCCCTAATCGAGAGGGAGCCAAACTATTCATAGCTTTCACCCTAAAAGAACCTTACCGTTTAATTAATTGCAATTTGAGAACCCTGTTGTTGAAATTATCATAATTTTTCACACCATCATTCTAGTGTCCAACAAGTACCTACTTATAACTTGTTATTTTGAGTCATTCAAACCGACCGCCCTCACTGTCACTGTATGCATTTACCCCCGCACCTACAATAGGTACCTACTATGCAAGTTGTCTTGATTTCCAAAACTCCCGAAATTTGTATTCCAATCTGCAAACAAGCTGACCTTGACTTCACCAGTGAGATGAAAAACACAATACTTCTATCTTTCCACTGTTATAGGTCTTTTTATAATCACCAAAAGTATGTTAGGTATTAACTACCCGCCGACCACCTCGCTTAGCTCTACTGTGGACCGTTCCACCCAACAGCTCATAGGTATCTCGCAAGCTAAAATTAGGTACCTACCTGTATAATGTTCTATCTTTAATAATAATTTTATCGGCCACTCCTGATTCTAAAATGGTTTTATCCGTTGCAGTTTAGAATCTCGTAATTGTAGGCCATATAGCACGCAAAACAGAGGGCAACCAATTTGCTTCTGTTATCGATCTCTATTTCTGATCTCTTAGTGGTACCTCTGGCCCAGAGGCTCTGGGTACTACTTGGTTCTGGCATGAGATATCTACACTCGTGCTTTCACGATGGACAATTTCGTAGGAATATTTCTAAATCAATAAAACTCATCATACTCATCTCCCTTATCCGTTCCTAGGTAGGATCGGCACAACCTGTTTTCGTAAAATCTAGCATTAGAAGAATTCATCGCTTTTTGACAAAATCCCAAGCACCCACATATTATAATTGTAATACTTTTAGACTCACATCTCCAATAGAGACAATGACTACAACCATCAAACAATAAATCCAACTAATATCTAAAATAAACCTATATAGGTATTCGTCATTAAAAATTAACTCAATAATTTAACACTAGGTATGTACCTATGTTCGCATTTAGATATTAACTGCAACTTGTATGCATAAGGAATATTTTCCATCCCTCAACAAAATATTAACTAATATTGTCAACCATTACTTTATCACTATAATATTTATCATTTAATAAATACATGTTTTTAACCCTTATTGCCATCTTTAACCTCCATCACAAGGCTACCTACAATGATCAATGACATTTCTTCCTGTCACTTCACAATCACAAAGAAATCAATGTCTATAATTTAAACGCAATGGTCTTATTAATTAGAATCTCTCCATAATATGGCCCTAGTCCCAGACCAGTTAAATATACAAAAATATTGTGAATAATTTTAAGTTTAATTTTAAGACTTTTAGTCCAACATTATTTTCAATATTTTATTAAATTCAACAGTATTTACCAGAGCAGGATCATCTAACACCCTTATCAATCCTGATTTATTATACCGATTTCATACAACTCAGACCCAAACCACGGAGCATCTTCAGTCCTTTGCTAATCTTTGTTTATTAATAAAAGGGACTTACCAACTTAAACTTACTGTTATCTTTCATTATTATCTATATTTATTTATATCTTTCATATTTTCAATTTTGTTTTCAAAATCATTGCAGTCAAGTGGTATTTTATAGGACAAATTTTGTAGCATAAATTATTTAGGTATTTTACATTCATTATTCTATATTTATACTTATTTTACTGTATGTTTCCCAGAAAAACACATAAATGATTTGATTTGATTTAAGCTTTGAAATACTTACTTAGGACATAATATTTATTTTTTTACAACATAAATACAATGTTCAGGCGCTACCCTGTACTCTTTACCCTGTACATAAAGATTAGAGAAGGCAAGAGAAAACAACAATCTTGAGTAGCTCCTCTTCCCCATTCAGACTAAAAATTTTAAGAATGTTTTCCCTTTTATACTAATATTAATTTCACAGCTGACTCTAATTTTAATGAACAATGATACCTGTATCATAAATACTCTTTGTAAAGCTTTTATGGAGAGCTCATGGCAAAGCTTGCCAAGACCCTCTTGATAGACCGCCGAAGCCAAACAACATTCTGAGCAGTCAAAACTTGGATGGGCGACCTCAAGTGACATTATCAGCTGAGCTCCTCCGTGCTTCAGAGGGCACGTCCCATTGTCGATCCCGGCTCTCTAAGTCGTCAAGCCATGACGGAGGCCTTTAGGCCGCCTCCATCACCAAAATTGGTCACCCACTCACACAAACAAACGAACGAACTAATACCTTTTGTACAAAATTGTTCTAAACCTCTTATTTATTACTTACTTACAAATAAATTGTTTTGGATTAGGAAAGTGTAGGTAGGCATATTGTAGTATTGTTTCCTCTTTTTCGCCGAACCATTTAGTAGGTTTAGTTTAGATCTTGATACCAGATCATTTTGTCATGCCAAGCAAAGGTTTTGGCGTAACATCGTATAAAACTTTTCAGAGTCGATTTCGAAAAGTAGTAGGTACCTTAGTTTCGTTCAACGTAAGATTAGGTACTACATATTTGTACTTACAATTGGGGTTTTCAGTAATTTGTGATACCTTCTCCGTAGTTCTCGGTGTACCTACATGACGAGTGCTCCAGTACCTACTCGTTTTCGTTTGGAGCGTTTATTGAGCTTACTCCAGCGTTTCTACATGGCTGCAAGGTTCCATTCTCACTTCTGATATTATCTACTAAATGATTATTGACTCTTACGCTGAAACAAAACATCTATTATCACTTTTAAAACTTTATTTTACTTCCAACGCCATAAACATCACTTCCCTTCGTCTTCATTTTTTTCCTTCTGACATCTCCCCAAAACGTCAGATGTCAACTTTTCTCATGATGGTTCGGCCCCGTCCTTCATTCTTTCAATGTTGCCAACACTTATATTACTCATTATGAAATGTACATTGTACATTATGGTAATAGATTGATAATCAAGTCACTGTGATTTGTGCTGTTATTGATCAAGCCACCATGGAAAGAATACAAGGATAATCATCAGATCATTGATCATTTTTGTATTTAATATTTGTATTTGTATTTTTTCCGAAGTGCACATGATGATATCGTTCAGAATCTTGTTCGATTGGCACCTCAACTTTGTTTACTGTTTTTGACTTAAAAACCATGTTTGTTACTTTAATTCTTCACATTTTTTTCTCGAGTTGTCTAATACATTCGTTTGACATGTCAATGTGATTCATCTGAATGGTAGCCAACTAAGACCAGCTTGGCTGAACTGGTCTCCCTCGCAAGGACTGAACCCTATTAAAAACACTTTCGACTCCTAGTGTAAATCTTAATCTTTGACAATTGAGATGTTTATAGAGCCACAATCAGACAAATAAAATGTAAACGCCAAAACTACGTAGTGCGCAGGGTTTTACTTTTTTGCGTACAAGCGACATTGAACATACAAACGACATAAACGTCTACATTCAAATGTCAAATGTCATTGTCATTCAAATGTCAAACATTGGATTTGCTCGCACATTTTTTTATGTTGTCAGCTATTAGATTGTGACTCTTTAATACGTCTCAATGTCTTTGACTGACAACTTTGCTAAGAGTTGTCTTTTTTAAACTTTCGCGATCAGAACACATTATAAAACATATGCAAACGGTATAAAGGTAAAATTCGTGATAAATACCCGTTTGCATATGTTTTATAATTTGCTAACAGTATCTTAAAATGTGTCTCCAGGTCAATCGTACCTTAAGAAGCAGATAGTGAGCACTCAGTTCGTGGAGTGGGCGTCCTCCAAGTTCGCGCTGCCCGAGGGGGCTCCGGGGGCCATGGCGGGGGCCGGGGGGGTCGTGGGGGCCGGCGGGGGGGAGGAGAGGGACTGCGAGAGCCGCGCGCACCACGAGCGTCTCTGGCGGAAGAAGAGGAACCGCAGCCTCAGGGCCGAGGCCAATGGTGATTGTTTTAACTGTGTTTTTTTCTTATTTTCAAATTAAATCTCTTATATTCATACTTGACGACCTCTGTGGCGCAGTGGGTGAAAACTGTTTTCATGATCAGCAAATATTTGTCTCGAGTCTGGGTGTGTTCTATGTATAATATGACTAGATGACGCTCAATCACTGGTACCAAATTTCATTCATATCCGTCCAGCTGTTTGAGTGTGGAAGAGTAATAAATACACTTACATACTTACACGCACACAAACTTTTACCCTTATTATATGAGTGTGATAGTCTTATCTAAGGGTGTTACCAGACCAATCGATCGATCGTCGATCGATGGTTTCTACCATACCAAAAAATATCGATCGATGTCGACTGGTCCATTCTGCCATCGACCGATAACGTCGATTGACGGTCGATCGATCGGTCTGGTAACACCCTAACACAGATTCTCTAACGTGTTGTCTATCGTGCTCAGCGTCCCTGCGTATGATCCCGGAGCCGCGCATGGAGACGCAGATGTTCCACTCGCGCTGCCCGCTGCCGCCCGCCGCCCTCGTCTTCCATCCCTACGAGCAGCACCTCACCGTCGCCTCCAAGGACAACTACCTGTACGTCACACACCTAGCCTTGCCTTGCGTGTCGCGTTCAGGAAACATGTTCCTGGCGTAGCGACCTTACACGTTCTCGATACTTCAACTTGAGGGATTCTTAACAGCTGAGCGTTTGCTCGCTTCATATTGCACGTTAAATTGTCGATCCCAGTTTTTAAGTCACGACGAAAGCGGGTGGTCTTCAGCTCCGTCATCAGTACACGAGCTTACACCCTCCTCGCTGTGACCGTACCGAGTGACCGGTGGTGTTGCAGGACGTTCGAGTGGGGCAGCGCGGCCCGCCTGGGCACCGGGGCGTGGCAGCCGCGCTGGGGCCGCATCACGGACGTGACGTACCTGAACGCGCACTGCGGCGCCGGGGCCCTGCTCGCCTGCGCCTCGCACACGGGCCGGCTCGCCGTGTTCCGCGGCGCCGAGCCCGCGCTGCTGGCCGCCTGGCGCGCGCTGCCCACGCGCCGCGCGCCCGCCTACCGCCCGCCCGCCGCGCAGCCGCTCTACAGTGAGTATGACGTCATCACCATTGCCGGTCCAGCGTCGGACTGCTCATATATTCCGGCAGGCCTGACAGACGCAACACGTCAACTGTCTCGTCGACAAATCTGTCTCTCCAGCTCTGGCATAGTACGTTAGAGCGGCTTGACATTATCGAGATAGTTTGTTTGTCGCCTCGACACGTTGCGCATGTTAGGCCCACAGATATATTTTGGGCACTACACGAACTACCGGGCCTATGGCTACAGCATCTGGCTAGGAGGATAGGGGGAAGGATTGAGGGGGGAATTTGGTGACATTTGCCCCCAAGCCCTTCCGAATCAGTCCGACCCTGTAACGTACCAATACAAAGCAACAGATCCTTACGCTGCGTCCGCTCCAATTTCGACCCTGTGCGCCGGCGCAGCTTAGAACGAGACGTCTAATTACCCTTCGCGAGTCAACAACTGATATGGTAAAGTTATATGATATTTATGATGCTGAACATTTCCAGTGATGACATTTCTATGTTGAAAACTTATTCCACTTAACACATTTTGATGAAGGTACAAGAAGGTACGTATTTTGTATGTTTTTCTTATAAATGCTCATCCTCATCTCATTTCAACATTTAGTTGCGGTAGATCTGCCAATTACATTCGATAACGCTTGTTCGCTTCAATATTATTTTCAAACCGTTCATCGGTAGAGTCGCTTTATAACAGAAGGGACTCTTTAATAATAGATCTCTTTGTACAAAGTAGTTAGATATCGCACTTAATCTACACTGATTCTTTCAACGTCACAGATCTCTTTTGAGAGGCACATCAATATGTTACTTGACACATTGCCAAACTGCTTTAACTAGACTTAAGCGAATCAGATTGGTTGCCAACAACTATAGTTACGAAGTCATTATAACCCGGTCAAAATCAACATTCAAGGTTACAAAAATTCGCATAGAGCTGAAAATGATGCTGCTTGTAGCAAATGCTGAGGGGTAGCCTTATTTTCTTGTCACTCGATTCTCAATAAGTATTTTTCATTTGTACGTTACCCATGTTTATGTTGATAGAAAATAAAAACTTTTTCTATTCTATTCTAAAATTGGAACACCATCTATATATAAAAAAATTAACCCTCTATTTCTTCATAAATTTTGATCTTGATATTTGTGAAAGTTCAGGGAAGGTTTAAACGGTGGGATAAGTGAAATAAAACTATGGTGGTACGAAGTGCACGGGTCAGCTTGTCCCACTATCCCACTTCCCACTAATATATAAAGGTGAAAGTTTGTGTGTGTGTAAGTGTGTAAGTGTGTTTGTTACTCTTTCACGCTCAAACGGCTGAACGGATTTGAATGAAATTTTGTATCAGGATTGCCTATACCCTGGAATAACTAATAGGCTACTTGAAATTCCTGAAAAGTGCAGTGTTCCCGTGGGATTATAAAACAAAATGTTCATTAGAATAGTTTCGGTAGTTTGGCCGTGCAAAAGGCAGCTGTCAGACAAAATAACATCATAGATGGCAGCACAGGCAAAAATATAACTCCTTCACGCTCGAACGGCTGGACGGATTTGAATGGAATTTGGTAGCAGGATTGCTTATACCCTGGATTAAAATATACGCTACTTAGAATTCCTAAAAAGTGCATTGATTCCGTATGATTATTAATCAAATTCATTAAAATAGTATAAGTACACAACAAAATAGTTTGGCCGTAAAAAAGTAATAAAATAATTTCAATAGATGGCAGCACAGGCAAAGTTATTATTCCTTCACGCTCAAACGGCTGGATGAATTTGAAATAAATTTGGTAGCAGGATTGTTTATTCCCTGGATTAAAATATACGCTACTTAAAATTCCTGAAAAGTGCATTGATTCTGTGGGCTTAATAATCAAATACAAAATAGTTTGGCAGTGAAAAACTAACTGAAAAAGTAACAAAATAATTTCAATAGATGGCAGCACAGGTAAAGTTATTATTCCTTCACGCTCTAACGGCTGGATGAATTTGAATTAAATTTGGTAGGAGTACCCTGGATTAACAAATAGGCTACCTTAAATTCCTGAAAAAAGGAATGGTTCCGTGGGATTATAAACCAAATTATTAATCAAAATAGTTTTGCCGTGAAACGTAACTGTTAGTCAAAATATTGTTAATAGATGGCAGCACAGGAAATGTTATAACTCCTTCACGTTCAAACGGCAGGACGGATTTGAATGAAATTTGGTACCAAGTCAGTTGATATCCTGGATAACAACATGTCATAAGCTACTTTAAATCCCTTAAAAGCGTATTGTGCCCGTGAGATTATCAATTAGGACAAAGTTTATATCTGTGTCTTCAATTAAAATTCGGTACAGCACCTCATCATCGCTATTTTATTAAATTTCCCACAGTTTCGGCTCGCTTCGAGTCTAAAAGCCTCGCTGCGCTCGCTTTGCTCGCATGTAGCTTTTTCAATCTTTTGCAAGCAAATTGAACTGTGTCAGACCTTAGAATAGGAACCGACCAGAGCCTTTTCTTTGAGCACCATGAGCAAACATAAGTGTCAGTCATGACGAATTTATCTTAAAAATTTCGAGTCTAAGAAACTCGATGCGCTTGCTTAGTTCGAAGCTCGCTACGCTCGCACGGTAGCTTCTTGAATATTTTGCTAGCAAATTGAACTATGTCAGGCCATAGAATAAGAACAGACCAGCAGTCAGCCTTTTCTATGAGCACTATAAGCAAAATCAAGTGTCACACGGCGCATTTTTCTTAAAAATTTCGGCTCGAGTTTAAAAGGCTCGAAACGCTCGCTTAGTTTGAAGCTCGCTTCGCTCGCACGATAGTTTCTTGAATTTTTTGCTCGCAAATTGATCTATGTCAGACCATAGAATAGGGACTGACCAACAGTCAGCCTTTTCTATGAGCACTATAAGCAAAATCAAGTGTCACATAACGAATTTGTCTTAAAAATTTCGGCTCGCTTCGCTCGCTTGGGTCGAAGCTCGCTTCGCTCGCATGGTAGCTTCTTGAATATTTTGCGAGCAAAATAAACTGTGTTAGACCATAGAATAGTAACCGACCAGCAGTCATCCCGTTCCATGAGCACCAAAATCAAGTGACACAATGACGCATTGGTCATAACCAAGGAGCAAAATTAAAACTTTATGAAAAAAAATTCAATTAAGTACGTAAGAAAATAGTTTTAATACTCTGCACTCTCAAGCTCTGCATTTTTATTCATATCTCTGACGATCCTCATCAGATCAAAAAAAGAATCATCAAAATCGGTTCACCGAGTCGACGTTCTAATCTATTAACTTAATAACTAACGACGTTCTAACTTATTTAACAAAAAAATCTATTAACTTATTCACCGCGGGTAACACCGCGGGGCACAGCTAGTTAAATATAAAAACCAAATTTTTAAGACCTTATGTACCAACTTAGGGAGGAGGCCTTTGCCCAACAATGGGACAGTATGGGCTAGTAGTAATAGTAATAGTAATTCTGTACCAACTTGTAGCAATAAATGAATATGAATAATTAAGAATATAAAAATGTTGGTTTGATTATAAGATGAAGTATCATATTGTGTTACGTGACGTTGTCAGCGTGAGTGTCGTGTCGTGTCGTGACGTGTGGAGTGACAGTTGTGGTGTAACACAGGTCTAGCGCAGCTGGTGTCGGATCAGTTCTCGTCCGTGGACGAGAAGGCGGCGCAGGGACGGAACAAAAAGACGCAAGAGCGTGAGTTCATACATACACCATACATTGATCATTGTACTTTTATTTTGTGTTGTGTATTTTCAAGGGGATGTTATTATCATCATAGGCCTTTGCTTCAATTTCAGATTTGAAGGCTTATTATGATAATAGGCAAATGCAATGCGGTCTAAATTTATATTATTTAATCTATTTTGATGATTCTGGTTTAGCACAAAGTGGCGTTTTTGTCATTTTTATTTGGTCAATATATGTTTAAAGTCTTATCAGATAGTATCGGTGTCGGCTTAATTTGTCGCCAACATAATTCGAATTGCATTAGAGGTTTCGTACCAGCAGGGGTATCGCCTAACTTGTCGCGAAACAAAATTGATCGTCATCACGAAAAAACACAGTAAAGCCCGTCGCACACCTAGCTATAATATATATTGATATGCCTTTCTATATCTATACAAATACACACGCAGCTATAATATATATTATAGCTACGTGTGTGACGGGCTTAATCCGCGAAAATTACTTCGTTCATTTCGCTTTCGCTGATTACTGTAATTTTTTCATGATGGCGATCAAGTTTCGCGACAAGTTAGGTAATCATCCGGACTGAGAACTACCTAGATCCGGTTGTAGTGTGCATCTCTGTTAATTCCGTCAGTGTGACGATGTACGGTTGTGTGTGTGTCAGTGGGCAGCGGCAGCAGCAGCCCGGGCGCCGGCGGTGCTGGCGTAGCGGGCAGCGCGCCGGCCACGCTCGTGCGGTGGCGCGCCGCGCGCCGCTCGCTGGCCGTGGCGGGCTGGGCCGGCTGCGTGAGACTCTGGGACGCAGGCGCAGAGCTGCTACAGTACCAGGTACACACACACACACGTCACTATAGGTACACATACACACATCACTACAGGTACACACACACATCACTACAGGTACCCAAAAACATACGTCACTACAGGTACCCACACTCACACATCACTACAGGTACCCAAACACATACATCACTACACGCCATCCACGCACAGTAAATGGAAGGACATCATCAAGGCGCACATGTTTAGTTCGAAATGGTGACATTTTAGGGAAGGACCAAACAAGCGATATAGCGGCCTTTACACGGTGACTCTATCGCGCGATCCATTGTGAATTCCCCTTGTAACACGCTACACACACACAGCGATATAGCGGCCTTTTCACGCTAGCTCTTTCGCGCACGATTGCTATAGTCATGCGCGATAGAGTGTCTTGTGTAAAGCGTAAAGCGGGCTATTGTCTGAAGAATGTATTGAAAGACTGACGAATTATGTGTGTCAGGATCGAAGCAAGTGGAAACAAGGTGGCCTCTGCTTATTGTACGGAAAAGGGGTTGTAGTTGAATGTGTATGTAAATGGATGTGTGTGTTTAGGTGGAGACAGGCAGCGAGGCGGCGGTGACGGCGCTGTGGCGCGGCGAGCGCTCCGAGCTGGTGGTGTGCGGGTTCGCGGACGGCAGCGTGCGCGCGTGGGACGAGCGCGCCCCCGCCGCCCCCGCCCTCGCCCCGCCCCCGCCCCCGCACCGCGCCCCGCTGCTGGCCGCCGCGCTCCGGCCGGACGACTACACGCTGGTCTCCGTCTGGTGAGTACATGCTGGTACCTTCTTGCGGTATAGAATAGAATAGAATAGAAAAAAGTTTTTATTTTCCATCAACATAAACTTGGGTAACAAACAATGAAAAATACTTATTGACAATCGAGTGACAAGATCACCGCACTCTTCTGGAAACCGCGCCTCGACCGGCGCGCGGCTCGCACGGTCATCATATTTAACAGTTTAGGGACCGTCTCCACGGGCGAGTGTATCGCGACGATTCTGGGCGTCTACTCTGCAAAACGAAAAACTAAGTTTCGTGACAATTTTCGGGTTCTAATTATGTTGGTGAACTATTACGAATTCAGTATCCACCAACATAAGCTGACCCTGAAAATTGTCACGAAACTTCGTTTTCGTTGTTCCGGAGTAAGGATCCTGGCCTCCTATCGTCGGGTAATTTACAAGGTAAGGCATAAGAATTAAATTTGTATGTCAATGTCACTCGTAGTATCGTCGCGATGAAATCGCCCTGTGGAGACACGTTCATAGAAAGTGTATAGAAATACGTGGCACGACGATAATATCGCCGCGATTCTCACGCTCGTGGAGGCGGTCCCTTAGTCGTGATGGCGACAAACTTCGATTTCGCTTGAGAGAGTTTTATGTAACTACTGCCCACAACGTCGCGATATGTTATTTTTTGTATTAAGTACATCGTAATGATACTACTGAAAGATTAGCGTAACATTTGAATCTCGAAAGAGATATCATTGATTAACCTAACCAAACCAGTGTGAATGTATGTTTGTGTGCAGCGCTAGCGGCGAGGTGTACGTGTGCGACACCCGCACGCTGTCCGCGCGGGAGGTGGCTCGCGCACCCGGCCCACTGAACGCGGCCGCCGTGCATCCCGCCGCGGATCTACTGGCGTGGTGAGACACACGACGATACATCATCCGACACATTGGATATTGCGACATAATAATGTTGATGGTTACATCATTTTGGAGCGTTTGGATGTGTACATTTTGGTGCAGGTGACTGTACTCAAAACTTCAACAGGACTTTTTCATTTGCAAACATTCATGTAACATTCAAAATCTTTACGGCAGGCTTTCACCCACTGCGCCACAGAGGTTGTCAAATAGATGAACACTTTATTATGCAACACATGGACATTAAATATGTTACAGAGCGCCCCACGGTGTTACCCGCGGTGATTAGTACCCGTTCCCGTGGGAATACCGGGATCAAAAGTAGCCTATTTTTTAATCCAGGGTATAAGCAATTCTGGTACCAAATTTCATTCAAATCCGTCCAGCCGTTTGAGCGTGAAAGAGTAACAAACACACTATAATAAATAAAACAACCATTGCAAGAGCACGAGAACAACTACCGTTTATTTTCTCTGACACTTACATGACATAGAACTCGATCTGACATAATCTGATATAATTCAACACACCCTTACACACTAACTTTCACCTTTATAATATTAGTGTGATTTTCCCATGACTATGTTCTACACAATGATGGTGTAGTTGTATTTTATTTCAAAAATAAATTAATATTTAATTGTAAATCTCAAGTTAAAAAAAATGTATACCTACTTACTTAGTTTGTACTAGAGTCACTTGTTTTTGTTTTGTTACAAGTTTATTTTTTATTTTTCTTTAGTTTGTGGTCTGTGTCTGTGATGCGCTACATACAGTGCTACAGCGAATGCTGAGTGGTGACCGATTTGCTTCACTCATATTTCCTACATAAAATATTTTAATTGTATCTGTACTGTATGTAATGTGTGTGAGTGATGTAAATACATGTTTTTCTATTCTATTCTAATTGTTACGTACAGCGGGTCGGCCCACCAGTCCGTACACCTGTTCGACCTGCGCGGGAGTTCACTCAACGTGATCAAGTACAACGAGGGGTTCATGGGCGCGCGCATAGGACCGGTCTCCTGCCTCGCCTTCCATCCCTTCAGGTATGCTATACTATACCCAAGAACAAGCACTTCTTATACATTCTCGCTCACTACAACTTTGTGCAAATATAAGTCTATCAGAAACTAGCTGCTACCCGCGGCTTCTTACGCGTACGACCCGAACAGAATGTAGCCTATGTCTATGTCCTTTCTCAAGGTCATGTCTATAATTGTACCAAATTTCATCAAAATCGATTCAGTGGTAAGCGCGATAGAAAGAGAGTTACTTTGGCATTTATAATATTAGTAGAGAATTATTTGAGGATTAAAGAGCTTATTAAGTAATTATTATTTAAAGAGATTATTAAGGATTTAAGAGCTAAGCTGCCCTAGCCATGTTACATTTCTACAATCGCTTTAGAGTAGAAACTAAAAAAATGTATAGGAATTGACATTCGATGACGAAAACTCGAGCGATCAGAAATGTCAAATCAAAGTGTATGTGTAAATAAATAAATAAAGGTATAGCGAAGATAGAAAGAGAATCGATACGAAACATTCGTCTAAAGTTCATAAGAAGTGAGTTGTTATCCCACTGTAACATTGTGTCCACCAGGCTGGCGATGGGCGTGGGGTCCAAGGACGCGACCGTGTCCGTCTACACCTCGGAGGGCAAGCGGTGACCCGAGCGACACCATCGACGGTAACTATCATTTCAACTATGTTTTCTTTTTTTTTTCTTGTTGTTTATTAACTACTTACTGGCCCGCGGCTTCGCTCGCGTGGTATGTACCTACCATGATAAAATATAGCCTATGTTCATTCGGCAAATCCATGCTATGCATCAATGAAATTATTTTAAATCAGATGAGTAGTTTCGGAGATTACCCCAAACAAACAAACCAACTTTACACCTCTTTATAATATTAGTAGAGAAGTATAGATATAGATTATCTGTGTATTAAGTGATGTGTACTATTTATATTATGCTATTTGTGTATTAAATTCTATTTTTTACTCAATACCTAGACCTACTATAGGTAAGGTACATAACATACCTACCTCTGTCTCTTTGTGTCTTTCTCTGTCTTTATATAAATGTATGTATGTCTGTGCTTTTGTTTCCAAATAAATAGTTATTCTATTCTATTCTGTCACGTCCTACGCTCAGGGCCGGATCTACGATTGTTTCGCCCAGTGCCCCAGTTTGTATTAGAAATATATCTTTATTGATTACAGTTTGTCTGCCGCCTGACCGTGGATCTAGGCGACGTGGCAGCAGCTGCGCCGGCGCACGCTCGCAACTTACCAGGCAAATGTTTAGCTTATTACTGTAATTTACGTAGGTAATCCATTCACCACAATTGGTTTATTCTAATTCTTAAACAATCAGCAAGGATAGGTCCACTCTGTAAGCTGGTGAGTGTACTGCTTAGCGGAGGTTGTGTTCAGCGTCGAGTGTTATCTGATGGGCGCGAGCGAGGTTTTCGTCTCGGGCCGACATTGTAATGAAAGACTTAATGAATTTTTATCAATTTTAAGGCGCCAAAAATTGTACAAATCGTGTAACTCTAGTTCGGCTTAAGAGTAGCATTCCGTGGTCTCACAACTACAGGATAACGACGCCTGCCCCCACGCCACTCTTGTACAAATACGTATTGTATGCTTATTATATTCAACGCCCCGAGAGTCCCATCGGTGGGCAAGAAGGTATGGGTGTCTCGATACGAACGTTTGGTGCTACCTTGTATTACTGAACCAACTCTACTTATTTTATTGATCGTTCGAACACAGCAAGTTCTATGTCTGTGTCCATTGATACTTGATTGTATTTATAGTTTCCTAACATTATTATGATTTCGTAAAATTATGCATAAATGTTATTATTTTGTTACTTAAACTCAGAAATGAGAAGAATAAACGTAATTTATAGCTTTACATAATCAGCTAGATAACTTGTACATCGATTTGATTATTATACAAAAATTATAGCTTTTGAATTAAGTTACATTGGGAGTTAGGTTTGATAAAAAAAATGTGAATATGGAGCCAAATTAATTTCACAAAGTTATTTTTTAAGTAGGTACCTACCCCAGAACATGCCATGCGCATGCGCATATAGGTTGTGCACGAGACGAGTTTACAACATGTTGTAATTGCGAAGTTGGCTTGCAGCCAGTTGTTTGATTACTTCTAATTTATTTAATCTGTACATAATGTAACACAACAGCCCAGCTGTAGGAAGTATAGCTTAGGTGTAGCATTGTATATTATATCTTACATTTTTGAATGTCACTGCCAATCATACATTTTATATATTTTCGTCCTAATTATTAGTTTAGAATTGATTGCATAGTGTAACTTACTGCAGTCCTGTTTCCGAGTGGCACAGCTCAACAAAAGTGTTCAAAGAGGTGCTACCCATCAGTCAACAGTAACATACAGCAAACATGTGAATATTGCTTTTATAATAATAGGTAAGCTTATGTACTCTGCATCTGCAGAACAGTAAATGCTTCTCTGCATATATTTACAATGTACAAGTTTTTAATTTCTTTTATGATCAATTGATTAGTAAGTTACAAAAGTTCCTACAACTTAAAACTATACATAGATGCCATTTTAGTTTGATTAGGGTTTTGTTTTTATTCGTAAGACAACTTCTGTGTTCCACCTAATTTAAGAACTAATGTAAAGTGCATGTGGTCAGGTTTTTAATGATACACAAAATATGTGAATGGTAATTACCGGTAGCTATAGGGTTAGGTGGTGAAACCAGCATTTATTATAGCTAATTATGAAGTCAAGTTAAAGTTAGTGATATGATTTGAACAAATATCTGCATAAAATTATGGAATAAATGAAAATAGCATCAATATTTTATCAACAATTATAAAGATGTACCTTACCTACTTCTATCATCAGAAAAAAATAAAATTATGGATAATGTTATGTATAAGTGAAATTGGTGCCTTTCAAAGACCTTTGTCACTAATTAATGACACCATGATTGATTATGATTAATGCATTACCCATTAATTAATGTAATGAACAATTTGCAATGAACGCCAATTGTTTTTTATTATTTGTAAATTAAATTACAATTATTGCATTTTTCAATAAAATGTTTGATTATTCGCTTTTACATAATGTAATTATAATGTACATTTTACATAATATTGTTGTTGTTAAATAAAATGAGGTTGAAAAAATTATGTTACATCTTTATTTTACTATTTCCTAATGTGAAACAAAGCTCTTTGTTACTATTCTGCTTACTATGACGTCTAGTAAACTCTCGCTGCACTTTAATTTATTCAATTTATATGCTTGCTGTACTTCCTCTTCCCTGGTGAAGTTTTTGAGTTCACTAATTGGACAAAGCTCTCCCTCAATCTGTGGGATAATGTGTGCACTGTCATCGCATTCTGGAGTTATCAAGAAACACACCAATAGTTCCTGATCTTTCTCTATACCAAATTTACTCAAGCTTTGTGATATATTTTTCGAAAGTGATAAATTGAAAAGTATTTCTGCATAAATAGTCCGGGTTACCATCGAGTTGTGTCTATGAGAGAGCACAGCTCGGTTTGCCGCCACGGCTACTTGGAAGGGGTCTAGAATTAGACTCGGTTTTACAATAGCACAATTCCAGTTGCCTTTGATGATGTTGCTTCTGATAACTTCCACGTTTTGTACATTCTTGAACAGGTATATGGCGAGGGTGGTGTGGGTTTCGGGGTCAAGATCGCAGCTGTAGAACTCCGAACTCATCGTTACTTATCTGAAATTGGATTGCAAATTCTGAAAAACAAAATTCAAAAAGGTTGTGTGTGCAATGATAGTTTCAAAAGGGGATCATTGTGTGAGTGTACTTAGGTACTAAGTATATTTACCACAACTAGGAAAAAATTAAGCTTTAATAGGTACTCAGTTCTAAAAACAGCAAGTAACTCTTGGTAACTCTCAATCTAGGTGAGTAAAAATAATAGGTCTACGACTATGAGTACGAGACAAATTGGCGCTTGTTTGTTTTGATTTTTTAGAGTTAGTTTTGTGAAACAGTTGAACCACACACGGATTTTACTAAATAAATTGTCTAACGGTGCATGCATCCGACCTGTGCATCCACACCGCAGTTATTTTATGTTGATCAACGTTTATAAATGTTACTCAAAAAGTTTTGAATTAATGTTATTAAATGTTGACGTGTTAGTAGGTAGGTACCTACCTACGTAAATGTAAAGAACGTTGCCCAACTTTTAGAAACAGTCAGCATTCTAATTACAAATTAAAATTATGTTATTGGCGGTATGGACGCGATGAGTCATTCAACAAAATAATAACAAGTAACAATAAAGTTAGAGATTGTTAAATTAAATGTTACCGTGTTGCTCAACAAAATATAACAGCGGTGTGGATGGAAGCACCGTAAAAGTCATTGTAGGTACCTACCTAATATTCGGAGTCCAAGAGCACACCTATTAAACTTAACGACCTAGATCAGAATGAACTAACATTATACCTATTTAATTTAAGATTATGACTCTACACTAATACTAATAGGTCTAATAGTATTAATACGGAACCACATCTCTTACCCTATAGCTCTTGCTTGATCGCTCGTGTTATCGTAGTATCACGTGCGGACTTGTCATTGTCACTTCTGACAAAACTACTAGTCATGTGACTGTCATCTCATGTGACTTTGACAGTTGCATTGACTTGTTTTGTTGTCTTTTCTATTCTAGGCAGCTTGGCAGCAAATAATTTATCAGATTGATTTTATCAGCAAATAGCAAATACGACTCAAATAGGTATAGAGATAACATTATATGAAAAATCTTTAATGAGAAGCCGCCCTTTTGGCGATTATTTTGTATCGTAGCTAAATTTAGGCAATATGGTAATCCAAGTCGCTAGATTCAGTCAATTGAATAAATTAAGATCGATCATAGGGAGTACGCGCTTACTATCCACGCAAACGGAAAATGCTGCTGGACCCGTCGTGTTCCAAAGGTTGTCAGGCGTGGAGCGTGGCATCGCGGTGTACGGCCTCAACAGCCCCAAGGACCGGAACGCTCTGGGGTTCGAGCTCCTCGACGCCATGCGAGAGGTCAACCAGATCATCCGCGAAGACACCAAGCTGTCGGTCATCATACTACACAGTCTTGTGCCCGGGATCTTCTGTGCTGGTGAGTCTTTAAAAATAATTTCACTTAGTGTGTGTTGTCAAGTATCATGATGAAGTTGAAATGTATTTTTTTAAGGGGCAAACCTGAAGGAGCGGTTTCAAATGTCTGATGAAGAAGTTTGTAAATTTGTGCGAGGCTTAAGGGAAACATTTATAGAAATAGAAGACCTACCCATGCCTACTATAGCTGCTGTAGAGGGAGTTGCTGTAGGCGGAGGCTTGGAGCTTGCACTGGCGTGTGACATCAGAGTAGCTGCTGAGACTGCAAAGCTGGGACTGGTAGAGACTGGTCGTGGCTTGATTCCTGGAGCTGGAGGCACCCAGAGATTGCCGAGAGCTGTGAGTCTAAACATTGCAAAGGAACTCATATTCACATCCAGAATAGTGAGTGGCAGTGAAGCTAAAGAGTTAGGTAAGAACAATAACTACCTCTAAGTTTAGTTATCCTGGTATTATTTTATAGGTTTGTGAACAATGTCAATGTAAAAATATATTTTTCAGGTATTGTTAACCATGTTGTGCCTCAGAATAACACAAAGAATGCAGCCTATGAGAAAGCTCTTGAGCTGGCCAGAGAAATTATACCTAATGCTCCAATAGCTCTGCGCTGTGCCAAGCAAGCCGTCAACCAGGGCATCCAGCTCAGCATCCAGGAGGGCTATGAGGTGGAGCAGAAGTTCTATGAGGTCAATGTCCCCACCAAGGACAGGCAGGAAGGAATGATATCTTTCATAGAGAAGAGGAAACCTGTCTATGAAGGACATTGAGCTTATCATTTGCTTGGCTTTAACATAATTACAAGAACAATAATTATTTTAATAAACTTTAGTCTTGAGATAATTAATGATAAAAACTATGATGAAATCAAACAATATTAGTTATTCCAGTAATGTAAGTGTGATGGTATAACAGTGATAATATTGACTAGGATATAAGGTGACAGATCACAAATATTTTTATTATCAGTTTTGAATTATACATCATGTTGATCATTTTGAAACCTTGTTTTTATTCTTGACTGTTGAACAGTTGCACTATCTTATTTTTACACAGCAAATGATGTAACAAGCAGTATAAAGTTTATCATCATATTTACACTAACATGTTGTAGGTAGGTAGGTACATTGTGAAAGATAACCACCTAACTGATAAAACTGTAAAAAAGAAACAAATTTCTTAAGCAGATTTTATTGTAATGATAACTTACATTATGTACATTCAGGTAAAACAAAATATTATAATTTCAAAATATTTTTGAGTTGTACTTTGGTATCATCAGGTGAGCTAACTTTGTGACCAATAACTCTGGAGTCATTGTAAATCTCATAATCATTACCCCCAAGAACAGTCTTATCTCCAAAGAAGTGAATCTCCTTGAAGTGTTGGTCAGCAATATGCTTCAGACAGAATGTTTTGTCCCATCCTTCAGGGAACACGTCCACACTTATCTGCCCTCCAAGAGCAAACTTCAAGCCACTGCCTTTGAACTCAGCCTGCAGTGCATCCACAAATGTCTGCCTGATGTTGTGTTCAATGTCAAACTTAGAGAAGTGGTCCCGCTCAGCCTGACTGCAGGAGCGCCCCACCGGGCAGATGTTGATCATGCTTGATCGAAACTCTACGAAATTCCCTCTTTTAGCAGGCAGCTCCAGCTTGGACATGTACCCAAGAGCAAAGTTTATCACTTTTTGTAGCTTTTCTTCACCAAAATGACTGAGGATGCTCTCTGAGCTGAGTAAATTACCACCTCTATATTGCACTACTCCGTTTTCGCAAAAAACGTAGTCGAACTTTGTTGCGACTTCTGCTCCATCCATTTGCTCAGCTATCTTAGCATAATCGGAACCGCTCACTAATCCTACGGAAACTTGCGACTTCACATCGTTCAGCAGGAAGCTTTTCAGATCCTCGGATATAACTTGCCGCGGTTTGGTCAGGGTACCGTCGACATCGAACAAATATAAAATGTTTTTCCGGTTGCTCATTTTGAAAAGTAGACGTGTTATGGTTTGAATTTTGGAGCCAACTGGGATATGGTCATTGAGCCGGCCTGTACCGAGAAAGAACCGGTTAGGTATAGGCACTTCACTCACTTCGACACGTCAGAAGTTTATCGGAGACGATGACGAGAGCGCCGGGGTTTGTTTACGTGTTTATTCTTACACTTGCGTCGGTGTTATCAGACACAACAAGAAATGTGCTTGTATTGCTCGGTATGTATATATTTTATTCAAGTAATTTAGATTTTGTTTTACATACTGCAATTCCATAAAAACAATGTTTTCTTTCGCTGAATCACTTTGGTTGATTTCATTGATTTTCAAAATTGATTTGATACAGTCACAGTCAGTGTCACTGTCACAAAAATGAATTTTTTTTTTGGCTTCGCACTACCTCATTGATTAACCGACTTCAAACAAGGAGATTCTACTCGTTCCACTGTATGGATTTTTTTTCATGTTTGTTCACTGATTATTCATGCATGAGATGTGGGCTGAGTTGACCACTATTTTATTTCATCATTCTTTAACCCTTCCGGTAGCAGAATGCTCGCGTAGTTTTAATGTATCCGGGGCGGGGCGCGGCGGGGCGGCGCCCCACGCCGCGCCACGCGCCGCCGCGGATGTATAAGTAAGATGTATGATGTTTTAGATAGGAAGTAAGATTAAGATTATTTTATTGAATAGGTACCTACTTTGTTTGTTTAGCGGATGACGGAGGGTTTGAAATTGGTGCATATGCAAATAAAATATGCCAGACCCCAAACATAGATTCTCTAGCACAACGTGGACTCATCTTTAACAATGCCTTCACTTCAGTTAGCAGCTGTTCACCGAGGTTGGTACCTAATTAACTCTAACTAAACTAGGTACCTAGATAGTCCTAAATGAAGTCGTTAGTCTTAGCAATATTTAGGTAGGTATGTTGTTGTTGTTATTTAGGTATGTAGTACCTACCTAGGTCTAATAGAAGCTATATTCGCTGCAACCACAGACTACTAGGATGCTAACGCATGACTAATGGCTGCAACTGCAGCTGTGGTCATCGAAATCTTGGCTAATCTAGCCTATTAGGTACTTCTGCCATGCCATTGCACATAGAATATTAGAATAGAAGGTTTTTGTTGAACTTTATTTCGTTTTGAGAAGTAATCCTGGCTTACATACGCTCTACCTAAAGTCCTGAGAATGTCGATGTTATTTATAATAGGTAGGTAGGTAGGTACCGTTCAAGGCTTTTGAACATAAAGTTAAAGGTTATTTTGTCTTGCATTGCAGTCGAGCGGCGCTATTGACGGGGTCTCCGAGCCATCAGAATGGCATGTACGGCCTGCACCAGGGCGTACATCACTTCAACTCTTTTGATGATGTTTCTAGTTTGCCCAACGTGCTTCGTGAACATGGAGTTTATACTGGTCAGTATTTTCAACCAAGTACCTACCTACTTACCTATGTTTAAGCGCTGCAAAAGAAAATATTTTTCCTATTAGCTAGACATTCTGACTATTTATAACTCAATTGTAGGCATTATTGGCAAGAAACACGTGGGCCCAGCTGACGCTTATCGCTTTGACTTCGAACAAACTGAAGAAAACAACCACATCAACCAGGTGGGGCGCAATATCACACATATCAAACTACTGGCTCGAGAGTTTCTGGCCAAGGCAGAGAATGAAAAAAAGTAAGTTGGTTCTGTTCACAATCACAACGACTTAAAATAAGTACCTATATGAAAAAGTTATTTTATTTACGTATCTAAATAAAATGCGGTTTATCAGGCCCTTCTTTCTGTACGTGGGCTTCCACGACCCACACCGGTGCGGGCACACGCAGCCGCAGTTTGGCGCGTTCTGCGAGCGGTTCGGGTCCGGCGAGCCCGGCATGGGCCTCATCCCTGACTGGCAGCCCTGGTACTACCAGTGGGACGAGGTGCAACTGCCTTACCACGTGCAGGTACCTATCCTCTATTCTAGGAGGAGGAAATTAGGTAGGTATTAGCATAATTTTACCGTTTATACGGTTTATACCCCAAAATTACTTATCGTTTCAGGACACTGAGCCTGCGAGAAGAGATATAGCAGCTCAGTACACAACTATGTCACGACTTGATCAAGGTATCTAACGACACCCATGTCAAGAAATTTAGATAAATTCAAAACCTTGAACCGGTATAAACTGATTGTGTACTTCCAGGTGTAGCCCTTATTTTAAAAGAGCTCAAAGCAGCCGGCCACTTCAACGACACACTGGTCATCTACACATCAGACAACGGTATCCCATTTCCTTCCGGCCGCACGAACGCCTACGACCCGGGCTTGAGAGAACCACTCATCATTGTTTCCCCGGAAGCAACAGCTAGAAGGAATCAGGCATCCGGCGCTATGGTCAGTTTGTTGGATATCATGCCGACTGTGCTTGACTGGTTCGGCGTTAAGAGAGAAGAACAGGATAATAATGACATTGAAGTTTGGCAAGATAAGCCGAAGAGCTTGCTACCTATTTTGGAAAAAGGCAAGTAAGCTGTGAGGTTTTTAAATTAATACCTACAAAGCTTATCAAAACAAGTGATGTAAACTAAGTACCTAGGTGATATTCCTAAAATGCCCGTAAGAAAGTTCTTTGTTAATACCTACTTAATGATACTTACACCACTATAATTATTATGTAGGTAGTTTACCAGACATCTAAAATAGAAGCAAGCCCCCGTAACAGTTTTAAATTATATTTCTTTAGAACCACCACTCACGCAAGATGATGCAGTGTTCGCGTCTCAGACGCATCACGAAGTCACGATGTACTACCCGATGCGAGCCATACGGACACGCCGATTCAAGTTGATCCATAACCTGAACTACGGCATGCCCTTCCCTATTGATCAAGATCTGTACGTGTCTCCAACTTTCCAGGTAGGTTCCAGGTTGGTTATTCCTCATGCATGAGTCATGACTAGGTAAGTTTAAAAATCGTATTCAAATGACTCCTGGTTATTCTTGCAGGATATTCTGAACCGCACGCGCAGTAAGCAACCCCTGCCTTGGTACAAAACGTTGCATGACTACTACTATCGCCCGGAGTGGGAACTTTTTGACATACGCGTCGATCCTGCAGAGACACGTAACTTGCACGGTAAAACAAATATGTTTCTAATACTCATTTCATTACCTAGGTTCTTCTCTATGCTGAGATCTAGGTACAACATTTACCTACGATATCTATCCATGGAATGGATCTTCTTCATTTCATTTGTTCTTATAACAAAAAATAATACATAAGTACTTAGGTAACTTTTGTTATGAATTCAGGCAAGCCGTCTCTTGCGCAAGTGGAACAGACGCTAATGGAGCGCCTGCAAGCCTGGCAGCGCGCGACGCGAGACCCGTGGCAGTGCGCGCCCGATGCTGTGCTGGAGCGAGGTGACGACGACGCGCCTGTCTGTCTCGGCCTGGGTTACTAAGTTAGGCGCGCTTCACTTTTAGGTAGTGATGAAAAATGTATGATGAACGTGAACGGGCAAAGTCGTTCTCAAGATAAAGAGTGGACCATGGGGATTCCACTATAATTATAATGTAGGCAGGTACCTAGGTACCTACATGTAATTGTGTACTTATCCTATCTATTCAAATTTAAATTCAAATTCGTTATTTCAATCTTAGGACTAACATTTTGTCTAGATAAGTTAGGTAGGTACCTACGTAATTTTATTGTAGCAGGCAAAGTTTTACTCAACCGATGAATCTCGCTCGATAATTAAATTTCAGTTCAGACTCATAAATAAAAATAAATAAATAAATATCCTTGGACATTCCACACAGCGTCATCTAGTCCCAAGCTAAGCAATTGAATGCTTGTGTTATGGTGACCAATATGACTGATACTACTTATATAGTATTTTTTTTTGTAAATACATACATATTATACATAGAAAACACCCAGACTCGAGACAAATATTTGCAGATCATGCAAACATTTCTCCCGCGGCAGGAATCGAACCCGCAACCTCTGCGTCTCTGGCGAGCCTTCGCCCACTGTGCCACAGAGGTCGTCATATACCTAATAGGTATATAACTAGGTAAGTAATCTACTCATGAATTCCTGTTTATGTGGTATGTTTTTGTGTAGGTAGGTACCTATGAGTTTTCGTTTCGGTGCTTTCGTAATTAAACTGTGTGTTGGTATTGGTAATTCGGACTTATTATTCCCGCTTGACATACCTACCCTACTAGGCTGACAATTAAATGTCCGATTTTTTCATCCGATAGTCTCCGATCCGACTATCGGATCGGATGTTTATTGGTGTTCAAACAAGTATGGCACGAGCGCTTTCAGAAAGTCTGATCAGACAATCGGGTCGGAAAGTGGGATGAAAAAAATCAGACGTCTATTTTGTATGAACTGAAATCATAGCTTTGTGGCTTAAAATTAGTTTTGAGCATTGATGCTTTTGGAAGAGTTTAAACTAAATCAAAAGTCCAAAAGGAACAACGCTTGGTGTAGGTACTGGTCTAGTACCCACCAACTACGGCCTCTGAACAAACTACAATACCCTACCCACAGCCTTACCCAGTATTAGTAGTTCCCGTAGTATTATTTTACTCTTTGGCCTTACCCTATACTAGGAAGATGGATCAATACATCCATGGCCTTACCACACCACACACATCACTCACTCACACTTCACCGTGTTTATATTCTGTCAATGTCATAACTTTGATCGTATCGTATGTCACAGTCAGATGATGATAACGTCAAACAAATCAATCAATCAATGCAAGAAAATATCAATGAAAAACAAAACTTGAGGTTAGCTTTTTAATTTTACAATTTTATGGATCAATATATTCGGTAGTGTAACTGTGTAAAAAGGACATCGAAAAAGAAAAACAATTGTAAGTATCAGGACTCAGGACTTTTTATGCACTAATCTCTCGCATTTCTTTGTATTAAGTTAAAAAGAACCGAACCCCTTTTGAAACTATCATTGGAACAGACACTTACATTTTGGATTATTTTTAACTGCATTTATTTATTTTAAAATTCGTTTTAAATTCCTGTAAGTATAGTATATTTTTCTACAGTATTGTATTGTTTGTGAGAGAAATAAATAAATGATTGGTTGATTTGTCTATATTTACAGCATTGAAGGTAAACAATGGCAACAAACTATACAAAATATAGCCAACTGATTAAAAACACCACAAACTATGCACGCAGGATGAACCGGCTATCAAACCGGATATTCGGGGAGGTGGCTATACCCACTAATGACAAGTCTATGAAGGTTGTCAAAATGTTCTCAGAAAGGCCCCTTCACACTAATGAAAACATAATACATTACTATCCTCGACATGTAGAAACAGCTGCCCTCATGCTGAAGCTTAGGGAGTATGGCCTGTTCCGAGATGAGCATCAGGACTTCAAGGAGGAAATGAGGAGGTTGCGGGAGCTCAGAGGCAAAGTCAAAGTTTGGAGGCGCAAGTTGGATGAAAAGAAGGAATAGTGTAATTGGTTTTATTTTATATTATGTACTTAGTATTTTTTAGATTAAAAATTGTTGTAAATAAAGTAGCTTTCAATTCCAGCCTTGGTATAATGAACAAATGCTTATCAAATTCATTTTAATGGATATAAAACTATCTATAATTCCTATCCTAATTGGTTTGTCCCACCCAGGAGTAATAATGTCTGTGTATTTCTACTAAGTACCTTAGCCAACCACCCTTAGTACTTTTCTACAATGCCAAGCTGTCTTGTATAGCATAGTAAGTAGTAAATTGTTAAACTTTTGATGCTTTTAAACTCGTTATGGACAACTGGAATGGCTGTTACTGTTTAGTTAGAGTTACTGCGGGTGATATCTCAATCACACTTGCTAGGTTTACTGTTTGTAAGGTAAGTAGGTACCTAGTTAGATTTGGGTAGGTACACCTTATAGAATAAATAAGTTTTTACTAGATAAAAACAATTTTATTAAAATAAGTTAAATTATGTACCTAAATAAGCTACACTTTTACTCTAAGGACATTTCACACTAGTCTCACTTTCCTCATACTGTATGTTCTTATAAGAAATCTCGTCATTGGGGCCTGTGAAGAATATCACATAAACAAAGATTGCCATAAAGGTAACGGATGGCACCAGAATAGTTGTCATAAACATTCGCAGAGGACTGGAGAAAAGACTGGACTTGTGTGCGTATGAGACCCTGCGGCGGTCCATCGGGTATTTGCTGTAAACTTCTTCCATCCACGGAGTATATCTGAAATAGAATAGATTCTATTCAATTGAATATTATCTTGATGCAAGTAGGTACCTACTAGTCTAGTCTACTAGTATGTGGTGAGGCTACAGCGGCAGCGGCAGTGAAGGGAGGAGAGGGGAGGGGGGTGAGACTCACTGGCTGAGCAGGGGGTGCGCGGAGTAGTTGCCGGGGGGCTCCGGCTGCCAGTAGCGGCGGTCCAGCGCCAGCAGCGCCAGGTCCGCGGCAGCGTCCGAGTGCACCACCCGAGCGCGCAGCTTGCGCGTCTCCCGAACCTCCTTGCCTGCGCAAACACAACACACAAGATACTTATTAATAAACATATACTATAATCTACAAAGCCGCGAGTGAAAAGCTAAATGCTGCTAGTTCAAAAATAAAATAATAAGCCTGGTACTTTCGTGCGCGAGTGTACCCATGCAAACATACTCCCTCCACTTTCTGCCAGCGCTCTTTTTACGTGGCGCGGACTATACCTACTTATAAAAAGATCTCAAATTGGATCAATATCTATCTTCTTCTCTAGGTATCAAAGCAAGTTTCCCGTAGATAGAGCGTAGCGTAGGTAGGTATAGACTATAGGTCGCGCCACGTAAAAAGAGCGCTGGAAAAAAGTGGAGGGGGTATGTTTGCGCATGGCTACACTCGCGCACGAAAGTACTAATCCTATTGTATTATTGTAGCAGGGCGGCCGGCCTCGCGCAGGCTAGTATACACCGTTTTAACACCCTGTTAGAGACTACTTTTGTCAGTTCAACTGTTGACAATAAATATTATGTGTGCGTAGCGTAATAAATATTTTACTCATTTCCACATTTATGTCAGTGTCACTGTCTTTCATGAATAAAATTAATGACTTGACTTCACTAACTTGAATTACTTATAATGACATGGTAGTGCGTGGTAGGCTAAGCAAAAGCCGGCGAAGCCAAAATAAAGAAGAAGAAATTACTTAGATGAATATCATTATTGGAATTATTATTAAGAGCGGTCAACCCGGCTCACTTTTCATACAAACGCTCGTACGTGATTATGCCGTTGTAACAGATCTTTCTTTTAAACTTTTGGACTAATAGGTATCTTGTGCACTATATCTAGGTTTCTATCGAAACTAAAAATCATAATTTTGAGAAACAAATTCAGTATAAGCTTCCAAAAACCTGCTTTTAGCATAAATTTTACCTGAACTTTGGCCGTTCATAATGTACTCATAAATTGTAAACGTAAAGAAAATATTGTCATAGAAACCTTGCAAATCTTATGGAGATTCTAAATGACTAATATTTATTTTACAAACTTGTAAGGCTTACTGAAAAAAACGTATTTCCTGAAACACTTTTTATAAAATTTCCGCACACTATTTTTCGAGTGAGCGAGTGAGCGGCGAAAGTACCTACTGAATGCCGAGCGCTGAGGCGCTATCTGTCTCTTTTCGCTTTGCTTCTTTTTCTAGCATTGCGCTGGATGAAACAACAAGCTTTTCAGCTATGCCCGCGTCGATGATAGACGCACCGGGAAGGGCCACCTTAAAAACATGTTTTAGTCAGTGTTCATTGTTAAATTGAATTAAGTAAGTACCTACAAAATTCAGGTATTGTTGATACATTGTTTTATTATCATCAACAGGATTTTTAGCAGCCTCTCTCTTCATAAAACTATGTAGGTACTTACCTACGTCATAAATCATTTTTCTGATATTTCTATGTAAAACCATTTCGTAAGCGAAAACTTTTGTACGCGATGATATTTTGCAAACGAATTTGATTTGACGTAGTGACAGCGCGGGAAGCTAAGGACTGCTGACGAACCAATAGCATGCGCCATGCGCCGAATCAATGACAGCGTCGTTACCCCTTCACCCCGCGCCGCAGTCCACACCACCAATCGGATCTAAAAATCGACTCTGCGCAGCTTGTCAGCCAGCGCTCTTTTTACGTGGCGCGACCTATACTGACCTGCGTCTAAGTCCGCGCAGGCGAAGCCCTCACAGTCGCGCAGCACGAGTACTTTGTACAGAGGGTGCGGCTCGAGGCAGGAGGCGCGCGCCAGCACCCAGACGCTGCGCCAGAGCACGCCGGGGCACAGCGGCCCCCTCCCCCTCCCCCCCGGCCCCCCCTCCGCCCCCATGCACAGGCTCACGCGGTCGCCGCGCGCGGCGCCGGCCAGCGCGTCCAGCACCGCGTCCGCCGCCAGCGCGTCCAGCACCGCGTCCGCCGCCAGCGCGTCCAGCACCGCGTCCGCCGCCAGCGCGTCCAGCACCGCGTCCGCCGCCAGCCCGCGACACACCATCATCAGACACAGGAGTTTCATCCACATGTTTCCTTGACAAGGTGCTCACTTGAGGTTCTCACTATCACAGACTTGTGAGGGATCTATTCGCGAAGACGAATGACAGATGAATGAATGCAGACGACACATTGCAAAATACTTATCTAATTTATTGTCGGCCAGTTTACAAGAAAGAGGTTTATTGTAAAACGAAGTTAAAAATATCATGGCTTAGGTACCTACGTCGCTCAATCTCGCAGCAAGGCTTCCTAATCTAACTAAACAACTAGGTACCTAGTTGAACCTTAACTCTATCATTCGTTTGCGCAACCTGTGTGGCGGACATTAATATAAATGTAGGTACATAACTCTATGGAGGTGGATTATTAATTATGCATGTGTGTTACCTCTCGATCTCCGGTGTAGTACAACACACATAGGTACCTACCTACACACAATACCTACTTCATTATTACCTACCTTACGCAGATATGTAGGAATTATTATTAAGAAAAATAAAAGAAGTTAAAAAATAGCCATCATTTATTTGATTACAAAATCTTTCGTCATGAAATAAATTGCTACATAAAATATATTTCAACAAGAAATGCCTCAACTGCATACCGAGTCAGCGGGCGCGGGTCGCCGGTGGCCGCCGCGCGTGAGCCGCGCGTGAGCCGCGCGTGTGCCCTGCGTGAGCCGAGTGCCGCAATCACAGCACGCACGCGGCGCGCCACCGGCTCTCCTCGCCGCTGACAAACTCATCCCAAGAACACTTACTGACTCACTTACATAACATTATTTTACATTTATTCAGTTCAACATCGGATGGGACAAAATTAAAATTATTCAAAGCCACAGACAACTTCAAAATGAATAATGGAAACCCAAACATGTCCCATGGAGAGTACCTAGTACCTACCTAACGTGCAGTTTAAAGCTCGGAGTGCATTGGTGGACCGATTTGCCATTCTTTCACATCAGCTACTTGTAGACATTACGAAAACCGGCGGCCTCAGGTCATATTCCTACGACACAAAAGCTATGAGAGCGCCGCCGCCGCCGCCACCGCCGCGCTGGCAGAGACGCGCCGAGTTCGTACCGATCGAGATTTCAATCACAAAACAGTCTTTAAATGGCCACAGACAGAACCGGTTCCCGAGTAGCGGAGCGAAGTGTGGGTATTACAAAATAAATTTTGAGCGACAACGTTAACACTGATCATACCATATTTAGAATGCTATTTTCGTGTGTCATATTTGACAGGACTCCGCTCCGCCGCCCCCGTGGCCCGCCCTAGGGCCGCGACACGCAAGCTCGTGTACCTTCGAGGGGTACCTATAAGCTCCTTACAGTCATCCGCATAAAAATCATTCAATAGTTGATTTTTATATTTTATGAAATTGATTATCAAACTCGAACGAATGCAAAAGTCACACAACTGAAACTTACAGCTCTATTAGTATGTGCGGGATTAATATTCATGAATGGTATTTTATTATAATTATTGTGATTTGGTCACGTGCGAAGCCTACACCACCGACATTTTACAAAAACACTCAAATAATGTAAACTACCTAGCATCAAAATCCATTTCAAAAACCTTAACGGTGAATTTGCTCGACGCCTTAGTTTCTGTTGCATATAAATAGGATATAACAGACGTTTAACAACATAACATGGTACCTACTTACAATGTAAACTTATGACAATCGATCTAATCGAGGCATAATTATTATACTGTGACGAACGTTCCTATCACTCTTAAACGTTATATCTTCTCAGTTCGTTGATATCGAAGAGAAGCTCGTAACAGCAGAGTATCACCTTCACAGATAAGCGGCAACGAAGCGTCTGCAACTGTGGAGATGTTGAAGAGCTGTCGATCAGCACAATTCATTAGCAATGAGGTCGGTGGAGCTACGTTGCCACTTGTCTGGAAGGCCCGAGTGGATGGCCGCAGTAAGAGCTGTTGGAACGGTTCCCGGCCGCGCCGGTGCTAATCAAACTGTACTGTAACAATTATCGTAATCCAAGCTGGTACCGGTACTCCTATTTCTCTACTTTACCAAACACGAGATCTCAAGCAAAGCGTATTCGTAGAAAATCAGCATTATTTTAAGTTTAATTACATTATTCAGTATGTTACACTACTATCACATCTCACAAAAAAGTTTTGTAAAAAAATGAATGAGTAACTAATGTTCACTCCCAGTTTCAGTGATAATTATAAAAATTACTATTTTAATGTTAGGTACCTATAGGTGGAGCAAGTGTGCGTGACAACTCATCCCAGTTCATTTGATTAGGTACACGAGGACGTGTGGCATGCGTCGCTCAACATCACATACCTACCTACCCGTCAGATTAATACATTACTTCATAAACAGACAAGATCATTGCTATGAATCATTTTCAAGAATCAACCGAATAACAAAGCATTTATATAAAATTTGATTAAAATTAATAAGAAACAGCAATATTTAGTGTCGATTGCAGAGTGCCCGCCGCTCCCCCCTCCCCCTCTCCCCCCCCCACCCCCCACCCCCCGGCCGGGCCGTGGGGGAGGGGCGCGCACGCCTCGACTAGGCCTATCTACACACATGCATTCCTTACGACTAACCTAATTGTATATGCGACCTGTACAAATTGCCGCTAAATAACATAACAAGATGTGGATTCCGACAAATTTACACTTTTGTCTTTGTACAAAAAAACCTTGCGTGTTCTACGTAGGTATAGCTTCTGCGCTACGTACGCGCACGGAAGCATCAGAATTAATCCACGTTACGATGCTATAGAAGCGTTCATTTAAGACCGCGAGAACTGACACCATGAGAGAAAACTGATTACTTATTATGTTCAAAAATAACAATAAATAATATTTTCTTACCGTTCCCTTGTACTGTCAAATAAATAATTGGTTCATAGCTGCCGGAAGACGACTGTTGCTGTACCTAACTACGTGCGGTGTCGTAGAACGATTAACTGTGTTAACACCTTTTGATGTTTCGGAATACTGTGCACAGTCGTCAATGCATATGTTGCCATCGTGTGTATAATTATGTTGGCTGCCAAGTTATTACAAAACTAATCAATAAATTAGAATTGATTTAACATGTACAAGAACAAAACATTAGGCTTACGGCTAGTTTCTATAAATCGCGTATACAATAACCGACATAATATAGTACACAGCGCCCGCTGATTGTGTCCAATTCGTATTAACTGATGAACCATTATTTGTAATATTGCACTTTTACAAGAGAGAACAGAACATAGCGCAGGAGTGATATTTAATCTAGCGCTCATTAATTGTCTGAATGAGATCAAGACAAATACATTCAAATATTAAAAACAAGTAAATTTAGTAGAGCTACTTAACTGCTAGTTGGTGGATAACATATAGAAACGGGTCTACCTGTCTCATGCACATGCGTGTTACCTGTACTTACGAGACGATTGGACACAATATCAGCCATCATACAATACAACGAACACAATTAGTATAGTACCTAAGTAGTTAAAAATAAAGCTGCGTTTAAGCTGCCATAACATACAAGTTAACGCGAACTAACGCGTGCCCGCGGAGGCCCGACCCAAGAGGCAAACATCACTTTCTGCGCTAAATTTGGAGTTCAAATAGGCAATGAAACAGAGCTGGGTATAGATTGTTTTAAAGTGTATGCTCCAGCGTTCGAACCGGTGAGATGATCTTTCTTGGGTTATTCGGACTTCACCGAGAGATCAGTTTAGCATTTGAGTCGCACATAAGCATGCATGTTACCGCAGATTAAACTGAGCTGCTCGAGCCGACGCGACCCGCGTACAACCTCCGCAACACGACCACCATCAAGCTGAGCGCCTCCGTGGAACCCTGCCTGGCGTACGGTGAAGGGGAACCCTGCCTTGCGTACGGTGAAGGGGAACCATTCTTGTATTCTTGTATTCTTGATCTTTAAGAGAAGCCATCTTGATGGATCACCACCCGCCGGGTTACTTATTGTTATATTGACCTTTTTGTAGTGCGACCCTTCGGTGATCATCATGTTGGGTGAAGTCAGATCGCGTGAGGGTTCGTGCTCTCACAAGTATGAGAGTTATCAACATTATGCAATCCGTAGGTATGCGTATTTCGTGTGTAGTTGTAGGAGTTACATGGAGCAATATAACAGGTCACAGCCTACACTATGTTTAGTGAACAATGTATATGAACTATGGTACTTAATTTAATAAAAATGTGTAAGAAATTCCTGATTTTATATCACCATATTTCATTATTTTATTTTCGTCTATTGTGCTTCACAACGAAGTAAGGATCGCGGGTCTGCGCCGGCGCACGTCGCTCGACAACATATTATACTAAGGTTTCATCAAACGTAACATGTGCACAGCATCGGACGCACAGACGGCAGGGGCTCCACACTCGCCGGGCCCGCACATCACAGGATACACACACACAAGTCTCACATGCTTCTCTGATACAGCGGACAAGATCAGACCACGTACAAAACGAATAACCGGAGTCCCTCAGAGCAGGGCCCGGCGCGGGGCCCGCGGACTCCCGTTAAAGCTTTCGTTACTCGAGCCGGCGGCTGCGGTGCGGCGCGACGCGGCACGGTGCGGCGCCGCACGACCGCACGGCGACGCGGCCTCTCAAGCGCGGCGACGGTGCGACGCGGGGACTCACTCGCACTGGAACGTGACAAAACATGCTCTTAATTATTAGAAACCACATGAAATCGTCGCTGAAATCGTATCGAAATAAAAGAAAAAACATTAAATTCGACCAGAACTCATAGGTATCATACACATATTAAAACTGATTAGATTGTTCGAATTAGTCTTTCCTGTGGATATGGCCGACAGCTGAGAGATGGTTTAGGTGCTGGGCAAGCCTATTCCATCTCAACAATGTCCCAGGCACTAGTGTCCCGTTAAGTGTAGGCAAAGCTTGCCCCCTGACTCTGTATAAATCATCTAGTAAAGATGTAAAGGCTAAATTATGGACGAAAAATATATATTTTTTGATTATCGAATACGATGAGTGATGGGTCGTTTATAATGTAATATCGTGGTGAGTGTCACCTGCGGCTACGTGTAGTCGTTGAAGTCGTCGATGGCGACGCGCTGGTGCAGCTGGTGGCGGCCGGGCGCGGCGTAGGCGGGCGCGCGCTCCGCCGCCACGCGCTCGGCCTCCACGCGCCGCCGCAGCCGCTTGATCGCGCGCAGCCGCTCCAGCGAGTTGGAGGCGTAGGGCGCGCCGCCCAGCGCCAGCGACTGCGCGATGTGCGCGGCCAGCGCGCAGTGCAGGGCCAGCTGGCGCGCCAGCAGCGCCGCGTTGCCGTCCGACACGACGGCGGGGGCCACGTGCGGCAGGAACTCCCGCAGGATGCGCTCGTCCTTGGACTTCATGCGCACGCAGCTCATGCCGTGCGCCATCGGCTCCACCAGCACCAGGCAGAAGTTGAGCTGGCCCTTGATCGTGTGCAGGTGGAAGTCCGCGCCGGAGTCGTTGTACACGATGGACACGTAGTCGTTGCCGATGTACTTGCGCTTCTCGTTGCAGCTGGGGTCGGAGTCCGCGTTGGGCATGGCCGTGCCCACGTGGAACTGCACCTGCATGACGTCATCGTGCCACACGTACGTGTACCGCCCGTCCTTCCCGCCCGTCTCCAGGTTGAGGAACAGGGGCTCCCCGCCCAGCAGGCCGCCCGCCCCCGCCCCCAGGGGGACCAGGGACCCCAGCTGCCGGAGGAACTCCGCGTACCTGGACAACGTAAATCGATACAACTTCACACCCTGCTTCCGCCTGCCCCTTGTAAGTTAGGGAACATTGTCTAAGATTCGCAAATTGGAATTTATATTTTGACATGGGAAAAAACTGTTCTTATAGAATAATTAGAGATGCAAATGAATGCTATGATCTGTATATCTCGCTACGACACTGTATCGTATAGCACAGCATCTACGGTCCAGTATCAGGTGGTGGTGTAGCGGTGCACTGACCTCACGCTGCCGTACTCGTTCCTCAGTATGGCGCACTCGTCGTCCTGCTGCCCCGGCGCCACGTACAGCACGCCCACCTGCACACACACACACACACACACACATTATATATAGGTCGCGGCACGTAAAAAGAGCGCTGGCTGTCAAACTGCTCCGTGGTCGATGATTGGTGGAGAGGTGTTGCGGCGCACTTCATACCATTGATTTAGCGAGTGCTATTGGTTCGTCAGCGAGTGAACACAGGCGCAAACATACCCCCGTTACTTCCCCGACCAAGCTCTTTTTACGTGGCGCGACCTATACTACTACAGATTATTATGTATTTGAACTTAGCAATTATCTGCCATTTTATTTTTATTAATGAAATGGCAGACAGACAAAAAAAGTTAGTAGTAATATTTTGATGATAAATAAAATGTAAAGCTTACGTAAATATCTAAGTATCCACCACTAACAATTGCGACCGCCATTTTGAAAATAAAATGGCGGACGTCCAGGCCAACAGAGTCCATCGTCTGCAGGGGTATTGTGTCAATACAATTTGAGACAAGTTACACGACACCCCTGCAGTTTAGTGTGTATCAAAGTCGGTGACATTCACCCTTGGCTTGTCCAGTGGGGTGGGGTGGGGGTGTACCTTGTAGGTCTCGACAGGCGGCAACAGGTCCAGGTTCTTGATGGTGCGCTCGTGCTGCACGCCGGTGACGCGCAGCGGCCGCTCCGCCAGCGGGTTCAGCGCGCTCTGAGCCTCGCCTGGAGATAACACACTCATTTAGGAACTAGCTTCTCTCAAGTACGTATTTGAAATATGGTTCATAACATAATAAGGCTCAACTCACACCATTAAGAGCGACGAAGCAGAGCGCAGTTTCAGTGTCATATGAATTTTAAATTTATTTGCATTACTACACTACTCAAGAAAGTCTAGGGAACAAGGATATTTTAGTGAATATTTTTGATTAAACTTTTTTATTGTCCCAGATGTTATAAAGGGTGTCCAGCGGGAAATTTTCAAGTTCAACACTAAATAAAAAATAAGTTTAATTATTTCAATATTTAGTTTAATTATGCGGATTTCACGTTTTATAAAGAGTATCATCCAAATGACGCCCGTTTTTTGCTAGGCACTCTTGCAGCCGACCTCTTACATTTGCTAATTCACGAGAGCAAAAAGCTGGCTCAATGCTGGCAATTTTTTTGTCGTTTTTGGACAATGTAAACGTTTTTCAAGGCGTTCTCTGGGGTTGTTGGCCAACCAGTAACGCATGATTTGTTTGTTCACATACCCATCGATATGAAAATGTGCTTTATCACTGAACAATATGTTTCCAAGCGTTCTTGCTGTGCGAAAACGCTCCAAAATTGTTCTTGCAAAAGTTTCTCGTAATGGATAATCACTTTCGTTGAGAACCTGCACGATTTGCATCTTGTATGGATAGAACTTTATTTTTTTCTTCAAAATAACATGCACTGTTGACTTTTTTATTCCAGTACAGGCCGCAATCTTTATCTTATTGATTTGCGTGGATTTCGCATAATTTCATGTCGGACTTGAGCCACATGTTCTGGCGTCGCTGCTGACGTTGATGGACCAGGAATAGGTCTATTGAGCGTTGTGCCTTCTTTCCGGAACTTTTGCACCCACGACCAGATAATTTGCCTGCTTGGTCCATCTCTAAGTTGTCGAATATTAAAGTGATTACAAAAAGCCCGACGCGCTCGAACTAGTGATTCTTCGCACTTTAGGTATTGCTCGACTGCAAATAATAATAATAATAATAATAATAGACTGGACTCCATAGTCCCGTGATGGTAAACCTTGACATACATAATAATAATAATGTTTATTTCATTATCTTAATCTAAAGATTTACATTTCGTGGGTTTGAGATGCCCTTTTAAGTATAAAAATACCTGTGTTAGGGTATCTCGCTCTTCCGTTATACAGATACATCTAGATTAAGTTCAGAAATTTTAGAAAGTAACATCTCGCTACAAAGCAAAAGCAAAAAACAAATAAACATAAATAAAAACAGGCATGAATAGCAGATATATAGATAGAACAGCAGATTGAGTTGTTAACATTTAGTAAATTAATGTATGTGTGCATGCGTGTGTTGAGTGTTCGTGTATGTGTATGTGTGTGTACGTGCGTGAATGTGATTTAAGAAACAATCTCAAGAAGTTTCTCAACTTCCTCGTAGCCTAAGGTCAGTAGCCATTTATTTAATATTTTTTTACAAGTATAACTGTTCAAAGGGTAGATATCCAAGGTTTTATTAATACTGTTATAGAGATGGGTTGCTTGTGTGGAGTACTGTCGAGATGCAAATTGAGATCGTGCGGTAGTTTTGGTTGTTACTTTGTATTTTCTTCTACTTTTTTGACTTGCAGGATTGTATGTAAGAGTTTTGTGTAGTTTCAAAACAGTGTTTAAAATGTAAAGTTTTCTAACAGTCAGTATTTCTGAGTCACGGTAGAGATTGTCTGTAGGGTATCGGTAAGGTTTAAAATACATGACTGCAAATGCACGGTGCGCTCCCGACCAGTGACTCATGGCGACTGAAAAATCCGCAAGTCATGCGCATCGAACAATACCACTCCCATTAAGCTAGCTTCTTTTGTTTTTGAGTAATTTTACTTTAAACTTGAAAATTTCCCGCTGGACACCCTTTACATCAAAAGAAGCGAAATTTATTCTTGATTTCAGTTATGCAATTAAATAAAAAGCGTTCATGTAAAAAATTAAGGTTTATTTAAAAAACTAAAATAGTGCCTAAACCAAAAAACAAACAATTTTCTTTAAATTACAAAACTTATGACGCTTATGTGGAAATTCAATGAAAAAACATTATTTGCAGCTGTTTAATAATCCGTTGGACCTCCTACGGCATTAGCCACGGCCCTTCATCGGCGTGGCATGCTGAGTATCAAGTTATCAGTTGTCGCCTGTGAAATAAGGCTCCATATTCTGAAAAGATGCGAAAAAAGTTCTTCTCCCGTGTTTAAATTTTGAGGAAAATCACTGAAAGCTCTTCTTCCGAGTAAATCCCATGCATGCTCAATTAGATTGAGATCGGTGGACTGACCAGGCCACTCTAATACCGTGATATTGTGCTCGCTGAACACATTCATCACCTGCCTTGCGGTGTGTGGGCGTGCATTATCCTGCATGAACACGAAATCTTGGCCAAACTGCTGGTGGTGGGGGATGACCATAGGATGCACTACCTGTTCAGTGTATTGGTCTGCATTCAAATTGCCTCGTATGCGAACAAGATCAGTTTTCCCACCCAGGCAAATTCCAGCCCACACCATGATCGTTCCGCCTTGATAAGGATGAACTTCCTGAGGATTTTGGAGTCGACTTTGGCGACCAGGAACAAGCCAAACACGCACTCTCCTTGAATCAGGATGAAATCCAAAACGAGACTCTTCGGAAAAGAAAACACGTGCTTACTGATTGTTGGTCCATCGCAAATGTGCATTAGCCCACATAAACGACGCCCTCGATTTCCACGTCGCAAAGCTGGAACTCATAATGGTGTGCGAGCGCGGAGATTGACTTCATGTAATCTTCTCCTGGCAGTTTGGTCACTGATAACCACTTGGTGCTGGGACTGGAGTCTTCCTACCAACTGGCGAGCTGTAATCTGGGACTGCCTTCTTGCAGCATTATGCAGAAATCGATCTTGTCTCTGGGTAGTGACCCTGTATCTTCCTCGGTGACGTTCGGCTACATCTCCTATAGCCCTGTAGCGTGCCCATAATCGGCAAATTACGCTTGGCTGTGAGTGCACAGCGGCCGCGATATCGCGTTGACCGCGTCTAGCTTCCAACATACCCACAGCCCTAAGCATCTCTTCCCGCGTTAAATCACGACGTGACATAACGCTTAGACTTTCGAAAATGTCGAAAAAGTTGGCAGTAATGGGTTTTCACAAGAATAAAAGTCGATACATGACAAAAATCACAACAACTTTATGCTAGCAAACCCCTTACTCTTTGACCAAGTTCGATTTTTCCCTCTTATTTTGAAAAGCTTTTGCACTTTGGTTTAATTTTTTTAATTTCGAACAAATGATTTATTCCTCTTCCAGCCTTAATTCATAAATTTTAGTGACCAGTATATTTTTTACGAATTATCGCAAAAAAGTTGAAGCATTGTTGCTTGTTCCCTAGACTTTGTTGAGTAGTGTATAATACTTATTATCGCAGAGAAGGCGCGCGTATTCGAATGCGCCGGAATTCACGCGAAGCCGCGGGCATCCGCGCGACTCGTTCGAGTTTCTCATGCGATAATAAGTATTATAGTAATGAAAATAAAGTTAAAATTCGTATGACACTGAAACTGCGCTCTGCTTCGCCGCTCTTTTGGTGTGATTTGAGCCTAAGGTGTTCAAATCAGAAAATAATAAGATACCAGTCAGGCAAGCCCGCAACAAAGCGACAAATATATATTATACTAGCTGCGCCTCGCGGTGATATAGTTCCCGTTTCCGTGGGATTACTGGGATCAAAAGTAGCTTATTATTTAATCCAGGGTATAAGCAATTCTGATACCAAATTTCATTCAAATCCATCCAGCCGTTTGAGCGTGAAAGAGTAACAAACTTACACACACACAAACTTTCACCTTTAAAATATTAGTGTCATAAATATTAATACAAGTGATTGCCTCAAATAGAGATTTATAGCGAAGCAACGTTCACATCTTTGACTTTATGAACGCAAACCGCCACATTATGTACAAGAGCGTGAGATCTGACCTGGCACAGGCGGCGTTATGGGGTAGGTGCTCATGTTGTGGTACAGCTGCAGGAACACGAAGGAGGGCGTGACGCCCCCGCCTCCGCCCCCCACCGCCCCGCCCCCGCCCCCTCCGCCCGCACCGCCCCCGCCCCCGCCCCCGCCTGCCCCCGCGCCGCTAGATGTCGTGTGCGCGTGGTTCGTCGGCCTGCAACACATCATATTCACTCTGACTTAACATGCCCTGCAGCTCCAATAACTACGTAGGTTATAAGGTTTTTTTTTCAAACGCGAACACTGTAACAGGAACCGAAGATGGATAAACAGTAGGTTGTTAGGTTTTTTCACAGATGATAGTTTCTATTCTACTTGATACTTCCATCTGCTCATATCGGAGAGGGTGACAGACCAATATAATGGCGGATAGACGGACAACTACGTAATCCTTTTTTCTTTTGTATTAGGGAAGGATCGGAGAGAGGTGGTCGGTGTGTCACCTGTGCCTCCTGGTGGGGCTCATGACGGAGATGGTGTTGGAGCGCTTGGAGCGCGCCAGCGGGGGCAGGTCGTCACGCTCCCTGCCCGCCGCCCCCGCCCCCGCCCCCGCTGTCGCAGGGACCGTGCCGTCACTGGCCGTCTGGAAGGACAACAACCACAGGAATTACAGCCTTACGTTCATTAAAATATGTCCTATAATTCGATTGAACTCGGAAATATGACTCAAAGTATTTTTTTCCAATTTTTTTTGCATTTCTTTGTTTTTTTATATTGTAATTTTTTTTTATTATAAAATCATTATCCAGTGCCAAGATGATGGCAGGATATACGAGTATAGTGGTACCTTCTGTAGTTGATGATGCTTGTTGTGAGCGGCGACGGCGGCGCTGGCCGTGACGCTGCTGGCGGCCGTGAGCCCGCCCTCCCCCGCGCCTCCCCCCGCGCCGCCCCCCGCGCCGCCCCCGCTCGCGCCTGCAACGCGCAACCCGGTTATGGCTGCTCGCACAACGTTACGTTATTCAGGATTAGTACTAAGCTAGGGTTTAATTTATTTTAAATTTGCCCTATTACTTACATAACTATTTTATTAAGTAAATTGTTAGATAATCGGAAATGGAATTGATAAATCAAATCAAATCATTTTATACGTTTACAGTAAGAAACCCAACAGCGAAATACGTCAGTCACGTGTTAATCATTTATTTATTTAGTCTTGGAAGACGTCCATCATGGGCGAGTACGTCATTGAAGAAGTCCATCATGGGCGAGTACGTCATGGAAGAAGTCCATCATGGGCGAATACGTCATTGAAGAAGTCCATCATGGGCTAGTCCGACATGGAAGAAGTCCATCATGGGCGAGTACGTCATTGAAGAAGTCCATCATGGGCGAGTCAAACATGGATGAAGTCCATCATGGGCGAGTACGTCATTGAAGAAGTCCATCATGGGCGAGTCCGACATGGAAGAAGTCCATCATGGGCGAGTACGTCATTGAAGAAGTCCATCATGGGCGAGTACGTCATGGAAGAAGTCCATCATGGGCGAGTACGTCATGGAAGAAGTCCATCATGGGCGAGTCCGACATGGAAGAAGTCCATCATGGGCGAGTACGTCATGGAAGAAGTCCATCATGGGCGAGTACGTCATGGAAGAAGTCCATCATGGGCGAGTACGTCATGGAAGAAGTCCATCATGGGCGAGTGCGTCTTGGAAGATGTCCATCATGGGCGATTCCGTCATCGTTATCGTCCATCATGGACGAGTACATAATAGTCAAAGCCCATCATGGGCGAGTATAATACCGCTAGGTACTTTTTTGCCATACTTTCAGTAGAAAAACAAAATTCATTAATTTAATAAGAAAGTGTTAGGAACAGCTAGGGAACTACTGCCTGTAGCGTTTCAGTTATCGGATGCGAGTCTAGTATAGTATACCATAGTAATTTAATTGTTTTATTGTTCATGATGTTTTTTTATCTGTTAATGGTGTGCAATAAAGTATTTTCTATCTATAATGTAGTTTGTCGGCTGCACTCACCGGGGTCCGAGTTGAAGGTGCAGAGGTGTGGATGCGCGTGCGGCGAGGTGCCGGAGATCTCCTCGGGGATGGCCTCGCAGGAGACCCGCATGTCGCTCTTCTTGGCCGGCTTCTTGCCGTGCAGCGAAGCCGACGTGCCGGCGCCGCTCTGACTCCTGAGGACACAAACACCTCTTATGCCGGGTTGCAATATTCAACTTACTAATAACCGTGGATCTGTCGCCATAGTAATATTGTTGTCTGTCAAAAAGTGTCCTACATTCTACAAAAATAGAAAGTTTGTATGTATGTACGTGGGTTCGCAGCTCGGCAGTAGGATCATCTCCTCCGGGTCGAGTGGGAGGTCGCGCGGCAGGTCGCGCGGCAGGTCGCGCGCCGTCACCTTCCACGAGGACGACATCTCGGGGGACGAGTTGGACCGACGCACGGGGTGACGGGACTTGCCCTGGAACACACACACACACACACTTCTTCAAATACACGCACTTGACTACAGGCCTAGTGCGGTAGCGACGGCGGCCGCCAAATATCAAACATATGAAAACGTTGATATAGGTCGCGCCACGTAAAAAGAGCGCTGGCTGTCAAACTGCGCAGTGGTCGATGATTGGTGGAGAGGTGTTGCGACGCACTTCATACCATTAATTTAGCGAGTGCTATTGGTTCGTCAGCGAGTGAACACAGGCGCAAACATACCCCCGCTACTTCCCCGACCAAGCTTTTTTTACGTGGCGCGATATATTGTCCACAGTGAAGGGCCTAAGGCGGGCACCTAGCGCGGTGGCTATGTGCGAGTTGAGGGTAGCGAGGGTTGCTCGTCTGAGCGTCTCAAGTTATGAGAGTATCAGGTGAGTGGTAGATGCGGGTACCTCGGGCACTATGAGCAACAAGTCCTCGGCGGGGTCGGCGGCGGCGGCCTGGCGCTGCGGGGACCCGGGGATGTTGATGGGCTGCGTGCACATCCTGGACACAATGTAAGGGTGGTATTACATTTATCAAATATCTTGGTCCAATGTACATTTGATCAAAGAAATTGGTCGACTTCATCAAATGTATTGTATTGTAATGTATAGTAAGAAATTTGATCAAATATTGAACATCCTAATTGGACAAAGCTATTTGATAAGTGTAATACCACCCTTACAGGTACATTCATAAATAAATATTCTTGGACATTACATACATAAAAATACATTCATTGCATAACCGTAACCACCAGAAACGAATAAACATTAGGACCTATAAATAAATATCATTGGACATTCCACACGACGTCATCTAGTCCCAAACTAACCAATTTAATGATTGTGTTATGGTAACCAAATGACTGATATACTACTATATTATTTTGTAAATACATAAATACAAAGAAAACACCCTGACTCGAGACAAATACTTGTCCCGCAACGGGGATCGAACCGTGAACCTCTGCGTCTCAAGCGGGCGCACACCCACTGCGGCACAGAGGTAGTCAAAACGACACTTCGTGACGTAATAAAAATGTAATGAAAGTAATTTTTAATTAAATGCGTAATGAGTAGTTGTATAAATAAAGGAACAATAGCTATTATGGCTATTAAATGAGTGAGAGCTAACCTGAGTTGTTGTGAGGACATAGAGCACTGCGCCGCTGCCAGCTGATTCCTCTTGTCCCCCGTCACCACCGAGTCCGAACTGAAACATATACATGATAGTCCACTTACATTCCTGATTCAATCTAGCGTGAACCATTACCATCTACTCAGGCCTTTTACATCTTTACTAGATGATTCATACAGCGTCAGGAGGCAAGCTTTGCCTACACTTAACGGGACACTGTAGTGCCTGGGACATTGTTAAGGTGGAATAGGCTTGCCCAGCACCTAAACCATCCTCTCAGCTGTCGGCCATATCCACAGGAAAGACAATGGTCAATACGTGTGGGACTGACTAGCCGCGAGTTTCCTCACGATGTTTGCCTTCAACGTAGCTCGTGTTAAAGTGAATATAAATTTTTCGATGCGCAAAGTCTATTGATGCACGGCCAGATTCGAACCCACGACTTCGGAACGAAAGTCGATCGAAGTACTTATCCACTTGGTGTGGGCCTAGCTTTTTTTACAGCGATCCCTTAAGAGCGGTCAACCCGGCTCACTTTTCATACAAACGCTCGTACGTGATTATGCCGTTGTAACAGATCTTTCTTTTAAACTTTTGGACTAATAGGTATCTTGTGCACTATATCTAGGTTTCTATCGAAACTAAAAATCAAAATTTTGAGAAACAAATTCAGTATAAGCTTCCAAAAACCTGCTTTTAGCATAAATTTTACCTGAACTTTGGCCGTTCATAATGTACTCATAAATTGTAAACGTAAAGAAAATATTGTCATAGAAACCTTGCAAATCTTATGGAGATTCTAAATGACTAATATTTATTTTACAAACTTGTAAGGCTTACTGAAAAACACGTATTTCCTGGAACACTTTTTATGAAATTTCCGCACACTATTTTTCGAGTGAGCGAGTGAGCGGCGAAAGTACCTACTGAATGCCGAGCGCTGAGGCGCTATCTCTCTTTTTTCGCTTTGCTTCTTTTTCTAGCATTGCGCTGGATGAAACAACAAGCTTTTCAGCTATGCCCGCGTCGATGATGGACGCACCGGGAAGGGCCACCTTAATAATCTAAATAGTCAAACGTCAGTGGGAAGGGAAGGGAAGGGTAGGCAGTTACCTGGATTTATGCAAGTCCAGCGTGTCGTCGGGCGCGCCGGCGGGGGGGCGGGGCGCGCGGGGGGAGGACGCGGAGCCGCTGCGGGAGCGGACAGACGTCTCCGACTGAGGGGGGGGGGACGATAAGACAACACTTTTAAAAGACACATAATCACATAAAGACCTCAATGATAATTATGTTGAACGGGCTTTTCTCTTTTAGAAACAGGAAATATAATTATGCTATTCCTGTGAAAATACAATAAATAAACAACATTCATAAATATTTGATCGTTGTTTACGTTGAGGTGTTGTTGCTCGATTCTTGTCCTTGGTGTGTCCTACAAATTTACGGCCGAAATTAATATTCAATCCGACGCACATTCGCAGATCTATCTCCATAGCGAGTTGTTATACAACACAATTTGCATGGCACCATTTTACAGATAACAGCGTTGCTATGGCAATAGATCTGCGATCGTTCCTCGGATTGAATATTAATTTCGAGAGTTAGAGTAATGTGTGTATGTACCGTGTGCCTCGAGTCCCCCAGGCCGGAGGAGGCGGGGGTGTGCGCGGGGGAGGCGGGCGGCGCGGGGGAGGCGGGGGAGGGGGAGGGGGAGGGGGAGGGGGCCGGGTTCAGCAGCGCAGCCACGTCCTGCAGCGGGGACTCCAGTAGGTAGTCCCAGTTCATCTGAAACACAACACATTACTCTTAATGACAATTTCAACAGTTTTAGATTAGAAAAATAGTACTTAAGTTCTAATCAAAATATCATCCGGGCTTCTGCGGTGTGGTCAGATCGGTCTCGTCATTACGTGGCTTACATGCTCTGTTTTTACTGTGATTCAAGTTAAATAAAAGATGGTTTCGCAACAGCTACAACCAATTGTTCCCGTTGCTGTTGTTCATATGTTCATACATAGCTGCATAATGTACGACTTAATTTTAACTTTTATCATATTCTTTGTCACATTATTATTATTATTTTGACATGATTTACAAGTTTATAATAATTGATTCTGTTTTTTAATACTGTATGTTTCTTATGTTTGTAATAATGAATTTCAAAATGATGTACATTGTTCTTGAATAAAGAAATGTATGTGTTAGTGACCTGGTTCTGCAGTCTGAGCAGCCAGCACACGTCCCCGGTGGGCGCGCGCACGTGCAGCGAGGTGTACAGACCTGGTTCTGCAGTCTGAGCAGCCAGCACACGTCCCCGGTGGGCGCGCGCACGTGCAGCGAGGTGTACAGACCTGGTTCTGCAGTCTGAGCAGCCAGCACACGTCCCCGGTGGGCGCGCGCACGTGCAGCGAGGTGTACAGACCTGGTTCTGCAGTCTGAGCAGCCAGCACACGTCCCCGGTGGGCGCGCGCACGTGCAGCGAGGTGTACAGACCTGGTTCTGCAGTCTGAGCAGCCAGCACACGTCCCCGGTGGGCGCGCGCACGTGCAGCGAGGTGTACAGACCTGGTTCTGCAGTCTGAGCAGCCAGCACACGTCCCCGGTGGGCGCGCGCACGTGCAGCGAGGTGTACAGACCTGGTTCTGCAGTCTGAGCAGCCAGCACACGTCCCCGGTGGGCGCGCGCACGTGCAGCGAGGTGTACAGACCTGGTTCTGCAGTCTGAGCAGCCAGCACACGTCCCCGGTGGGCGCGCGCACGTGCAGCGAGGCCCACTGCGCGCACCAGCACGCGCACGCGGCCCCGCCCGCGCCCGCCGCCGCGCCGCCGCGCCACCACGTCGCCTCCTCGCTGTCCTGCACACAACCACCACGACCACCTTTATACTATACACCGACTACTGCGACACAACTGTGTAGCTCGCGACCATTGAGGTACAATCTATAGAGACACAATTAGACAAATAAAATGTCCGCGCCAAAACTCGGCGCACTCTACGTAGTAGCCGAGTTTTACTTTTTTGCGTACAAGCGACATTGAACATTAAAACAAACGACGTAACGTCTACATTATAAATGTCAAATTTCATTGAAGAACATTGAATTTGCTAGGACATTTTTTGAGTGTTGTCAGCTTGTGAATCTTTAGTATAGTAACTCGATGATGGCGCCACGTTAAAAGTTTTGCTAGGCTATGGAATACTAAAAATAATATTTTTTTAATTTTGATCTACAGATTCTTTCTACGAGTATAACATACAACTTACCACTTCTTTGGATATCCTCTCGAACCTCTGCGTGAATTGATTGAGAATTTCCACGAGAGGGTCTGTTGCTTTACTGTTCTCTGATGAGTTTTGTCTGCAATAAACACAAAATGTTGAATGTTGTCATTGTTTCTCTGCTTCTTTGCTAAAAAAAAAGCCTACAGTACATTAAATATTTTTAAGAAATACGTGCCTTTGTATATTTCAACATCATCACAAGCAAAATTCTAAAAATTCTACAAAATTCCAGCCAGGTTGTGCATGAATGTGGTTTAAGCAAGCATAGTTTTACCCATGAAATTACTATAATTTGCGTGTGAGTACCATTCATGTAATTGCGTGTACGAAGAAAAACAGAGCTAAAGCAGATATTTGAATAGAAATAGCATCAGTATGTACAAGGAGGTGTCGCTACTCATGCAGCTGTGTGTCAGGTCATGACATGCGACCTGCGACCTACAAGCCTCAAGTCAGCTGGTGAAGCGCACGAGCCTGTGTGAAGTAACTGTTAAAGAACAAAGGACATTAGCTACGTCCACACTGTGCCCTTTTTTGTTCATCAAAGGCATGCGTCACAGCGCAGTCAACAGCGCACGTGAAGCATGCCCTTGACGCTTGTGCTATGACAGTTGAAAGCGTAGCGCGCGCTGTGATATTTGTCTTCCCAACGCGGATGGATTTCTGTGCCTCAACCGGTCAACAACAAGATGGCGGACGCAGAAAAAGAAATTACTTTAAAGTTTAAGGAAGATTACAGAAGCTTTCCTCAACTTTGAGATCCAAATAATAAACTTTGCACAAATAAAATAAAATAGGTACTTAGGTACCTATTTATTTTTTCTGGAATTTCTTATGACCACATAAGCCGTATTCCACCAAGTAAAATGTTGTCGTCGTAGGTACCATGTTTCATCAAGCTTACTGAAACTACGACTGAACTAAATGACTATGTTAGTGTTGCGTTCGTTGACGCATTCAATTATTGATTGCGCCAAAAGAAAGGAGAATAGAAAGATGACGACGAAAGTTGAAGATGATAGGGCACAGTGTGGACTTAGCTATTGGGAGAGTCGTAGTGGAGGAGGCACGGTGGTAGGGAGCCGCGGTGGGATACAACTAGGTGGTACGAACTAGGGCTTTCAGAGATTAGAATTTATGCGTGTATCAAATAAGTTCCGAAATTCTACAAGCATTTAGTTGCTTAGCTTGGGACTAGATGACGCCGTGTAAAATGTCCAAGGATATTTATTTATTCTATTCATATAGGGCACGAGTTGGAGCCTACATATATGGGGTTCAGGAGATGGTAGACAATGTTTTTAGCTAGTTTTTACAAGGTATCAATGATTTTACGGCTAGTAACTGTCTTATGAGAGCTGAGAGAACTGCTTTTGGGGGCTTTTAATTTCACGGAAGTTTCAACTTTGAATAGTGATGTGCCCTATAGTGACCTTATTATATCAGTCACCTGGTTACCATAACACAAGCATTAGGTTGCTTAGCTTGGGACTAGATGACGCCGTGTGGCATGTCCAAGGATATTTATTTCATTAGGGGAACTTCTTTGACGGTTGTGGATATGAATTGGGATTAGGGGTGTCGCTTTTAGTGGATAAGGAGGATAGTGGGGGGGGATAGTCCACCTGGTGGTGTGTCCGCTGCCGGGGTGCAGGTCGGAGATGGAGAGCGAGCTGGAGGTGTCGGTGCTGCGCGAGTGCTGCAGCGACCACTTGCTGTAGCTGCGCACACAACACACGTTACCCGCCGGCACGAGACCTGTTGCCCCGCCCTGATCCAAGATCTATCTCCCCATACTCTATGCTGGCGACTGGCTCATATAGTCACGGTGGCATTTGACAGCCGGACCCACCCTGCGCGGGTCCCCTACGGGTCTGATAGTATCTACCATTATCCAGACTTGGACTATCGGTTTCGGACTTTCGGTTTTTAGACACTCGGCCCGTTCCGGCTCAGTCCGACCCTGCAGGGCTATTGCCTAACTTGTCGCCAAAGCAAAATTTGTCGCCATCACGACTAAACTCTCAAGTATTACAACTGATAGATTTGACGAAAAAATGGTTTAACTGTCAAATCTGACAACTTATACTGTCAATTTTGACAGTCTATTCGCGATGGCGATGATTTTAGTTTGACATCAAGTTAGGCAATAGCCTTACTGTTACTGGTCTCTACCAACCCCATGAAGCATCCCGGTGCGGGAGCATCACAAACTGTGCCCGCGCTGTACTATGCATTCCAATACTAGGTTTCATTGATAGTCTTGCTAGTTCTATCGGTCACGATCTACCGTCGATGATCTAGGCTAATTTATTGTCAGTGAAAGCAAGATCGAGTAGCCCACAGTTAGTAGCGAAGCAGGTAAGAACGCTCCGGTTAGTAAGAAGGTTGAGTTAGTAGTTTAAAGCCAATTCGCGCGCTTCCATAGCCCGATAAGAGAAGTACGGAGGCGATACTGTCTGCGTGCTTATACGGAATTTTGAAGCTCACTCAGGAATAAGAAATGGGTTGTTGAGGTTTATTGCGTAACATAATTTTTACTTTTGTAAGCACATTTGAGTAAAATATTGAAAATCAAAATCTCAACAACCCATAAAGCCTATATTCAAACAAAAAATCACCACACCACTAGACTTTACCTGTCTTTGTAAAATCATCTTATATGCATGCCGTCTCTCTTAAAAGACTGAGACCTAAATGTTAAGAGTTCGTTGAGAAGTATCGCGAACATTTGAGGCAATCTGTACAACTCACCGCTTCACTTCTGGCTGGGTCGGTTGAGTGGGCTGACTCGGCTCACTCTCACCGTCATTCACTTGCACTTGGATATGAGATAGCGGCTGTTCCGACTGTGGAGGGCAATCCAATCTTATTAGTGGTTGCGTAATTCAATGTCCAAGTTAATGTTGCTTCAAATAAGATAGTAAATAGAATATGTAGTATCATTAAGAGAATGTTAAATCCGCCTTCCGTTTTTCTCAGGTTATGGCACTTTGAAATACTAGTTTTCCACTTAACAACTTTTGACTCCAAATATACTTAATTTGAGCCTTCTTATAGCATAAGTTTCAAACTGTAAATAAAAATATATCAGGAAAAGAGTAATAGATTAAATTGTATGAAGACAAGTTAGTAAAGTAACCTGTGGCGGTGCGTCGGTGTCCGGCGGCATGGTCGTGGTTGGCGCCGGCGTGTGCAAGGGCGGCAGTGGACTCGATATGCTCTCCGCGTGCTGCTTGCACAGCGTCGCACAACTGCCGGAGATAACATACATTAGTGGCAATTCTGAGTGTCGCAAAAGCTAAACTAAGCTAACTAAAATTATTGCCATCCTTTTTATTTCCATCGCTATGAAAGGGACGGCAACAATTTTAGTTAGCTTAGTTTAGCTTTTGCGACACTCAGAATTGCCACTATTGAGTACCTACTTATACAAATGTTATATCACCAAGGGTAGCTTGTCTCAAGTTGGCTTGAAACCAAATTGATCGCAATCAAAGAAAAATCACTGTAAATCGCGAAAACAGATCGCGGATTCCTGTAATTTTTGATGGTAAGATATTTAACATAACTTTTATTTCCATAATAAAAATGACAAATAACTAGGTAATCACAGTAAAATCAAGAGGCCGCGCCACCACTTACGGGAACTAAATTTGTATATTATTACGTACTACACACACATTTAGTTGTAATATGCAAAAGGTTTTCTTTCCAATCAACTGGCTAAATGTTCAAGCGTTATTGGAAAATTGGCCCATCTTACTGGGAACATTTAGTTCTGCGATGGCAGCGCCGCGTCTATCTGACTTTCCCTGGTGTAGGGAGTCGCGTTGGAACAGGCATTAGAATCACCTAGCTTGTATGTAAGACGAAGATATAGAAGTATAAACGATATTTTATTTCTTCCTTCAGTGGCTATGATATCGAGAGTGGAGGATAGTGATATAGTGGTGTTAGTTACCGATCGCAGAGTCCCTGCTTGAGCGAGTTCTGCTGGCAGCCCGAGGTGGTGATGGTGACCAGCTTGTGCCCCACCAGCCACGTCATCGACTGCCCGCCCTCGAACAGGAACTGCGCCGTCTCGCTCCTGCAACACAATATACTTATAGGCCGCGCTACGTAAAAAAAGCTTGGTCGAGGAAGTAGCGGGGGTATGTTTGCGCCTGTGTTCACTCGCTGACGAACCAATAGCACTCGCTAAATCAACGGTATGAAGTGCGCCGCAACACCTCTCCACCAATCATCGACCACTGCGCAGTTTGACAGGAGGGAGAGGGGGGGGGGGAAGGGGGCGATCTACCTAGTAGGCTTGGAGCTGCAAGGCGTGGCGGTGTACCGCGCCAGCAGCTCCACGCAGGTCTCCGTGAGCTCCACGTGGAAGGGGGGGGGGGAGGGAGGGCTACCTTGTAGGCTTGGAGCTGCAAGGCGTGGCGGTGTACCGCGCCAGCAGGTCCACGCAGGTCTCCGTGAGCTCCACGTGGAAGGGGGGGGAGGGGGGGCTACCTTGTAGGCTTGGAGCTGCAAGGCGTGGCGGTGTACCGCGCCAGCAGGTCCACGCAGGTCTCGGTGAGCTCCACGTGGAAGGGGAGGGGGGGGGGGGGCTACCTTGTAGGCTTGGAGCTGCAAGGCGTGGCGGTGTACCGCGCCAGCAGCTCCACGCAGGTCTCCGAGAGCTCCACGTGGAAGGGGGGGGGGAGGGAGGGCTACCTTGTAGGCTTGGAGCTGCAAGGCGTGGCGGTGTACCGCGCCAGCAGGTCCACGCAGGTCTCCGTGAGCTCCACGTGGAAGGGGGGGGAGGGGGGGCTACCTTGTAGGCTTGGAGCTGCAAGGCGTGGCGGTGTACCGCGCCAGCAGGTCCACGCAGGTCTCGGTGAGCTCCACGTGGAAGGGGAGGGGGGGGGGGGGGGGGGCTACCTTGTAGGCTTGGAGCTGCAAGGCGTGGCGGTGTACCGCGCCAGCAGCTCCACGCAGGTCTCCGTGAGCTCCACGTGGAAGGGGGGGGGGAGGGAGGGCTACCTTGTAGGCTTGGAGCTGCAAGGCGTGGCGGTGTACCGCGCCAGCAGGTCCACGCAGGTCTCCGTGAGCTCCACGTGGAAGGGGGGGGAGGGGGGGCTACCTTGTAGGCTTGGAGCTGCAAGGCGTGGCGGTGTACCGCGCCAGCAGGTCCACGCAGGTCTCCGTGAGCTCCACGTGGAAGGGGGGGGGAGGGGGGGCTACCTTGTAGGCTTGGAGCTGCAAGGCGTGGCGGTGTACCGCGCCAGCAGGTCCACGCAGGTCTCCGTGAGCTCCACGTGGAAGGGGGGGGAGGGGGGGCTACCTTGTAGGCTTGGAGCTGCAAGGCGTGGCGGTGTACCGCGCCAGCAGGTCCACGCAGGTCTCCGTGAGCTCCACGTGGAAGGGGGGGGGGAGGGAGGGCTACCTTGTAGGCTTGGAGCTGCAAGGCGTGGCGGTGTACCGCGCCAGCAGGTCCACGCAGGTCTCGGTGAGCTCCACGTGGAAGGGGAGGGGGGGGGGGGCTACCTTGTAGGCTTGGAGCTGCAAGGCGTGGCGGTGTACCGCGCCAGCAGGTCCACGCAGGTCTCGGTGAGCTCCACGTGGAAGGGGAGGGGGGGGGGGGGCTACCTTGTAGGCTTGGAGCTGCAAGGCGTGGCGGTGTACCGCGCCAGCAGGTCCACGCAGGTCTCGGTGAGCTCCACGTGGAAGGGGGGGGAGGGGGGGCTACCTAGTAGGCTTGGAGCTGCAAGGCGTGGCGGTGTACCGCGCCAGCAGGTCCACGCAGGTCTCCGTGAGCTCCACGTGGAAGGGGGGGGAGGGGGGGCTACCTAGTAGGCTTGGAGCTGCAAGGCGTGGCGGTGTACCGCGCCAGCAGGTCCACGCAGGTCTCGGTGAGCTCCACGTGGAAGGCGGCCGAGGCGCTCCCTCCGCGCGTCAGCCCGGCGGACCGAGGCACCGCTCTTGATCCCTGTATAGACAACACATTAGTAAAACCTAACGTAATTATCACTTCTAAACCTGCATCTTAAGGTGAAAGCGCCAGGGTTGCCAGCAAATTCTGATTTTTTTTGTTGTATTTTTAATGAATTATTAATAATTGCAATTATTATTAGGAAATACAAAAACGTTGTCCGCGCTAGTTATATTTTGATCAAGATACAACCTAACGTTGTCCAAGAAAATTTTAATTTGGTGCGCTACCTGTTCGCTTTCACCTTACAACAGGCCCCTGAAGTTTCTACGAATACTTACTGGGCCTTGTATTTTACATTGAAGATAGAGTTCTAATGTGTCTGAATAACTCACGAGACTAGAACTCCGCTGCCTGTTCGACGAGTCTTCGTTGGCGGCCCCGTGTTGGAAATTATTCGTTCTCGAATGCAGCTGCTCTTCGAATGGCATTATTATATAGTTGTGGAGACCCTGCAAGGAATTAATCAATGCATTTATTAATCAGGTTCCCAATACTTCACTACACTGCTCATTGCGCACGTACATTCAAAGCCAAAATTGGCTACATAAGTCATCTCAGAGTCTATCCTCATATAACATAGCAGAAATGGGTCTCCGTAGCCAAAACCGGCTAGGATGATTATTATTACACTAATATTTTAAAGAGAGTCTGAATTTGTTTGAATCTTCAACTGTATTCGAAAAACCTTTTAACAATTTCAAATGCAAATTATTCCTAATAGATTTCAAACGAAGTCAATAAGTACGTAAAATCTCGATAACAGTAAATCATGCATTTGTGGATTTGGAATAGGAGTAGAATCACCTAGCTTTAGACGTTTCAATGTGATCCTCGTTCACAATTCAATTCATAAATCATTTATCCAATATTATTATAGGTTTTATTGGATAAATGATTTTTGAATGATATTATGAGCGAATGTTAAGATACTGACGTGAATGATGAACCGCACGAAGTTCCGTCTGTACGAGAGGCGGCACTTGAGGAACCAGGCGGCGATGACGTGGTGAGCCAGCGACACCACGTAGTGGTTGTAGCGGGACGGGTTCGTGTACGGCAAGAGGATCGCGAACACGGACATGTACTGGTCTTCCACGAACGATGCGAACACTTTCGGCAGCCGTGTTAATGCTGGAAGGACAAAATACTTTTTTACAAACATTTTCGGATCCACTGAAAAAAATCAGACCAAGAAAAGAGCCTTGAGTCACACCGTTATATGAAGTTTGCTACAATGACCTTTTTATTTGTTCTGAAGGTAGAAATCAAACCGAGCAATAAAATGATTAACGGTGAAACACAAGGCAAGAGAAATTTGGAGAAATAATCCTACTTGCATGGTAACAATAAGTATCTTACGGGGTCAAATGCTTCACAAAAAGCCAAGAAATTTAAATGAGTATATTAAAAAACGTATTCGTAAAGTACTCACTAGACAAGAACTCTAGCATCGGGCTGGCGATCGCCTGCGTGTCGGATATCTTGGAGAGGTCGAGCAGTACTTCCGGCAGCATCTTCACCATAGTGTCCCGCGTCTCCAGCGTGAAGATGGTGAGCGCGTTGATGTACGGCTGCGGGGAGCGGAGAACTGGAAGCGACAGATATAAACATATTAAACCAGATCTTAAAAGAAAGAAAGAAGAGCATGGATAAAAAACAGATAAACTGTGCTAGCGGCTATACGCTCAATAGAGAAGGTGCTTCTACAGGTAGAATTAAAGCTACCAGTCCTATCAACCATCGCAGTTTGTTAGAGATTAGTTGCTCAAGTAGCAATAATGTTCGCTATCGAGTAAGCAGTCAACGGGCGATGAATGTAAAATGTTGAAGAGTAAGAGTTGCATGTAATGTCAGTGCGGTACTCACCCATGCCGTACTTGAGCAGACAGCGCACGATGCGCTGCTGCGTCTGCGGCTCCAGGTAGCTGTGGTAGGGCGCCATGGCGGCCAGCGCCGGCAGCGTGGCGCCGTGGAACTCCGACAGCAGCAGCTTCTGTCCACCAGTCATGCGCACGCACTCCGGGAAACACAGGCTGCGGTCAGAGATCTGGAACACACCCAGACAGTAAACATTAACAACGCTTCCTCACCACATACGATACTTTACATAAACATTCAAGTTCATTCGATATCTCCTCCGCTTCTGTCGCCGCCCGGCACCGCCCGCTGCGCCTGCGTGCGGGTCTCACCATGGCACAGAGCGTGGAGGCCAGCAGGTCCAGGTCCTGCGCGCGCAGCACGCCGCCCGGCACCGCCCGCTGCACCTGCGTGCGGGTCTCACCATGGCACAGAGCGTGGAGGCCAGCAGGTCCAGGTCCTGCGCGCGCCGGCCGACGGCGAGCGCGCGCGCCTGCAGCAGCGGCGGCAGCGCGCGCAGCACGCCGCCCAGCACCGCCCACTGCGCCTCGCGGGCCAGCGCGCCGGCCACCACGCGCGCCACGCGACCCACCGGCACCACGCACGAGCCCTGCATCATCACACAACATCACCATCGTACACGGAACAGACGACGGTAACGACCGGAGCGATCGCATTTCGTTTATTTATTTATTTATTTATTATTCGGAAAACCAACAGCTAAAGTAGACAGAAATAGATACAATAATAGCTCTAGAAAGCCAATTACAGGTTCTCACTGATAGAAACATAAAATTTTATATAATATAAATATGTGAACACTTGCTAAAATATAACCTAATATGAAATTTTGTAAATAAACTATACCATATACATAGCACCGACTATAAGATAATAAGATAAACATTATCGAAAACAATATACCTACCTAATTGTTAAAGAAATGCCGTGCTAAGCACCGCCTTGCCTCGCCAATGTTACTGTTAAATGGGTCAATGTCCATTGTTTTACTAAAACTATTAACGATATCACTCGCTCTTAACATGAATGAATTCTGTCTGTAGTTAGTGGAGGCTACTGGGACCGCTAGCGGAGGGTTATGTCTAAGAACCCTTCGTGGGATATTAAATTGTAATTTACTAAGGAGGTCCGGGCAATCAACATCATTATGAATAATTTTAAGGATATATAAATAATCCGAAATATCACGTCTATATTTGAGTGGTAAAAAATGAAATTTTTTACAGAGTTCGTCATAGTTATGAGAATGATAGGGGATCTTAAGTCTAAAACATAGGTATCTTAAAAAACGTCTTTGAATCGCTTCAATACGATCAATATAAATGCCGTAGCATGGGTTCCATATCTGGGATGCATACTCTAAGTGACTCCTAACAAACGTGCTGTATAGAATTTTTATGGTTTTAGCCTCTGTAAAGCTTTTAGAAAGACGCATTACAAACCCAAGAGCTCTAGATGCTTTACTTACTATCTTTCCAATGTGTACATCAAATAACAATTTAGAGTCATGGTAGACTCCAAGATCCCGTATACTATCATTTTTTGTAAGTACTTGTCCTTGCAATGCGTAGTTAGTATTGATAATATTGCTTTTACGTGTGAAGGTTATAACTGAACATTTAGAGGGATTCAGTTCGAGCTTGTTAATACGACAGTAGTCTTCTAAGCGACACAGATCATGTTGTAGGACAATCATGTCCTCGTCAGATGATATAGTAGAAAAAATTTTCATATCATCGGCAAAGCACAATAAGTTCGAAGATTGAAGGCATGAATCTATGTCCCTAACAAAGATTATGAAGAGAAGGGGACCAAGCAGGGACCCCTGCGGTACACCACTGGGCACAGGAACCCAGCTAGATATATAATTATTGAGGACAACAGCCTGAGATCTGTTATCAATATAGGATGAAAACCACCTTAGCAAATCACCGCGAATACCCGACTGGTTAAGCTTATGTAATAGGATAATGTGATCAATTTTATCAAAATATTTGCTATAGTCAGTGTATACTACATCCACTTGTTGACCATTGTCCATAGCTTCTGTTATGTAGTCATTCAGTATGATAAGATTTGACACAGTAGATTTATCTTTTAAAAAACCATGTTGAAAGGGACTAAACGTGTTTTTTAAGGCAGAGTATACTTGATTGTATATTATTCTTTCAAAGATTTTAGCTATGATGCAAAGTTTTGATATGGGCCTATAGTTAGTAACCTCAGCTTTGGATCCTTTCTTGTGGACTGGGGTAATAAATGCCGATTTCCAGACCTTGGGAACAATATTGGTGGATAATGATTTTTTAAATAGAATTGATATAGGATAAGCAACAGAAGAAGCACACCTTATAAGAAATTTAGATGAAATATGGTCAGGACCCGGTGCTTTGGCTGTATCTAATTTATTCAGCAGAGTTTTAATTTCAATTTGATTAATTTCGATTGAACTTATATCTGAAGATAAATTAAGCTGAGCATCGGCAAGGGGATCGCAAGGAACGGTAGATGTATTGGATAACGATGCATTATGAAAGGTAGAATGAAAATATGAAGAAAAAGCATTACAGATAGAGGATCCACTCGAAATATCGGTATTATTATATGTCATTGAACTAGGAATAGAGTGTGATTGAGTTTTATTCTTAACAAACGTCCAAAAATGTTTGGGGTTTTTAGTAATGGAATCCTCAGTCAGTTTAATATAGTTTTGATATGATGTAGATTCCAATCTATTTACTCTGTCACGCAGCAACTTGAACGACTTTTATACAAAAAGAAACCCGTCAATCTGAGTTCCAAGAAGCTCGTTCGTTTACGGAGGCTGCAGTGCGGTGTTACCGGCGGCGGGTCCCTCGGCGGCGGCGGCTGCTGGCCGCGCACCAGCGGCGGCTCGGCCAGCAGGAAGGGGGAGCACAGCGGGCGCATGCGCAGCGACGCCGCGCCGCTCACCGCCGCGCCGGCGCCGTCGTAGCAGAACCCCACGCAGTTGAACGCGTTCGCGCGCAGACCGAACAGCATCTCGAATATCTGACACACGACATAATCGCACGAATTTAGTTAGTAATTTGTAGATTTCTTGAGATGAAAATGAAACATTAAGAGTATGTTGTCTGTTACCTTGAGCCTCAACTCCGGATGGTGCTGGAACAGCGCCGGCCGCTTGTAGTGGTGGTCGAGATGGTCCAGGAGGACCAGGAAGCATCGAAGTGGTATCGTCGCGGGCGACGCTAACAACTGGAACAAACATCACATTATCAAAACATATGCAAACGGGTATTTATCACGAATTTTACCTTTAATCAGTCAGTTTTTCAGTCTTCCCGCGACCACGGCTGGTGCAATCCGGTCGAAACGTCGGGCGAATATTAAAGGTAAAATTAGTGATAAATACCCGTTTGCATATGTTTTATAATGTGTTCTGATCGCGAAAGTTTAAAAAAGACAATCACATTATCACACCACGTAAAGGGAATGCACACGATGCCCGCTGGGGACTGTAGTCACAGGGCTTGGAACCGGTTTGAAATTTACCTGTTCGGAACCGGTAAAAACCGTTGTTTCAATGTTTTTCGTTCGGAACGCAAACATTATCGCGAACTAATGAAAAACCTCAATGAACCGGTATATCCAAGTGTACCTAAAGCGCGTAGGTTTTCAAAGTTGGCAAATCTTGGCGGCTAGGCGCGGCGCTGGCGTGCTCGTTCGCTACGAGGGAAAGAACTAATCATTTTCGTTCTATACCGGTGTTTCGAACAAAAACCGCTTGGACAGTTTAGCTCGCTTAACCGCTCCATAACCGCTCCAATATACATTAGCACGTTACCGCAATGAAAAGGTTGTAGGTATTTAAGGCCAAACCGGTTTGAAATTTTTTCCGGTTTCCAAGCTCTGGTCACCAGGGATTCATTATAGTTCATTATTATCATCATTCCAGCCCATTTCCACCCACTGTTGGGTATAAACCTCCTCCCATATGCCATTCTATCCGATCCCTCGTGAGATAGTTAAGAAGAAAAAAATTGTGGTAATGCTAGTGTTGTGTGTCAGACGCACGGCGCCGTGTACCTTATCGTGCAGCAGCTGCAGCAGTCCGGCCACCGCCTGCCGGAGGTCGGCCGTGTCCGCGTCGGCCGGCACCGGCACGTCGCTCACGTACATCTCGAACGGACGGTTCAGGATCTGCAAACACATTCACATCACTACACTGAATGGGGGTTGCAATCGGTCTCTTAACCAGTTCAGAATTTCAGATGCCCGGACGTACCTGCGGAATAAAACCGACCTACCTTGTGCTGCAAGTGGACTGGATGTCCTGCGGGAAGCTTAAGGGTTCGACAAGTCAAGTGGAATTATGTCCTTCAGAAGCTTAAGGGTTTGACAGGTTAAGTGGACTGTTTCCTTCAGGGTTCGACAAATCAGTGTACCTAGCTGGGCGTGCGTACCTTCTCCAGCAAGTCGATGAGGTCGGTGCAGGCGTCCAGCGCCGCCAGCGCGGTCAGTGCGCGCGCGGCACAGGCCCTCAGGCTGCAGTCGGCATCGCTTGCGCATGCGCCCAGCACCGGCACGCCGACTAGCTCCACCAGCTCAGACCCGTACACGTATCTGAGGACAGCACTCAGTAAAAACCACACCAAGGTAAAAAAAACATATTTTTTAGGCATTTTTAGATCCTTTGACGATGTCTAGATGTGTAGATGTCTAGGGAGTCGCGTTGGAACAGGCATTAGAATCACCTAGCATGTAAAACGAAACTTAAGTGATCCTTGAGGTCCTACAAGAATAAATGATTTTTCTTTCTTTCTTTCTAAAGGAAAGTCAGGGTTGTGTCCAAATACAATATTTGGTAGATTTTAGTAGACCCATCTTAGAAAACTAACTGGTTTCGTCACACTGATGTCCATTGATGCACATCCGGGTTTCAAGCCTTTGGATTGAAAGTTAAGCACGGACCCATTCGGCCGAGCTAACTCTTTTTTTCAATGAATTAATTTAACTCTGTCAAGCTTGCAACGCTAGACCCATTTAGATGTATTAAAGAGTCACAATCTAACAGCTGACAGATATTAGATTGTGAGTATAACACTCAAAAATGTGCGTGCAAATTCAATGTTCTACAATGACATTTGACATTTGAATGTAGACGTTATGTCGTTACGCAAATAAGAAAAACTCTGCGCACTACGTAGCGTGCGCCGAGTTTTGGCGTTTACATTTGATTTATCTGATCGTGGCTCTATAATAGATCTAACGGCTAGACCGCATACCTATTCCTGTGTATGAACGCCATGAGTTGTTGCAGCGTGTGCGTGCGCACGGCAATGCGCGGCTCGTGACGCAGGTACTTGTCCGCCAGCGCCAGCGCCGCGCCCACCCACTCGCTGCTGCTGGGCGCCAGCGCGCCTGCGCGGCACGACACCAGCCGCATCGTGGACGCCTCCTGCACGTTACACATTCAAACTATGTAGAATAGAATAGAATAGAATAGAAAAAGTTTTTATTTTCCATCAACATAAACATGGGTAATATACAAATGAAAATACTTATTGACAATCGAGTGATAAGAAAATAAGGCTACCCCTCAGCATTTGCTCCAAGCACTATCATGACTGTTGGAGCGCTGGTTTTCAGTGGTGGTTTTCAATGTTGTTGCACTATTCATTATTAATCTTCATCATCAATAGCTAGACCTAGGTACTATACCTAAGTAGGTATAGGCGACCAAGAAATTAGTTTACCACTTTTGATGACATCTCCCAGTAACATAATTATTCGCTAAGGATTATAGGAATGACAGATCCTGACGTAGCAGTTATTAATCTGTCAATCGAAAATAGCCCTTGATGTTTATGATATTCAGCCTTAGAGTGGTAAACCAATTTCTTGGTCAACTATACCTACTTACTCGTACCTATGCTCATTCTATTTCTTTGTGCTTTGTGTCTTTATTTGTCTGTACCTACTTACCTATTTTTATGTATGTCTGTGCTATTGTTACTAAATAAACGTTATTCTATTCTATTACTTGGATCTCATGGAAGCTTTCGACTGTACAATCGATATTTTAAAATAATGTGACTTGGTAATTATTAACATATTTTTCAGGATATATCGATAGATCGACAACATTTAATATGATAACAAAACATCTTTATAGATATCAAAAATATCAGGCTAAAACAAAAGCTGGTGTAGCAAGGGAGCATCTTTAGTCCTATATTGTTTTATAATCACATAGTCAATTTTCTTATGAAATTGTATGCGAAAATATTACAAAGTAACTGGTCGACAAGTATTTAGAAATAAATAGTTTTAAAGTGAATATTGGTAGTGTGTGGTCGATAGTTACCGGTCGGTCGTGCCCGGCGCAGTCGACGAGGTCGAGCAATGCGTCGGGGTCGGGTCCCTCTCCACCCCCCGCGTCCACCAGCTCCTCCAGGCTGGACACCAGCTGGTGCAGCTTGGAGTGGATCATCTCGTTCGGGGGGTCGTAGCTCTCTGCAACACACACAGAGCAACATTACAAACAGAACATTTAAATTAATAATCCCTTGATCTAAATGGATCTTGTATTAGGTGCTTGCATAGCGCTCTTTGGAGAGCACCGTGGCTAATCTGGAATAAATAGTATTGTATTAAAATTGTTGCAGGTCCGTTACTTAAATAGTTGTAAGCGAGTGCAAGGGTGTGGGGTGTCCATCATGGACCTAGTATAGTATAGTACCTGGACGAACAGTGAGCGTGCCACCGAGAGGGACAAAAATTGCAATGAATCCATAGTTTCGTAGTACAAAATTCCGCGCATCAAGTTGCCGGCCATACAAAAAAACGGTGAGGTTTGATCACGCGATGAGGGACAAAAGATCTAATGCTTTGTCTCTTTTACTCACAAGAATGTTGTATATATTCTTCTCTGTTCTTGTGTGACTGAGAAAGACATAAACAGCGCTCTCTCTCTGGTCTGTGTCTGTGACGCGCTACATACTGCGGCATCACTGAAACCAGCGCTGTAGTTGCTACCTCAGCTTCTACAGCGCTTCCGTGCTTCGGAGGGCACGTTAAATTGTCGGTCCCGGCTTTTAAAGTCGTTAAGCCATGACGGAGGCCTTTAGGCGGCCTAAAAACTCCGTCACCAGAGTTGGCCACTTGCTCATACGAACTTACTTACTTTACAGCAAATGCTGAGTGGTGACCAATTTGCTTCACTCATATTTCCTACAAATAATTGTACCTGTACCTACTGTAATGTGTGTGAGTGAATGTAAATAAATATTTTTCTATTTCTATTCTATTTCTCTATTTGCTAGTTTGTGTAAGGTGTACATACTGTCCTGTATCAGCGCCTGTCTCAGTATGAGCAGCAGGATGTCCCAGGCGGGCTCGCACAGGTCGCGCGGCGCGCGCGCCACGGCGCCGCTCACGCCGCACACCACCTCGTACGTCACCACCGGCGCGTTCCATTCCAACGCCTGCAACACAACAACATTACATGGATTTACAAGTAAACTAAGTAACATGGGTGACAACCAAAGAGATACTCCAGAAGCTAATAGTCACTCAAAGGGCGATGGAACGTAAGCTGGTGGGAATATCATTACGGGACCGAAAAACTAACAAGTGGTTGAGAAAACAAAGCAAAGTCTCAGATGTAGTGAAGCGAGTAGCGAAATTGAAGTGGCAATGGGCAGGTCACATAGCCCGTAAATCAGACTCATGGTGCAAAGATCTGTTAGAATGGAGACCGTGGGAACACAGAAGACCAGTTAGCAGACCCCAGATGAGATGGAAAGATGACATCAAGAAGATAGCGGGCCAAAATTGGATACAGACAGCCCAAGATAGAACAAAGTGGAGGGGGTTGAAGGAGGCCTACACCAAATTGGTCGAAGATGGCTTGGAGATGATGATGATGCAAGTAAACTAATCGATTGAAGAATAGATGGCAACAATTTCTGTGAGAATCTGTCTGTATTTCAATCAACCGAATCGTAGATGTGACTAAAAGGAATCCAAATTATTGTTTCGATGATTGTTTATCTTCTGATAAACTAGATTACCGGTTTAGTTTACCTTGAGGAATGCGGGCAGCACTGCGAGGAAGGAGACCTTCAGCGTGGGCACGCGCCTCGGCCCCCACAGCGCCATGTTGATGTAGAACACGGCGCCGCGCACCAGGCCCGCGTCCGCCTCGCCCCCGCCCCCGCCCCCTCCCCCTCCCCCCGGCCCCCCCGCGCCCGCGCCCCGCAGGATCTCCACCAGCTCCTGCAGCGCCGCGTGACCGATGTCGCCGCCCACCACATAGCGCATCAGCTGGAAACAAGCGAATAACGTTACATCATCTTTACTTTATAGCCTTAAAACTATATTCAACATAGGTGATCAAGTTTCTGTGACTTGTACAAAAGGGAAATAATATTTCGATGAGACAGGTGGGCCTGATATATAAGGATTGATATAGTTACCTTCCAGCTGGTCTGGCAGTAGTTGTCCATGTTGACCGTGCGACAGAGCGCGGCCACCAGGTCCCGGAGCGCGGCGCGCGGCAGGAGAGAGTACGACACCACGGCCTCCAGCAGGGTCAGGCAGCCCGCCACCACGCCGCCCTCGGCGCAGTACACGCACAGCTGACACGCCGCCCTGACACACAACACATGCATACACGTGCTAGGGTCGCATACCGTGTACCTACTATACATCCCTAGCATGAATCGACAGCTTAAACGAGTTAAAGCGCAACTTATATTAAATTATATTTTTATATTATTCGTCTTCTTCAGTTACCGAGTTCTAAACAGAACAATCCTGCAGAACTCGTTCCTGTCTTAACGTCACACTTCTCTGAGAATGGAAGCACGTGAGCATCTCGGCTAAGATCGTAAAAATACTATTAAAAACATCAGTTTTAAGGCATCTTTAAGACTGGTGACCTGTAGCACAGGTTTTTATACCTATTTCAGGCACCAGTCTCTCACAAAACAGGTTCCTACCTCTAACCTACAATTGTTTGAATTTATCATAATTTCTTAACTGTATTTATTTTATTATTTTTAAAATTATTATATATTTTTATTTATGTTTGTGAGAGAAACAAATAAACAATTTGATTTGATTTGATTTGATCTTTTAACAGCATCCCTGAAAATGTATAATGCACAACTTTCTCTAGTCAAGAACTAATTTGGACAATGCCAGATCGACAGGATAAGTATTTCCTTGGCTATCAAAAAGTGTGCGTAGAAGTTGGTGAAGCTCACTTGACTATCCCATGCACGACGTGCTCATCGAGATAGGCCGCGTTGAACTTGACGACGTTGATGATGAGCTGCAGCAGCTCCACCACCAGCGCCGGCGACTCCAGCTGCGCCAGCCACTCCAGCAGGAACGGACCGATCTGAACCACAACACATTCTTACTTACCAAGGATAACGGACCACTTAGCAGACAGATGGTCTTATAGAGATTTGTTAATTTAATATGGATTTAAAATATGTTTTTTCCTTGTTACTCTTATGTCAATGAAAAGAGATAGCAACAGATTTAATATCCGTTTTAGCTAAAGTAGGTTTACAAAACCAATATGCATAAGGGGTGTTTGGTTTGACCATAAGATTATGCTGTATTTATGTACATTAAAAGAGACGGTCACCGTGTGTGTGTGACTGAGCATCCAATTATAATATTTTTGTTGTAAATACATACATAAACACCCATACATTCTCAAAAAACTTACAATCGTTAAAAGGTTGATTAAAGTATAAGAATTTCAGCATATAAAAATATCATGTAAAAAAAAACGTATATTTTAACCATGTTGTTAAATAGACGCAAACATCATCTTCATACATCAGAATGTTTGCAAACACTACACCTACAGAATACACAATAGCCATAAACTGCTAGCATCTATTTACATTCCCTGTGCAGCACTCAATATAATAATGTTTGAACAAAACAACACTACCATAGCAAGCAAACAAAACAATTAGCAATTTATTACTAATAACTGTTACTGCTATTGCTATCTATAAATTCAAACAAACAATGTAATTCAATGTAAACTTGTTTCATTCTGTTTTATGTGTTTATTTGGGAATTATTATTCCCAAATTAACACAAATAAACTAAAAAACAAAAACTCCATTTGTTTTTTAGATACAATATTGTTTTTTTAACTGACTCCACTTACAACAGGAGTTGTATAGTGTGCTATAATAGATGACTAATAATGTGGACACAGTAAATTAACTCATTGATAATCATAAAATAAGTCTTGACGACAATAAGCTAGGTACAAGGAAAATGTCTACAGCAGAATTATACAGCATTCAAGTCTTTATTCAGGGTTTCAAAATCAAGAATATTTGTGTGTAATGATAGGTTGATGCTGGATGTATTGAGTTGTCTAAACCAGCATAACATAAAACCACATCTGGACTATTAAATGTCCAGGCTTAGGTCTAGATTTCTGTAGACAAAATATGCAGGGGAACTTATTAATACATAAAAATGAATCGAAATATATTAGGTATTATCTGTGGTATCATATTAAAATTGCTCAAATTAATACATACATAATATTAAAACATTTTCTACAGATAAAATAAGCAATATAAAATTAATTTCTATAGAAAGTTGCTATTTTGTTTGTTAACCGACTATGTACCTGTTTTGATAGTTATTGTACAATGTATAGTGAGACATGCATGTATGCCTGACCTGTTCCTCGATGCAGTTGATGTCCTTCCCTGTGTTGGTGAGCGCGTGCAGCAACCGGAAGCGCAGCGCCGCGTCCTCGGGCGCATGCGCGGCGTGCGAGTCCTGCAGGAAGCGGAACAGCACTGTGCGCATGGCCTGCAGCTGCTCCGCCTGGCCCTCCGCCAGCTGACGCAGCGCGCCCAGCGCCCCGTGACGCGCCTCCGCCCCGCCCTCCAGCAGGTCGCGCGAGCACCGCCAGATCTTCTCCACGCCGCCCTATACAACCATGTACAATAGCCATCATGACATTTATCAAGAAATACTAAAAACAATATTTATCTTTCACTTTCAAAACTATCGTGAGTTGTATTAGACATTATAATAGCACACGGGAAATTACTCACGTAAAATTATCGTCGATTTAGATACCGACAATGTTTCGATTCTTCCGGAGAATCTTCATCTGGGTATGAGTGTGGTCACTCCTCGCGGTCGCGTCTGACACCTCTTCGGAAGAATCGAAACATTGTCGGTATCTAAATCGACGATAATTTTACGTGAGTAATTTCCCGTGTGCTATTATAATATTTATCTTATTAAGTACGATTAATGGATCCTGAAAAATTATTAATACTTGCTCTTATTAATTTTATAATATAGAGCAAGATTAATGTGTCGAAAGTAAGACTTATATGTGGTGGCAGTCCACTACGGAGATGGCGGGACGAGTTAGAGTGTGCACATGAATTTTTGTTTTTCCACACAAACTTAGAAGTAAACACGTTCTGCCATTCCGAGGTGGAGCCCTCTCCTACTAACGCTCTGAGGGCAAGGAATGGATTAAAAACATAAACCCACACAATATTGTGATGATTATACACAAATCGATCAAGCAAAAATTGAGTTATTCTTAGAATTTCAACACAAACAAACAATAAGGCAAAAATATCTATACATCTTGGAAATGTAGATGGCAGTTTTGTCTATTTGCCTAAGGTGAATTCTAATGATAATTCAGTGACCTGGTAACGGCCCGTTAGTGATGCAGCAAGCATTGTATTGAGTACAATGCCACAGTATTGATAGCTAACCTGCATCATTGATTAATATCAATTTGTTTGTCCTTGGATTTGCAGTTGTGCAAGGACAAAACTAATCCCATTATGTATTCATAAAAAAAAACAATTTAGCAAGGCTTCATGTTAATGTTTCAAGGTTAATGTTTAGAAACAAACCATTTATAGCAATGCAAATATTAGAAACCTCTTGCTATCTTGTTAAATTGAAATAGAGTATCAGCCAAACTTGGCTTTAACAAAATAAATGTGTTATTATAATTAGTCTTTCTTGCTAAACCAAAAACAATGACTCGTTGCATGTAATTATTGTAGATAAGGCAGCTGTTCCCCATGGCTTTTCATGCATGGGACGCAAACAAAATGTAGTATGTACTTTTCCAAGGTCTAGTCCATTTCTGTACCAAATTAAATCATAATTTGTTTAGTGGTTTAGACGTGAAAGCGTAAGAAACAGACAGACAGAGTTACTTTCGCATTTATAAGAAGGGATAGTAGGGATAACAAACAATAGGCTCTCTATAATCTACAAAAACAATTGTTTTGTAATGGAATGTTGGCAAGAAGTAGCAACAATAGTGAGCAGGTTGGAGGTTGGAGGGGGGGTCAGCGGGCTGGGCTCACCTCCTGCACGCGCACGTGCAGCGCGCGCTCGCCGACGTCGCGCAGCGCGCGCAGGCGCCGGTGCAGCGGCGTGTCCGCGCTCAGCTCGCGCTCCAGCTCCGCCGTCACCACCAGCTCGTTCCGCGCCGGCTGCGGCGCTGTACACCACAAAAAACACACCGATCGTCAACGAAAGCCTTCCTTCGCTTTACGGCATCCGCTCCCTCGTATTGGGAATTCGTGGAACTCACCCGATGGGACTTTCTTGAAGAATACTTTTAACTTGTCCTGGAGCGACTTTGTGTCCCTGTCTCTCGAGCTCATTTTGTCGCCGTGCCGGCGTTGGCCGCCGTTTCTGTCTTAGCTAGAGCTTACAGCTGTGCGTGGGGATTACCTATAACTCTGATAATGCATAAAAAAAGACATATTCGTCAGAAATCAATCTCACTACCGCTCCTGCTTTGCTTGATAATCACCATTTGACAGATTCCCAACCAAAGTACTTGTACAGCTGACAGAGGCGGCCATTCGATTCGATAAATTACTTTCGAACGAAATTTTCTAATGTCAGATAATCGTATTTTTCTTTAAAAAAAAATCGAATATAGGTAAATAAATTGATTTAATTTTAAACACATCGAAATTATAGTATAACGCTCATTATTAAGATTGTTTCGAATCCTAGAATGGTTTTAGTTATGAATTTGACAAAGAACGACAACTTCATTTGTTTCCGAACGAAATATTTACAACAATCCTTTGTTTTGTCTCAAAATGTTTTTTTTTCTATCAATGATATTTTGTATCTTGAAATGTAATTTTATTACTAATAGCATCTGACTTGTATAATAATAATTATACAATTTATTTACTACTTTTGGAATGTTAAATGATTGTATTTAAAACTTCATTAGAAAACAGTTCTTCTAGTTGAACATAGATGGCACTACTTGTAACAACATTTACAATGTTTTCGGTTATGTACACAGACTACTAGGATGCTAACGCATCTCTCTGTGGCGCAGTGTAGAAGGCCCGCCTGAGAAGCAAAGGTTGTTGGTTCGATCCCGCCACGGGTCAAACAAATGTATATAAGACAAATCTATCAGGATTGTAATTAAAACTTCATTGTGTTTCTTCTGTAAAATCAAAGATATTTTATTGTAGGAAACCTAAGTTTAGGTACACATTTTAACTAAAATAAACAGTATTTCTTATATAACTTACCTGTAAAATCAAAGAAACGACATTTAAAGTTTATTAATTAATCTGTCGATTTCTTTACATTATTTCACTTTTTATTTTCACAATTTTTCGCATCAACTCACATTATGACATGACAATGACAAAGTGACAATCTAAAAAACACCATCACTCATTCCTTGTCCATGAATCAAGTATTAATCCTTTTTCGACCAATACGCCATCTAGCGCCATCTTTTGATGGTGCGTTAAATTAAAACATGAAGAAATATTATTTCTTTACATCTCCCCCCCTCGGCATGAAAATTTTTAATAAAATTTTCATTTCAATTACTCCTGAAATTTCCAGTTGAGGTCTTGATGATATAAATATTTTGAATCTTCCTCATGTAGTTTCAGGAATAAGCTTCGTAATATGGAAAAGATTTGATTCTAATTTCCTATGGCCTGTATTTATTTTATATACAGAATTTGATATTTTTTCTTCAATTTTATATGGACCAATCCTTAGCTCATCTAATTTCCTTCTATTTAATTTGTTTCCATTTTCGACATAAACCATTTCACCTATCTTAAAATCATGGTATATTCTATTTTTATCAAATAACATCTTGTTATATTCATGTGACTTAATAGTCTTGTCCAAAGCAGTTTTCCGGTCATTAATCCAGTCTTCTATTCTTTTTTTTTCTTTTAGTTCGTTAGGCACCCATGAAACATCTGTACCATCTAGTAGGTATCTCGGTGCAAAGCTCGTTATTGTATGTTCAGTATTATTATAACTATCTACACAATTGTGGGCAATTGTTGTCCATGCTGTTTTATTTGGTTTTTCATTAATTTTGCATCTTATTTTATTTACTAAGGTTTGATTCAGTCTTTCATTCAGACCATTGGAAAACGGCGAATTTACTGCTGTAAATACCAAAGCAATTGATTTTTCATTTAAAAATGCTTTAAGCTCCTTTGAATTTATTCCAGGATATTGATCAGTAAGAATCATTCCAATTTCATGACAATCTGATACTTTCTTTATCAATTTTATGAAATCATTTGCACTCTGTGTCTTTGAAGTTACTATATATGCATACCGAGTAAAATGATCCACTAGTAAATGCAAATATCTCTTCGTTGATCGGGACCCTCCAAAACCTCCAATTGTATCAATCGAGACTATTTCAAATGGTTTTGTGGCGGGTCCTAAGTGCGACATCAAACCATACTTAACTTGCCCTCTTGTTTTATTCTTTATACATATCTCACATCTTTTGCAAATATCATTAATATTTTTTGATAAGTTTTTTGCTGTAAAATCCTTTCCAATTTTACTTTTCATTTGTTTTATACCTATATGGCACATATCTTCATGTATTTGTTTCATCAATTTCATACTGAGTTCTTCTGACAATACAATTTTTTCTTGTTTCTTTATCTTTTTGTAATATATGTTATGTTTTTGTATTAATCTGTCCCTATATTTGTGTATGTCCTCATTTTCTTTTTGATCTTTTATAACATCTTGTAATGTTATTAAGTTTACTACTTTCAGTTTTTCATCAAAATCTTCATTTGCTCCTAAAACAGGATTTCTACTTAAGCAATCCGCCTCTAAGTTTTTCTTTCCTGGATTGTATATTATTTTAAAATCGTATTGTGATAGATAATATACCAATTCTCCCAATTCTTCATCTGTTCTAGACTTGATATTTAAATTCTCCAATGGTTTATGGTCTGTATAAACTGTGAAAAATCTTCCTATTAGCCAATATTGCCAATATCTTATGGCTTCTTTTATGGCTAAGCATTCTAGGTAAATTGCCTTTTTTTTCTTTTGAACTTCATTCAATTTTTTTGAGAAATATGCCACTGGCTTTTCAGTACCATCTAACTGTGTTTGTTTCAACACTGCTCCAATGCCTTCTAAAGATGCATCTGAGTATATTTTTATTGGTAACTGGTGATCAAAAATTTCTAAGATTGGTTGTGAACATAATATTTCTTTTATCTTCTCAAAAGAATTTTGACAATCTGTTGACCAAATAAATTTTTGACTCTTTCTCAGTAAATTATGAAGAGGTTCCAAAATAATTGAGCTCTTTGGTATGTATTCGTGATAGAAATTAATTTTTCCCAGAAGTTGTCTTATATTTTTCTGATTTTTAGGTATTGGAAAATCTCTTATCGAAATTAAATTGTCTCTCACTGGACGAACAGTATTATTTTGTATTATATGTCCAAGATATTTTATCGAATCCGAAGCAAAATTACATTTTGTAAACTTTAGTCTAAAACCTTCTTTTTTAATCGCCTCCAACAACTTCGATAATTGATCAATGTGTTCAGTATAAGTCTTGGAAAATATTAAAATATCGTCTATGTAATTTACTGCAAAATCAGATAGTTTATGTTTTCTTATTATATTACTTAATATCCTTTGAAATATTGCTGGAGAAGTCTTCAAACCAAAAGGTAAGCAAGTCCACTGAAAATGGCCTCCTTCTATTACAAATGCAGTCTTCTTTCTGTCTTCAATTCGCATGGGAATAGACCAGAATGCAGAGTTAATGTCCAATGATGAAAAATATTTGCAGTTTCTTGTTTTTATAACTAAATCCTCAATCAATGGAAAAGGTTGTGCTTCTGGTACTATTATTTTGTTTAGCTCTCTGAAATCAATACACAATCTCGTTTTTCTATTATCTTCTTTTTTGAAAGCTAATGTTACTGGAGCTGCAAATGGACTGTATGATTCTTCAATAAGATTTTCTTGAAGTAATCTTCCCACTTGTTCTTCTATTTCTTTTTTATCCTCTAACGAACATCTGTAAGGTCTTTTTGTACAGTATTTATCCACAAGTAAATCTATATGAGCTTCATAGTCACTTACTGTTCCAATATCGTATTTATCTTTTGCAAAACACGATTTATATTTGTCAATCAAATTCTTTATTTCATTTTTTTGTTGACAATTTAAATTACTCATTTTCATTGAAAATTCTTCATTTTTTATATGCTCATTGAAATTTACTAAATTCAAGTTTGTTTTATCTTCATCCTCACTGAATTGTAGTTTTTCATTCGTAGAAGTTTCTTCTATTTTTTGTGTTATTTCTAAATTTTCATTCTGAATGAGTCTAAACTCTTTTATCATATCTAAGCCAATTAGGAAATCATATTTGAACTTCTTTCCATCGACAATATAAACATCCATCTCTTTTTGTATATTTAGTATTTTTACTTTTATTTTTGTCAAACCTTTTGTTTTTTTAACACCATTAATTGTTATTAAATTCGCATTGTTGGAATGATTTTCTTTTCCTTTCTTTAGCCTTATTAATTTTGAATTAACTAAAGAAACATTAGACCCTGAATCATATATACCAAATAAGTCTAATTTATCTTCCAATGTCAGTTTGACTCTAATTAATGGTGTTATTATTCGTTTTTTGGTTCGCTGTCACTCAATTCAACATCTAGCACGGTATTGTTTACATTTCTTCTATAGTTTTTCTTGTTCATCATATCATTGGTCTGTTTAAACCAACACTTCTCCTCAGAGTGAAAACGGGTTCCTTTATTTAAATTTTCACAGATCTTGCAAGGTTTTTTATCATCAACCATTCCTTTATCATTGGTTACTTTTTTGAATTTATTGAAATTCTTTTTGTTTGTTGTATATTCATGTTTACCAATTTCATTGTATAGGCCTCCAGTGGATGATACTAAATTCTTATCCATCTTATCAATTATATAATCTGGTAGACCCATAACAATTAGGTTTATCATTGTTTGTGTGTCAATTTCTTTATTCACTTCTAGTAACAGCCTTTCCTTCTTTGTAGCATATTCCAACAACGAACCTGTTTGAAATTTGTATGCAAATGCATATTTTATTTGTGACCAGCCTCTGTTTCCGTAAGTCTCACACAAACTTTTTTTCCAAACTTCCCATCCTGCTTTTACTGTAAATTTTATTGTCATACTAGTATACCAATCTAGACATTGTTTTTCTAATAAATGTTTTAAAATCTCAATTTTTTCTGCATCCTGTAGTATTTCGAAACGTGCACACTCATTCTCAAAGTCACCAAGCCATTGATCAGCATTTGATGTTTTTCCTGAAAATTTTTCTAGTAAAAATCTTTCAGCTATTTTTCCTAGGTTCTTTTTCTTTGGTTCGTTGTCTTTGTTACTTTCCGTAGGTTTCGTTTCATTTGTTACGATTTCGTCTAGGTACTGATCGCCAAATTGTATATTTTCGCCTTCATCTAAATAAGTCTTTCTTAGCCTTTCAGATAATGGAATCCATATTTTTCGGGTTTGATGTCTCTTTTTTAACGAGTTTTTTATTTTAGGAAAAATATCTGAAGTTGATATCTCAATGTGTTTAGTTACAGATTTTAACTCATCCGGAATATCAAAAATACGTCCATCGGGTGTCTCGATTGAGGTAATACAGATCACATTTGTTTTTCCATCGGCTGCTGCTAACACCGTGAATGTGAATCTTAATTTTTCCATTTTCTTTAACTAGAAATGTCGTTTTATAAGACAAATCTATCAGGATTGTAATTAAAACTTCATTGTGTTTCTTCTGTAAAATCAAAGATATTTTATTGTAGGAAACCTAAGTTTAGGTACACATTTTAACTAAAATAAACAGTATTTCTTATATAACTTACCTGTAAAATCAAAGAAACGACATTTAAAGTTTATTAATTAATCTGTCGATTTCTTTACATTATTTCACTTTTTATTTTCACAATTTTTCGCATCAACTCACATTATGACATGACAATGACAAAGTGACAATCTAAAAAACACCATCACTCATTCCTTGTCCATGAATCAAGTATTAATCCTTTTTCGACCAATACGCCATCTAGCGCCATCTTTTGATGGTGCGTTAAATTAAAACATGAAGAAATATTATTTCTTTACATGTATATACTGGGGAAATGTATATACACTAAAATTATTGCCATCCTTTTTATTTCCATCGCTATGAAAGGGACGGCAACAATTTTAGTTAGCTTAGTCACAGATAAAAGAATACTAGTAGTATTAGGTACCTACACCTACCTACCTTTATAAGTCAACCATCATCTGTAGGTAGTAGGTAGGTATGGTTTAGTAGTCATCCACATCCACCACAGTTAATATAATGGGTAGGTTATTGAAAGAAAGAAAGAAAGAAAGAAAAATCATTTATTCTTGTAGGACCTCAAGGATCACTTAAGTATCGTTTTACATGCTAGGTGATTCTAATGCCTGTTCCAACGCGACTCCCTACACCAGGGAAAGAATCAGGCAAGAACCTGGTGGTGTGGGCCTAGCTTTTTTTTAAAAGCGATCCCTTAACAATCTAAAATACTTAATCTAAATAGTCAAGCTTCAGTGGGAAGCCAGTCGAACAAAGTAAGGCATGTCAAAGAAAGTAAAAGTAATTGTAAAGTTAACAAGATAACAACTCAACAAAATGTTGTCTGGCATCACACGCTACACTTGGCCGACTTAAGTGGTAGGTACCTACTTATCAAGGTAGTAAAGATATTGTATACCATCAACCGTCGAGGGGCACAGCGACATCAGGCCACGCAATTTTATCATTAATAAAAGCCTCAATGGAATAATACGCTTTCTCTACAAGAATATTCTTTATGTACGTTTTAAACCTTCGAGTCGGTAGGTTAGTTACGTTGATTGGGAGTTTATTGTAAAAAAGTACAGTATTTCCCATAAAAGAACCGTTTACTTTTTCTAGTCTAAATTTAGGCACACATAATTTATTTTTATTTCTAGTGTTAATTTTGTGCACATCACTTTTTTTCTTAAAGTTGTTTATATATTTGTGAGTGTGCAATAAGTTTACATAAATATATTGCGAAAAAACAGTAAGAATATTTATTTCTTTAAAACGCTCTCTTAAAGAGTCCCGACGTTTCATTTTGTAAATGGCGCGGACAGCTCGCTTCTGTAAAACGAAAATAGTTTGAATATCTGCTGCTTTACCCCAAAGAAAAATACCATACGACATCACACTATGGAAGTAACTGAAATATACTAACTTAGCTGTTCCTTCGTCAGTAAGTTGCCTAATCGTACGCACTGCGTAAGCCGCGGAGCTAAGCCTACCTGCAAGTGTTTCAATATGCGGACCCCACTGCACTTTGGAGTCGATTGTAAGACCTAAGAAAACAGTTGAATCTACAAGATTAAGTGCTTCCCCATTTAGTTTAATTTTTGTAGGTCTCTGAACCACGTTAGGCAAAGTGAATTTAATACATTTAGTTTTTTTGGCATTAAGTAAGAGGTTATTAGCAGTGAACCAGTTTGAGACTTGGGCTAAAGAGGCATTAACATCATCATAATTATCCTTAGACCTATCAACTTTAAAAAGCAAAGATGTATCATCAGCAAAAAGAACAATGTCACACATGTCTTTTACAAAGGAAGGAAGGTCGTTTATGTACACTAGAAACAGAAAAGGGCCTAGTATCGAGCCCTGTGGCACACCCATATCAATAACTGACCCTGAAGACTTTTCACCTCCTACTTCAACTTTAAGGAGTCTCTCAGAAAGATTATTATAACCTACCTTACCTACACTTCTAGCCATTAAAAATAAGAAATACCTAAGTACTTAGGAAGTTTGCTTTCGATTTCGATGAAGGTCGCGTGCAAGCAAAGAGAATAAAATCACTTGGTCGCGTGCGTGAGTTTGAATCCTTGACAAATGCATTAGATTAGATGAACCGCGCGCGCGGGCTCTAGGATTAGGTCCGAAGTAGGTAAAACTATCACAGTAAAACATCGCCAGGATAGTAAGTAGGTAGGTTGGTAGGTACCTACCAATAGATAGGTAACCATTACGCTCGATCTCACAATAGGCTTACACAAAAGCCTCTGGAAGGTCCTATCAAGTGCGTACATAATAGTCCGGCCGCGAGCAGTAATATACGGGGTCTAATCTGCCCCGTGACGGGTGACGAGGGTCGTCGTCGACAATTTGCGTTCACCTGTGTGTGAGGCTGTGACACCATAACCTTTTGCAATTAACTGGCAAGGCGCGGCACTGGAGAGGAGACCTACGCGCCGCGGTCATGACGATGCCCCAGAACGGCAAGGTAGGCCAACATTTTATATAATATAGCGGAAGGATAGGTCCAATGGACCGCTTCTGTCTTACATATTCGCACAAGCATGAGGAAGGTGTCGAATGTTTTTCATTAGGTCATAAATCGAAAACCTAGCAATGTAGGTAGGTAGGTACCTACCTAGGTAAATAAGTGAATGACGCCACTAGGTACTTTAAATAATAACACGACATTATATAATAGGTCCTACTTAGGTACCTAACTATGTTTGTGTTTGTGTTCACCGAAAGAGGACTAAACGCTCGGCGTGGGTCACTTGATGCAGTCAGCTTTGCCCTATCTCGTTGACCGAATCTTAGGGTAGCATAGTATAACATCGGCTCTCGTCCGACCTCCGTTAATTATAGTCTGACTATTTATGTGAAGGCAAAGATACGTTTTGTGAGAGAGCCATTAGGTTTGTAAAACCGGCTACTATTTATAATGAGAATCACCTTTGTGCGACAAAGAAGCAAAATCAAAAATCATTTGTTTTAGTTTAGTAGGAGTCCTACTAAACTAAAACAAATGATTTAGTTAGGACCTCAAGGATCACTAAACCAAAACTAAACGTCTTATACCTACAATGCCAAAGAGAATATAAACACTATGTACAATGATAGGCGTTTGCCTGTTCCAACCTTCTTGATTACGTCATCATGCCTATTGTAAAAAAAAGTTGCTACAATTGGCTACAATATTATCAGCATAGATAATCTCTACATAATAATTCTTATAATAAATAGTACTTATACGATTTTATTCTCTTTGCTGCTTATCTCGTATAAATTAAACGTAGCTCTTTGATATAAATTGTCAGGATGGCAGAAATAAGTCAAAAATGCTTTTGAGAAAATGTTATTGGGATAAATGGGGGATTTATTTTTTGTTTTTTATATTTACCTGCATTACAATCAAATACTTGAGAGTCAGCGACACCGTTTTCATACCGGTGAAGCTGCACAAGTATCTACAGTTCGAGGATAACTACACGTGCAGCAGCGAGCTCGGCGTGCGCGTGCTCTACGACCGCGTGGAGCACCTGAATGGTGCGGGGCGCGAGGTGCGGAACTGGGCGCAGTTCGGGCCGGTGCTGGCCGACACGCCCGTGCTGGCGGTGCTGGCCGGCCGCGGCGCCGCGCGCCTGCAGCTGCTGCTCGTGTCACTGGCGCAAGTGCGAGACATCGATTCCGTGCTCCTCGTCGTCTCACACAGCTTCTACGATGAGAACGTGAACCGACTCATCCATAGTATCGACTTCTGCATGGTGCTGCAGATCTACTTTCCCTACTCGTTGCAGCTGTTTCCGAATGTATTCCCGGGAGTGGATCCCGGCGACAGCTGTGTCAACGCGACCGTTGAGGACTTGAAGTTTTGCCAGGAGCGCGACGCGGCCGGCGCCGAGGGCAAGCACCACTGGTGGTGGACGGCGCACATCGTGTTCGACGAGCTCGCCTGGGCGCAGCGGCACAGGGCCATGGTCACGTTCCTGGACGAGGACTCCTACATGTTGCCGGACTTCGTGCACATGCTCAGCTTCGCTCGGAAGGCTCTGGCCTACGTTCCCGAGGCGCAGGTTCTCGCGTTCGGAAGGCCTCTCGCGCAAGACCTGGATCGCGATAAGTTGACGATCGACAGCTGGCGACCGCCGTACGACAAGGGCCTGGCCTTCAACAAGACGACGTGGAAAAATATCAAGAGAATGACGGAAGACTTCTGCAAGTACGACGACACGAGCTGGAGCTATTCGCTGCTGCACGCATTCGAGGAGTCGCAGCAGGGACGGGCGGTCATGGTGGCCTGCATGGCTCCTAGAATCGTGTTTACGGGGATCTTTGAGAGCGGAAAGAGGGCACTGGAATATATGTCGAGGCTGAGCCAGAGAGCTGATCTGTTTCCTAGCAAGGTGGAGACGGTGCTGCTGTTCGGCAGAGCAGGACGCGTGTGGCGGCGCGCGCGCGCGGCTCCCGGCGCCGGGGGCTGGGCCGACATGCGCGACCAGCTGCTCTGCCTCGACCCGCTCACCTCCACCCTCACCACGGATGCTGACTACACAACCACACCTCCGATGTTCACAATTCTTTAACTATTATACATCATGAAAGTATATTTTTTTGCCTTATACTTACGAAGTGAACCTATAGTGTTAAAACGTGTTCTCATGACGAACTAATTGTCTTATCAACGGCATGCGTGCGGCAGGACGCCGTCTGCGGGAATTTTTCATCACCGTGACCACTGAAGTGGGTAGAAAATGTATTCCAATAATAAATAAAAATAAAAAATGGACCATTCCGGTCCATTTTTTATTTATTTATAAATATTTTATATATTTTTTTATATCAGCGAGCAAGTAGGTACCTACAAAATAAACCACCAACCAATGGAACTACTTAGTTTATAAAAAGACATACCTATTTAAGATTCTAAAATAAAATAAAAATAATCTCCTTCACTTGCAGTTGCAGCTTTATGTAAAATAGGTAGTGTTTTGTGTAAGCGCCTGTGCGACGTGCGTGCACTGCAGTGAATATACAATATACTCAGTCTCAGTCCCGCCCGGCCGATAGCGTGGTATGATAGTAAGTATACAAACGAACTGCAAGATAATAATATCAGGTATGTTTTTGAAAGTATACCTACTAAATAATAAATACTAAATAATAATTCGGCCAAATAATAAAGTTCGCGTATCTCATTCATCTTCTACGAGCTACGCGGCTTGCTACGGCGTAGCACACGTGCACGCTACGCTCAAATTGTACATTGTTCAGCGTTGCGATCTGTATGAATATTATTTAGTTAGGTAAATTTGACTTAGATAGGTACTTATGATAATATTTTACTTTGATTATTTATTTTAATTCAGACAAAATTCTTTGAAGTAGTTACTTATGTATACTTAGCTTTATTATTTACAAAATTAAATGAAATTTATTCATCCTTTGAAATTTATTTAAATTAGGCAATTAATATTCAAAACAGATACAATCAATAAAGGGCTCCTTTTTATCTCTGAAAGTAAATCGGACCTTTTATTTATAAAGAGTAGGCCGCCTAATTGGGGAGAATATTTACATAATGCACCTGGACTTCGAGTCTGAGCAAGTGTCTGATCTGAATTCTAAAATATGCCATTCTAGGTCCGTACATAATCATGAAACCACATCTATTTTGATCTTCAGACATTACATAATTATTTAAAGATGTATAAGGGTAGTCAGAGGCATGCTACTTGACACCCATCAAGCCTAACGTCGCAGGTCAACTGAACTCGAGGGGCCAGTTCGACCGGGGCCAGTCGACTAAAGAGCCGCCCCACTGTACCACCATGGTATGGGCGGTTGTACCGTGGGTCAGTAGCGGCTAATTTGAATACTTTTTACGTTTAAGCAAAACCAAAGATAGATAGGTTATTGAGACTGGCCGTTGGTAAGTAAAAGCAATACTAATTAGTTTCTTCACAATGTTTCCTGACACCGCGAGCTCGTACTATAATCACTACGCAAGTCGACGTCACACGGCTTTAGTCTCATCATCATGATACTATCTGTTTCGCACACATCACATACATTACACCGCAACTGTAAAAAGCGGCGATAAAGGGCGCGGGTGAAGGCCCGTGTCGGGGATGCAAATGTGTTGGTATTTATTACCGCGGCGTTGCCGACGTCGTCGCGCCTTCGCGCTTCGTGTCGCTCCGACGCGACGGCATCAAGCTGCAAACGTAACCGCGGGGCGCGGACGCGTCAAGACCTGAAACGTTTGAGGGTACGTTCTTTGTATGACTGCCGCTGTGGGAAGCGGAAATACCGCAGGTATTTTCTATGAAGTTCCGCGGTGCAGTATTTTCGCTTCATACAGCGGCAGCGAATACCGCGTAGGTCCAAACAGACACATGTTTACAAAATAAAAGAGCATCCATTGTTTTGCAGTTCTTTACGTTTATTAATTTATCTTGGTAAGACCGGCCGGTTGAAAGCGAAATGACCCAGAAGTGCACCACAAATCTAGCTAAAGTTCACACACGAGTAGGAACCTCGTAGATAAAGCTTGATGCTATTTTTAACATTATAAATGTATTACATAATAGGCACCTACAACTTTTAATGGGCATATAGCGTGAGCCATGAGTCAATTATCACTGTATATACTATTTGGTTAGGTTTTTGTCCTATGGTTAAATTAATCCAATACAATATAACCACATAATTTAGTCGCTATCGTATTGACCTAAACACGGTCCAGCAGGTTGCATCTCTTGCTTTTGCACTTAAAATATTATTTCACTAAATTAAGAGGTTTATTCGTCAGTTCAGTCACTGCTTTTATACCTAAATGTAATTCAATTCAGGAACGATCATTTTTTAAATTGGTGGTCATATCATACGTACTGCTTTGTCTAGAAAAGACTATAGTAGGTACCTATATTTAGTCAATGCATACGAGTACATTTCATTAAGTCACTCATGAGTAAGAAAAATTACTTGAATGCTTGTTTTCTGTGATATTGGTTGCATGATGATTATTATGATGAAAAAGCCCGCAGAAATAAGTAGATTTAAATAGCTTGTTGCTATCGACTCACAGATTTCAGTAGTAATACGAGATTCATCTAGCCACAGAGAAATTAACACAGCATCCGTCAGGGCCACCACAGAATAACTCGATAGTGCTTTGTAAGCCACGCGCGGCGGCGCACGTAGCAATTTGCTACGCGAAGCGACACACAAACAAATGGCTACATTTTTATGCAAGTACGAGCAGAGCGATATTTCCACTCGTTCGACCTCCCAGCGGAGATAAACCACTCGACTGAACATGGCCTGAACTCGAATTCAATTGAAAGCTACCAATTCTCAAATAGCAGTCTAGATTAAAAATGCATTGTCTTTAAAATTTTAGAATCCAGAAGAAATGCAAACTTTTCTTAAATCTTCGAGCGGTCTTTTTGTGTTAGTAAGAAATCCAATCAGCGAAAACGCTATCGGAGGAAAGAGGAACAAGGGTGCGGTGTGCGGGGGCGGGGGAGGGAGCCGAACGAGTTAAAAAGCTCCTTTTATGAGAACGCTAACAGGCAATCGAAGTTGAGTCGGCTACAGTCTTTAAGAGTTTAATGGACGGCGCCGCGCGCTAAATTGAAAAGTTAAGATTCATTTAGAACAATAGTTTCCGCCTTCCCGACGGGGTGGACTCGAGGTAATAGCGCAAGGTTCAATGTTCCGACGTTTTGTAAAGTGTAGTTGGTAGTTGGGAGTTAGGGTCAGTTATTAAACGTCACCTCGAGCCCGACGGAGTCGCGCGGAAAATGTATTCCGAAGAACGCGGCGCCCCAGCCCCTGCCGGCGCCCGGCCCCTGCCGGCGCCCGGCATTACCATAGCCGCGGAGAACCGACGCCTACGGCATATCGCCTATTCTTGCGGAAAATGGTATTTTTCCAAAAATATTATTCGGATCTTTTGGTGTAAGAATTGAAGCACGCCGGGAGAATTATTACGAGGCTATTATGTTTTTATACTTACCTACGAGTATATTGGACTAGCTACTTATACGACATTTGATCCGAAGGTGTTGATTCGAATGTCCTTGATTAAAATTAATTTTTGGCTTAGCACGCAGCTGCTTACGTGCCTATGTTGGTTGCAATGCTGCAAAATGTCCCGGAGTAGAGAGTAGTAAAATTATTAAGAATTTAAGATGGAGTAAGATTGCATGGCTCTATTTTTTTTAATGAATTTTAAAATTTTGTGTAATTCAATGCTCTTTTGTACCGACGACTTCTTATTGTAGTCAAAGCGGTATTTCAAACCAAATACAACAAGCAATTGCACAATACGAATTTAATGAAACTAGAAGACATAATTTTAAATATTATGTACCTACCTAAGCTTAACGAAATTGTAAGTACATACCTAATTGCTTTCATTGCCCAAAAATGAACAAGCTTCTTCAGAATCCTTGACTGTCCCTAACATCCTACTTATGTTTACGCGTATTTGTTTGTTGCGCTTGTCTTGCGATAAGATGCCAATAGTACCTACCCCAATGCCAATAGTTTTAATAATATGCGGTAGTACAGGTAGGTAAGCAACAATCATGTCCGTACATACTACGTGCTGCATAATCTGTGGCTTTATCCCAATGACTTGTAATCGAGTTTCTGATTGAACGGGATAATTGCCCTTGTAATTGGATAGTTGGCGCCGCAATCAAAAATAAATACGTTGCGGATTTAATTATTGGAAAATATGAATTCGGAATGATTGCTATGTAAGTAGTTCTGCGAATATTAGACATCACGGGAGCACAAACTGTTTGCAACAATTAAATATTGGTTTAAGTCGAGTTTCAGATATTTTTTTAATTCTCTAGTTTTAAGGTGAGAAAATGGACCAATGGTGCTCTGTTTATTCCTACCAAGCAGTTAAATAGCCTATTCTAGAGATAAAGATCTAAAAGTTAACATTTACTGCATTTTTCTGAGCTATTCTGCCCATCACGCTGAAGATCCGGATCCAGACCTGAGCCTTGACTTGACTGATGGTAGTACCTGAATTCCGACATCTAACTGGGACTACGGTATGGTGTGGAACTCTCCTGATTCGCTGACCCAGCTCTACTATTTTTATTAATAACGGTTGTAGATAGCATAGGTACAGTACAAAGATACAATCTTTGCAGTTAAATGGAGCGCGAACGTCGGATTTATGGGCGGCGTGCTCTGGAGGCCCGCCAGAGGCCGCCGACCCGCCGGCCGCACCAACCCGCCGCCGCCACTACACTACACTACACTACACACTTTCAAACTATAAACACCAGTAAATTCAGCAACAATTTGTTTTATTAATACAAATAGGTACAATCTACAATCTAAGTACAATCTTGTTCTTTTTTGGTATAAAAATAATTTGTTTTTGTACCTATTGCAGTGAAGTAATTAATATTCAAGTAATAACACCATTTTAAGCAATAAAAAAATAAATATCCCTGGACATTCCACACAGCGTCATCTAGTCCCAAGCTAAGCAATTTAATGCTTGTGTTATGGTTACCATGACTGATATCCTACATAGATATTTTTTTTTGTAAATACATATCGATGCCTTACGGCCTACTAGGGATAAGCGCCATTTATGAAACTTTACAGGAGAGAGGTTTAAAGTTGAAAAAAAGTTTAAAAAAATCATATAAAATCAGGTATTGCTTCGGAAGGCTTGAAAATTTAGTTATTTATCTTTTAATTATTTTTCTAGAATATAGAATAAATAATTTAGTAAAAATCACATTGTAAACCTTAGTTACTGTCGCTTAACCCTAAATGTACCATTTTTACAAACAGGAAAAAACATCGTATGTGTAAATTTCATCTTAATTACCGCAAAAAAAAGGTATAAGTAACTATGTATTTTTTTTACATTGAGTAGATCAGATAGACTCGCGAACAAAAAAATTACTTAGCTGTTTTAAAAGAAAAGGAATGGTACATCAAATTATGTATACGAGAAGAGGACATGGCCTGCGAAACAAAAATAAAATCTTAATAATTACAAATCAACCTTTAATTGTATTAAAAACCGACAAATTAACAGAAATTAAATAAAAAATATATTTTTCTATAAAATTTGTATAAAAAATAATAATAAGTAAGAATAGAATAGAATATATCTTTATTGAATTAAAAATACCCACTTAAACAAGTAAAAAACAATGCCAGTAAAAAAAAATAAAATAAAATAAAAGGGTACTTAAAACAATGGGCGGCCTTATCGCTGAAAGCCTATTGTTAAACCAAAAAAACCTAGTAATATCAAATATTATGCAGATAGATATGACCGGAATCATTATTCGTAGTGATTAAAGCTCATTGTTACATAAGTAAGTAACATTTACATAAGGTTCTTTTCACATCCAATATAAAAACTTCATAATTTAGTGTGTCATTTAATTTTTCAATGCCGTATAATCAACCTTCAGATAGCGCCCTGAAATGGTTTGCACAAATTCGTGGTGCTTGTGCCGTGTTGAGTACGCTACGACAGGTCAAAATGAAGAAAATGACATGGATAACCGACAGTTAAATTTTTGCTTTCTATAATTTTATTTTTACCATTTTATCTAACCGTGATATTTTGTTTGGATATCGGGAGGTAAAAAAGGAATAAGCGACAAAATATTAGGTGAGAATTTTTAGGGAAATTTGTTTTAAGTTCCTTAGAAAATGGGTACGGTGACAGGGAAAATAAGGACAAGCGCCAAAAAAATCTCAATAATTTCTAGCCAAAATAGATAAACGTCCATTTAACTAAAAAAATGTACCATTTAACCACCAAAATATAAAAAAATTGAAAAAAACTGGCGTTAAAGACGAAAAATTAAAGCCAAGGTGCTTATTTTTCTTACCGCCTAAGCGACAAAAAGTTGGTCGTAGAGCTGTGCTTTTTAGACCAAAAGACGCAGAAAAAAAAGACGATTCCAACGATGTATAGAAGTCTATTTCGCAAAAAGTGTCGCTTAGCCCTAGTAGGCCGGAAGGCATCGATATTGTACATAGAAAAAAACCTTTTGTTTTGTCCCGCGGCGGGGATTGAACCCGCAACCTCCGCGTCTCAGGCGAGCTTTCGCCTACTGCGCCACAGAGGTCGTCATACAAACCAATACAAACCTTTCATATTAGTAAAATTCAAGTATTTCACGTGATTCACAGCAATGTTGGCACTTGGCAGGTACTTACAACATGAGTAGTAGGTACCTACTGGGGCGAGGCACGGGGTCGGCCGGGGCGCGGCGGCCGGCCAGCGCCGCACGAACTTTGTCAAAGGCGGCTGCGGCGCCAAAGCCCCGGACAAGTTTTAACCGAGAATATAAAGTTTCATATCTTACTCGGCATTCATTATGGAATTGCCACGAAAGTGTTCTGAATTTAGCCAATTAAGTTATTACTATCTAATATCTGCATGAGTTCATAATTTAAACAAAAACTACCGTACGAACTCATTGTGCGTGAGAAAGCTGTATGCATGAGAAACCGCCTAGCTTCTTAGTTTTATAGAAAGAAAGAAATAATTTATTTAGCAAACTTAGCATAGCAAATTACATTTAATATAATATGATATACCTATGAGAACTTTGATATAAATGTTCACTTAAAAATTGAAGAGCCATCCACATAAGAGCCTTTTATGCTTACAAACAAAACAAGTGTTACAAATATTTTCCGGAGATTAGAGGCAGTTTGGCTTTTACAAGATTTTTTGGTAGGTACCTACACAAAAAATACAAGAGAGATAACTGCAAAACAGTTCGGTCGGGCGCGGGCGGCGGCGTAAAACCACCCTAATATTATTCTTTAACTCGAGAACGGGCTGGGCGGCGCCGCTGACTCCTATAAAGCGTGTTTCATCTCGAAAATGACGAAATAAAAAAGGTTTGAGCCATCAAGTGTAGGCCGTTGGTTTTCATCAGCATTTTTGGAGCGAGAAAGGGGTAATTCGGTCCTCGGCCGCGGTAATTTTGCATTTTGCATTGCAAATGTGTGCGGAAGAAGGGCACTCGCCCGGGAATATCTGATTAGGCGTGTAACTAAACTAAACTACGCCAACTAAACGGCACGAACCGCGCTTAAACGCCACTTCAAATGTTTTAACTGTATCTAGATTTTTAATTAGAGAGGAAACCGCACGCTTTCTTGATTAAAATCGTTTGATATGACATTATTAAATTGCTCTAGTCACACAGTTTTGTAAACAAGGAAACGTCGCGGCGCGTTGACCGGCGTGAGGCTGGTTGGTCCGAATCTATTATATAGTGCTCCTGTTAGCATGACTTCACAAACTTTTTGATAGGAACATACCTATAAAATCAGAATTCAAGATCGAAATGACTGTCTACATTTCCCTCCCTAAGCCTGATCGTCTCATAGTGATCTTCACAACAGAGATGGGCCACGAACCTAATCGTAAAGCAAGCCCGTCACATCTCTCTGAAATACGGCGCACCTGTTCACTGGAAGTGAATTTTCCATTTTCGCTGCGTAGACCTAGATAGACAGCGGTGTGGCGGCTGCCAAATGAAATATTTCTGCAAATTCTGAAATTCACAACTATTCTTAGATGTCAATGTTGTGCAGCGGGATATTACGGATGTTTTATTAAATCACGTTGTAACGAAGGATGGTATTATGTCGTGTTGGATTGGCTCACGTAACATGTTGGTACCTATACCTAATCAGGCACGGCGCCGGGGCCTGCGCGGGGCCGTCCCGGATACAAAGCTAAAGTTAAACTTTCGTTTAGATAGTTATCTCTTCACTCGCATATTTAAAACTCCCTTTAGATCTGGCGATGTTTTTCTTTTCAGCCACAATGTACAAGTTAGTAATCGATATGAGAAATGGAGTCCTCGAGAGCTTTGGAGCTTCGATCTTTACATCAGATGTAAATAAATTATATTTGCCAAGTCTATGACGTTAGAAGTGGCCACATTTATGAATAGAACGCACGTCGTGCTCGTCCGTCGCGACTTCGCGAGTCGTGTCGCAGGCTGCAACAAGGCAAGGCACGGCGGCGACGTCGCGGCCTGCCCCGCCTGCAGTGTGTCGCTATCTATCTACAGTTTTAAATATGCTTTCGCCACAGAATATACCACTCTTAGTACCAGAGTCGCCACAGAATAACTGACACTAACCATCACCTGCCGCTTTCGTTCGTGACAGTTCCTCGGAATCATAAATGTTGTTTATTTTACTCGCTCTTTCGAATGAAATTACCTTTCCATTCTATTTTAGAAATTGAAATGGAACGATTTTGCACGATCAAATTTTCATCGTTTAGGCCATTCTAAAAATATTAATTAGTGCATGCAGCCATAATGTAAGTCAGAAAACGTTTTAAAAAATAGTAAGTTATTTAGGTACTACGGAATCAAAGTTCGGTATGAAGGTTGCTGTTGGAAACAAATCTTGTTGTTACACTACCGGCTAGTCTCAATAACCTATCTATCTTTGGTTTTGCTTACTGCGGGTAGATATTTGACATTTCTTCCATACACAAAACGTCAAATAGCTACTGAAAGTAAGCAAAACCAAAGATAGGTAGGTTATTGAGACTGGCTGTACATCAATCAAGGCAATGCAAACTTGAGATGTCTCCAGTGGCGGGGCGGGGCGGGGCGGGGGCAGCGGAAGTTAGATTACATACGAAGCACAGAATATGGAGTGAATATGCTTGTCGTCGGAACCTCTACAGAACACCCGATCCCATTTCCAACTAATTGAGCCTAATCACATTGACTCAAAATATTACTTTGTTCTTATGGTTCGGTCTGAGTCGGTCGTTGAGTTGATGCCTATAATTCTAGGTAGCTAGATGCATGCAAATTGATTTAACGATTGCTACTTTTATTTCTAAGTACCTACCCAGATTCATTCCACCCCTCGTAAACGTTCGTGAATGTCCTCGATTGCTTACAGGCCATTGAAAGAGTTGTTTTGTTACAAGCAAGATTTAATAATGAGAAAATCTTTATATAGGTAAGTAGGTACTTAGGTAACTTTGCAAAGTTTCTAAAATAAAAGTTTTCTAAATCAAAAATACATTATGCTTACAAAGACAAATACCTACTTATTTTTAATTCAGCAATGTTACCTCACCTCACTACACTTACAAGTAGCGTCTCTGTTCTGGTCGTCACGATTCGATTCGTATCGTATTTCTGCTGAATCGGGTACTTGAAGCAATCGACCTGTTCGTAGAGACTGTAATGCGGGCACCACACATTGGCTTCAAATTGGTTCCAACATTGGCTACGAATAGAATGGCCCAACTACCGTCCAAGATCGATCCTCACATTGGAGTGTTGGAACCAACACGTTCCAACACTCCAATGTGTGGTGCCCGCATAAGTTTGCAAGCTAATCCGTGACAGATCGGGCCGGAGTTGCAGAGGGGCCCTCCCAGCGGCCGCGGTGCCGCGTCCGCTCCATCAACCCGCGTCACGAGGCGACCCGGCCCCGCCGCCCAGTGCATCCACACCACATTACCTTTTGTTGAACAACGTTTCCAAGTGTTACTGAGCAACATCCGATAGCAAAAAGTTATTTTTTTGTTAGTAAATGTTGCCTTGTTAGTATTTATGCTCAGTAATGTTAGTGAACATGGGGGCAACAATCAATAACATTGTTGCGTTGCCGTGTACCTAACTCGCTTTTTTTAAAAAGTTACTCTTTGTTAATTTATATTGTTGGCGGTATGGATGTTAACAAATAGTAATAAGTAGCCACAAAAGTTAGAGATTGTTACTCAATGTTACCGTGTTGCAAAGTGTTGCTTAACAAAAAGTAACTGCGGTGTGGATGCACCTTATTACTTAGTTGCGGTAACATTCAGAGCTTTTACACTTGTAGAAAATCAAAACTGAACTCTGTGACCATATGTTTACTGTACATAATAAAATTGAATAATATACCGTAGAGCACATTTCCATAAATAACGTAGCAAGCGATTACGGTACACGTTACTAGGATCAGTTTTGCCAAACACCTTCATATATAAAAGTTGAAGATAATCAAAATTTTAACAGGCATTTTGGTAAAGTCCAGGAACAGAAGTATAAAATCGATGCTTCGTCGATACGTGCCCGCATGTGCCCTAAATACTCGTTGGCACTTTGACCGGTATTCCCTTTGACAGGCGCTCCGCGGTCGGTTCTGGATGGGAATACTACCGCGAATAACTGTTGTTGAACCCAATAAAATTAATAGTATTTTTAAATAAGCAAATGAATCTATAGAAGTATAGTTAAGTATGTTACCGACTCAAGATTATATCGTTAAATACCTACATTTAGATTCTTTACTTATCTCTATACACTCTGGATAAAGTCAGAGAATCATTCAGGCATAAGACATGTTTAAATAAACCTGAGGCTTTTTCCTATTTCTACTGACACAAAACATCGCGTACACAATATGTTTGCAGGTAGGAGACACCGCATATGGTTGGCAGTAGGCCACCTGCACTTTGGCAGGCGACCGGACCAAAGCCGCTGCTATAAAATTCACAATAATTACTGATTACTGGACCGGGAAAGCGGATTACGGAAAAGCCTTTCCGAGTACCTCATGCTATTTTACGCTCCAGTCGAAGCATAAAGGACGATTAGGGAAAATGTTGTGAATAAACGCTTAACTTTGTACTTAACTTTGTAAAGGTGACGTGAAATTATTTAAATGAGATTAGAATGTGACGTTGAGCGTTGCAAAGTATCACAGGCAAGGCTTCATGCTGTTCAGCGAGATAAGCGAGGCCTCGACCCTCGCGGCGGCTGCCGGCGACAAGAGGCGGGGCGGTGCGGCGTCCACGTCACACAATATTGTAGATACCTTATCCCTTATATAATTGAAAGGCTCATGAAAGGGCTCGTGACACTACTAGACTGCTAAAAAGCTAGGAGCTGACTGGCGGTAAACTTAAAGTTCGTAAATGTAGTTATCTGAATCATAAAAGTCGCGATTATCAACTCGTACTGTTCATCCAGTTGTTATCAATATTAAAACAGCAACAGAGAAATAAATAAAGTCTGCCTCCGCTCCGTATTGGCCACTTCAGGCCTGCTGCCTGCTTGTCGCGCTGAACTGTCCACTGCGCTTGACGCTGACGGACGCGCTGCCCCGCCGACAGGACACTTCGTAAAGTGATATTGATTGTATATCTCAAATGACAACTCAATTACTTGCAACAACCTCACACTGGATTGGCAATACACGAAGCCGACATATGGATTATGGTCGATTGACGACTTTTTAATAAAAAAAAAATCAATGAAAAAGCTTGAACAGAAATAAAATCCGCTGTGTAACAATTTATTCTCTTCAAAATAATGCAACTGTGCGAAAGAAAACAATTTTCCTGAAATAAAAGTTTGCAAAGTCTTTTAAAAGAAAGAAGCCTGCAAAGACTGCTTCATAAAACTCCGCTTTTAACTGAAACCACAAAATATTGTGTAAATGAAGGCGCGAAGCAGGCTCTCGGGGCGCGCGCCGGCGCCGTGCGAGCCTCGCGCGCAACAACATTCCACATGATTTCTTTATAATATAATATGAATTCTTTATGTAGGTACAGAATAATAAAGTATGTATGATAAAGTCTGTATGATAAATAATTGGATACTTTTATCGATGTGAAAAATCATACAATATATCGTAACATATCAAAAATTTTATATTTCTGTAGACTCTTGAGGCTAGACCTCATAAAGTCATGACCTGAGCAAATACTGCTGGACGGTACCTACTCGTATCCCGCTAAAAAATACCTAGCTGCAAGTTAAATTATTTCTTAAAGTACTCGCTAACTCTGAATAATTGTTTGAAAGTTTAGACTGAGAGCTTAGAAAGTTTGAGACGTTTGCGTAGGTAGGTAGGTAGGTTAGGTAGGTACACTAATCGCTCACTCTGTGGTTAAGGAGCCGCGGCCGCGATACTGTCACTGTAAATACTCCTCAGAATAAAATAAACTTTATGTAATTAAAGTACAGAGATAAATATTTATGACTAATAGGTATTGTGTATTCTGACATTCAGCCAGTCCCTATTTAGACTGTTTATTATTAAGAATGAATATAATAATTTTTTCGCCTCGATCAATCAGAAAAGGTTCTTTGCAGTTTTAAAATATACCTACACCAAATTAATTTAGGTTTAGATTATTGTGTTCTTAGAAAAGTTATTTTCTAGGAATTTTAAAACAATTGTGTTACGACTATGTCACAACATTTCCCCCCTACCTACCCCTCTTTTTCCCGGAGTGGAAAGTCCACAAGTATCTTCTACTATGTATTCTGTGCCACAATGGCAATGAAAAGAAAGTCAACCAGAAACCGATAGGAAATTTTTAAAAGCGATTCTACTGAATTGGAAATTTGAACTTTCTTTCTTTTGGCGGATGGCGGAGTCGTTAGGCGGGGAACAGTTTTACAAGAGCACTTATTATTCGCTTTGTAATGTGATGGTAATATTAATTGCCTCTTATACCATTACAATATCGGCTAAAAACTTCTCAAAAGACTGATAAAATTGAGGGATGTATCGGGCGCCACAGCATAGAAAATATAGACGCATTATCGGCATATACTACCGATACCGTATACCGGTAAATGTATACTGTCGAGGTATTTACTTGCATTTTTTTTATAACTTTTTTTTTGCATTCTCCTTATGATTACGAGTATCGAGAGACATTACTGCATTAAATTAAGTACATATTGGTGTCCATTCAGATGTCGCAAAAACTAAACTAAACTAATTTGACAGCGCTTGTCGTATGGTATTGAGGGGGGCACATAGATAACCGTAACTCCTCCGATGTAGGCTCGATGCGACCGCAAGCGCAGGCGCGCCCAGCCAGCGCCAGTCGAGCGCGCGATACCGAGGCTGTTAATAACCCTCCTTGCTTCATTTTTACTTACTCTGCGCGATTGCCATCATGAACTTGTTATGTACACTCAGCGGAAGAGCATTTAAGGCTTGCAGTGTTTTCTGCCGCTGAAGAATTAGCCCATTTCCTGCCTAGCCACATCAGCGTGTGCATCATGGACACTGAACTCGTCATTGATGGTTCCTTTTCCAGACGTGAATTAATAATAACTAATTACAAGTAATTAAACATAAATAAGGGAAATTATTTACAATTAACCCCGCAGCCAATCCTGTATCACGGAAGTTAAAATTTTGTATACATAATTATACAACTAAAAATATTAAATTATTTTTTATTTTTTATTTGTCTGCGTCTGTGATAGTCAGTCTTCCTGATTACTTTTGTTCCATTAGCTAGCACATTGAAGAGGACACATACCTACGCAAGTAGGTATAAGCTTTGCAGAGTTTAGGAGTAAGTTGACACTGTCTGAGATATATCTTCCTGAAATCATAAATATTATCAGTTTGTCCGCTAGATGTGGAGGCAGCTAGGCGCGGGCGGAGGCTGGTGCGGGCGAGGGCTGCAGTGCAGCGGATCGCACCCAGCGGACGCCAGCCATTCGCTTTGATGTGCAGATATTTCACTGCTGAATAACGGCACGTTTTTAAACCGATTAAATCGTAGAGGAAGATTTAGAGATGCGCTCTGTGCCAAAGCCGCTACGTTTGTAGCGGAGATATGTAACGAGCGGAGGTGAGCGGGGCCGCTCGGTCCGGCCCGCCTCCGCTGAATACATAAGTGGTTTGTATCGGTACTTTTTGCAGCAGTGGCCAATCTATGAAGCTTTTTATGAACCCAACGCAAACATTTTTGTACAACGAGACTCAAGAATGTATATCTTGGATAATTAATAAAAGTATCACGTTCATAATAGCTAAGTAAACATAATCAACAAGTAGGTATACAGATTGCGTGATCGTTCTGAAAATCCTAGATTGCTTGACAAAGAGTATTTGCTCAGGGAAGTTGGTTATACAGAAGCTTTGGCAAGTATCTACAAAGAGCTTGCATGACAAGCTTTAGCCGGCGGCACGTGCGCCGGAAACCACAGCTCGCCGGCTGATGGGGGGCCGTTGCAGGCCGCAGCCACAAAGCCAAGCGCGACACTCACCCGCCCCGCACCCCGCACCCACCCCCTCTATCCTGCATGATGATCTCTTGCTGCAGCCAGGGGATACCTGCTTTGATGATTTTCTGAACACTGACTGCTAACTTCCGACATTTAAGTTCATGAACTTTGAACCTATAAAATTCATAATACGAAGGCGGACACGTCCGCGTTCTCGACACTAATTAGGACTGAGTGAGATACTCAAACAAATTAATGTGAAACTTGTGACAGTTCTTGTGCCACATTCAACCCGCTACAGAGAAGCTTGTTCGTGCAAGGTTGGACTACATATTAATGCGTGTTGCATTTTACTAATCAAGACTAATAAAGTTACATCGCATCGTAATGTTACATCACTGTTTATCACTCTTATCGATATGTTGTTTTAATGCCATATAGCTGGTTTACATGGGCTTAGTAACTAAGTGCTTAGTACTTGTCAAGTCTATACAACTCACAAACATTAATACTAAGCAAACTTTTAATGAAACTTAAGATGTAGGTATGCGTAACATAATTTTGTAAACTATTTTCAACGTATCACTGATTGAGAGCTTTAAGAAAAAAAATAGTATAATGAGCTAGCAATGGATGTTATTAACAGAAGCGCAGCTTGACAGAGTTGTGAGTGCCTGTTGCCGTGGTGCCGGTCGCGCTGAAGAGTAATCCTCCTCAATTTCATTTGAAGCTATCCCAAGGCGTTTTTTAATGGATTTTACATGAAGTCCCTGAGTTTGCAATTGGAATAGAGTTTAAAAGCGCACGTTGCTGTATACATTTTTCGTTTGCGAACAACAACGTTTCACTTGCAACGAGCTCTGCTTCCATATTTTTAGTACTCGAGTATGTGTAGGTACTATATGTATGTACAGTTTGAGTAGGTTGTACTTGGAACCTGCTCTACAGCTAAAGTTTGCGAACTTTGTGGCGGTAGAAAACTAAGTTCAGGGATCATATACAGTATAATCATAGCCACTAGACTGCTAATACAAGATATCGGCCGGCTCATAACTTTTCAATATAATTTTGATGTTAAAAGGCAACTTCCATATTTGGCACTCCATAATATGTTGAAACTTGCTGCTTATAGTAGTTAAGTAATATTAATAAGGAAGTTTGTACCTAATGTCACCATTTATTTGAAAGCTAGTTTATAAACTTAAAATTGCTACACATTTCGATCCTGATTTGGAATTGGTTTGGTGAAGCTCGTTCGTTGCTAATAACATGTAGAGCCGTAGTCGTCCGCGCGGCTCGCTCGGCTCGCTCGGCCCGCGGGAGATTGCATTTCCGACAATCCCGGCCAATTGCAAAGGAATAGCTCCGCTCATTTTATTAACTTAGATCGTAGAATTGCTCCAATTCTATCAAACGAAGATTTTCTGCTTAGCTTACAACATTATATACCAAAATTGTATATAATGTCAGGATGGAAGAAGCGCTCTGTGTTGTTTGAATGTAATATTGAGATCATCTGTAACGGAGACAACTGCATCAATCTGTGCCGGGGCCGGGGCCGGGCGCGACGCGGAGCGAATCACCTCCTTCACGGATACTCTGCTCACAGGAGCAGCTGAGCTCGTGTCAGTTCGGGGCTTGATGCGAACATAACATCACTTAGCTACAGCACGACTCGCAAGGATTAGTAGCTGCTTCAATCTTGTGCTTCCGGAGCAGAACATACCTACGTAATTCTAATTGGACAGTTTTCTCCTATCGTAATTTAATCTAAAGTACTTTGTAGAAACGGTTTCCGATACTCCCGAATGCAACAATAGGGAAAAACCACTTGGAAGCGACTCTCGGCACAAATTACCATTTATTGCATTGCCTTTCAGGTTTAGAGGCGTGAAATTAGGCTCAATGCTTGCGGTTGACTTTTACCTTCTATTACTTAGCGCTGTAATGAATTTATGGTTACAACATTACCTATTGGTGATAACAAATAAGTATTTGTGGGCGACGATGAACTTCTGTAAGTACCATAAAATGTGATAATTACGTAGGTATTATACCTATGTATTTGACGTGCCTCTGCTCTGCCCAACAAACATTTTGGCGCTAAGGGCAACCTATTTTAACGATTATCGTTTTGTAAATGATAAACAAGAGCTCCGATAATAGCGCTAAACAGTATGACAGTAGGTACCTACTTACTACATTTTTTTGTCACTATAAAATGATTTTCCAATTATCATAATATTTATCTGAAATGCCACAACAATAAAACAATATGCTCTTTCAATGCAGTAAGCCTTTGCACTAAATGATTTTTTTCAAATTCAAATTCAAATGTATTTATTGGTTTTGAACATGGTTTTGTTTGCTCTAAGTGGAATACCACAACTAATGAGTCATCTGAACAATTGAACATTTTTATTGCTCTACCAATTCGTCCCAACGTTCGTTTGCGGTCGAATTATGCGTGATAGCGTGTGGTTAAATAATTTAAAATGTAGTCATTACATCGGCATTCGTGTACGTTGCACGTGTATCTATTTCAAGCTATTTTTGATGTTCCCTTGTTACGCTCTACATTAATCGATAATGTGCTTATTCTATTATAATTGAGCTATTCATCTAATTATTTCTTGATAAATTGAAATATGCAAATGCGACAATTTCTCTCTCCTAAACCAGATTCAGACGGGTGTATAGGTACAGAGAAGCAAGTTAGTATACGCAAAAAGAAACACAGAACCACAGGGACAGGTGCAAAAGGATGCTTTTAGCCGCACCGCCACCGCTGCGCCGCCGTCTACCGCCGCAGCCGCGTCGCCGCCATAGGTAACTATTTGAAATAAAATTTAAAGATAACTTTTAGTTAATTTGTTGTTACGCAGTACTTTATTCCACTTTGTTCCACTTCTTTAGACGAATATAGTTCGCCGTAGAACTCTACTGCTAATAATATCATCTCGATTTGTGACAAATGAATATAGGCTAAAGATAAAGATAAAGATAAAGATCATTTATTTGCATAAACATGTGTAAATATGATGATAAAACTGAGTATAGCCGCAACATGTTTTACCGATTTCGGTGTGCAAAGCGAGAGAAATGGCATGCTAATTTAGCAACATTTATCTCGAAGTTAGATATTCCGACTGGATGATCCAGGACATAATATTGATTTAAGAGTTAGACAATAAATAAATTAACAACAAAATATACATAAATATATATAACAACGTTAAATGATATCTTTAAAATATGTGTTATATAGACACGTCTCATGAGTGCGGTGCGGCGCGGTGCGGCGCGGTGCGGCCCCCGGCGGTACTTTATGTAGAGCAGGTTAGCGGCTCATGTTCTAGTGTTTTTTTTTAGTGCGGAGCGCGGAGCGCCGCCGCCGCATAAACTAGCCGCGCGCACTCGGCACTCCCCCACACTGCACTCAACCACATCTCTTTTTATTCTGATACCTAATGGTTTCAGGAAGTGCATGGATACATTTTACAGGTGGGCAAGGTGTTTTACTGTAAGCAAATTAAATCATAAAGTAGGCAAAGTATCTATTTCACTTGTACAAAAGATGTTTTTAACCACAGATAATATAATACTACCTGTATACCAGTTTTTACTTAATTTCTTAAATGTATTATGAAAGCTATAAAATTAACCGACGAGCTTGTTTGAACAATGTAATGCGAGTGAATGAGGCGAAAGAGGTATGTCAGGATCGTAGCAAGTGGAGATCTGTGGTCTCTGCCTACGTCTATGGAAAAGAGCCGTGAATATAATATGTAGATAAGTACCTATACTTACTAGAATAATTTAATCAAATGTGAAATAGCTCAGGCCGAATATCAGAAAGTTTATATAGCCACATGTTAGTAATGGCACCTTTAAATTTACAATAAGGCAGTACAGGCACGAGAGGCGGCAGGCGGCTCGACCGCGTGTCAACACGCTGGGCCCGCGTCGCGCGCGCCCCGCAACAGCCCCGCACGTGCCCCGCGCGTGCCCCGCGGCGCCGCCGCCTATCAACATTGCATCAGCACACACGCCGCGCCATTCAGCCGATGTCTTTCAGCGCCATCGTCTCCACATCTTCGCCTCAAAAGCTGCGTCTCTAAAGAAATGAGAGAAGGTTTATCTACGTTAACTAGCTATTCACGAGCAGAAACACTAGCAGACGACTCGCAATAGATAAGCCTATTGCGAGTCGTCTGCTAGTGTTTACGTGGGTTAGTTATTGACCCAGTTACCGAAGGTAATATGGTTACATGGGTACCTACATGCAATCATGGAATGTAAAAGCCTAGTAATAACGTGCAAAGTCGCAACTAACGTTCCGGAGAAAGAGCTCGAGCTCACTGTCTGTCAGCTCGTACGAGTAGGTACTCATAATTCAATTGGAAAACAAAACTGTGTATGTGGTGGTAGCAGCTCCTTCGAAATCAAAACCGAATTATATGTGCCTAGATGTAAAAGCACATCTTTACGTAGTCTCATTACGGCATTAATTAGTTTAGAATAACTCGGCGCGATAAACGCAATTATCTCGGAGTGGAGCGTGTTTGCGGACGTGACGCCGCGCCCCGCCCCGCCCCGTCGAGCCGCGCCGCTGCCGTACTCACGCTATGTTTAAATAGATATCTAGGTAGGTACTTTGGCAACGTTTTGATAAATTGACTCTAAAAAATGAAAGTTGCATAGACTTAACTAAGTAACTTCTCCCAAATTAAAACCACAGGCATGGCGGCTGACTCATTCACAGTAGTCAAATAAACGCTGTCGAATAGGAGAGAAATCGTCACCTAACCCAATTATTATAATTTGACTGCTCATATCAACAACAATTCAACAATAGAAGCAGAATAGTAAATTAAGAACTATTTGTATCGCTTACAACTCGAGGAAGAAAAGGGCGATCTCGTCGTACGCTAAAGTGAGCGAACTTATCTACGGCCCCGCACCCAATAAAAGGAGTAGACGCGGTCGGGTTCCCGCGCAAATTCCTTGATTCTTTTCAACAAATAAAATGTGACAGTTGTTTTTGTGTTGCGCGAATATCAAAGAGAATGGGTAATCTCGGCGCGTGAGAGTAGTTTGCTCGTTAAAAAAGCTGCGAAACAAACATCAAGTAAACCGCTTTCACAGAGAGTTTTTGAGGCGCAACCAAAAACGAACTGTTGTTGGGAATATGCATTTTACAAAATGGATTGGCGTACGATAGTGGCTTGAGCAATTGAGAATTAGCGTGTGCTATGGATTAAGTTCCTTGACCAAAATTATCTCATACGAATTCACTTGTTCCGTAGTTCCAATCACTTACATATATTTTTTAAAACTGAACTGCCTCAAATGGTAAAACAATTATACTAAATGTATGAATCAAAATGTAGCTGTTTTCAGTAGGTACCATGCGAGGACAAGTGTGTACCACCTAATGGAAGGTAGTTGGAAGATGTTTTAGCCAAAATAAATACAAATGTAGTAGGTGCTCGATCAACAAATGATCCCTGTAACCCTGGGTTGCTAAATATGCAACACTTCAGAGCATGAGTCGAAGCCGCTGCTCGGCTGCGGCTCCATTACCGCTGGCAGATTAACCCCACTAGGTACTATTATACTTACACAGTTACATGCAATTTTATGATATATAGTTCCTGCCAAAGCTCTGAGGAAAAGAACACATTGCAATTTATCTTCTTTACCTAAACGCATAGCGGGCTCATAGCGTTGCATTATTATCACAAATAGCTTAACTAACACTTAACTATTGTTAACCATTTCCTTCATAAATGTTTACAATGAAATTAGCGATCACGTGTACCTAAGCCAGCTGTGGAGCTGTAGTGAAGCTACAAGATACAAACAGCCTGTAATTATTTCACCAAATAGAACTAATTTCCTTTGTCTCCGATGTGCCAAAGTCCTCAGTAAACAAAGGCCTGCACATACCGCCCGGTGACGTGCGAGTGGGGGTGTGCGGGGGCTGTGGAGATAGGGGGGGGGGCAGCCTCACCCCTCGCCCCCGCACTCAGAGCTCTGGGCGCTTTGTGTACTCTTTGACGAACTTGGATAACGTTACACAAAAAGTTAACAAAGAACAAGAGGAATTAAGGACATTTCACGAAATGGCACGTTCGGGTCGGATGTGACGCCAACGGTTCTATATTTGCCGACACACGGACGTCGAGTTGTTTGCAGTGGACGGGGTTCATTTCCGAGCAAGTGCATGTGACTTTTATGCCCGAACTCAGCGGCGTTGTATGTCTTTCTGGTCGTGCTATTTCAATATTCCGGCCCAATTGGACGGAAGCCAGAAAGAGTTTCACCAAACAATTTTGATTTTCATGAAATTCAATTGGCGCTCCAAACAGCCGAATAAATCGTGTGGCGCCACTTTTCTCAATTTATAAAAAACCCGTCGACCAGCTCCGGCGTGTCGGATGAATGCGACGTGTATTTTCTGAAATTCATCGACGCCCGAAAGCCTCTCGTTCGAAATGCTTTTACGGATATTTCAGACAAATAATTTGCTAATGAAATCGAACGAAATCTACGTAATGATTTTACGTCGACTGCCTACTCGCGCCGCTCGCTGTTATAAAAGGTATATTGGAAAAATTACGGAATGTACATAGTTTTTCGCTTAAATAAATAAGTATGCTGCTAGTATAGATTTATTAAAAAGAGTTTAATTAAAACAGCGAAGGTAAATACGTAATAGTGAGTGAATTTGTGTTGAAAGTAGTTAGCTTAACACGCCCTTTTATGTTCGCCTCTTTTTGTATTCAACTAGCGAACATTAAGTACTATCGAACATTAGCGAACATCGGCTCAGTAGGAGTTGATAGATGTGCTGTTGCTACGGCGTAGCTATATCTACGGCGTAGCGCGTAGACAGCTACGATTATCGATACAAAACGTTACTCTTGCTCTTGCTGTGATAGTTTTAAGTTTTGTATTGTTTTATTTATTGCTATGTTGGATACTGATGGCTCCAATAATACGAGGGCTGTGTGATAAGATAGATATACCCATTTTGTAATTTTTTGTTAATTTAACTTTCTACAATAATACTCTCACATTTTTAAGTTGCCATGTCGTTAAATGACGACTATTTAATCAGATCAACTTATGTGATTTTACTAACAGAAAAAAATATACTGAACAGTGATAAACTATATGTTTTGAAATAGAAAACGAGCAATAAGAATGAAGCTAACGCTCGTATTCAGAATCCACACTAAGAATTGAGTCTACAATCAAGTATCGTTTTTTTCTTAAAACACGCTCACGCTTCACGCTTGAGTATGGACTCTGAATACGCGCCTAAGTATATCAAAGTCTTTTTAGGACTCTGTTTCATCATGAAAAACCATAAAATATTGGAATGTTGAATTACAACTATGCTCCACAATATGAAACACATCGAAACTCCATCTCAGAGTAAAAGGAGCCTTTGTGCTTGCCCCGTTTCATTACGTTTATTTGTGTTCTTTGTTAGAACATTGTATAAGTGTTATGCTCATTGTAAGGAGGCGCTGCGTCCCGGTAATGTGGCTACATTGCACCGCCTCGCGACCCTCTAACGCTCTCATTGCGAATAACAGTAATGCGCGCAAACCTATACCATTACCCAGACAACAGCCTTTCTCATTAATATAAACAATGTGCTCTGTTTACTTTTTTGATCGTATTTCTGTAAATAAAACATTCAAGACTTAATAATAGCACACGGGAAATTACTCACGTAAAATTATCGTCGATTTAGGTACCGACAATGTTTCGATTCTTCCGGATGTCCCGTGTGCTATTATTATGTCTAATACAACTCACGATAGTTTTGAAAGTGACATTCAAGACTGTTATTAAAATTAAATGATACGATATATTATCTATTAGATTACTTATTTTAAACTATATCAATGAAAACAAACACAATATACTAATACATCTTAAAGCATTTTATTTATTTAAGTAATCATTAGCAAGCAATTTATGTCCGACAATTTGATATTAATTATAATACGCAAAGATTGGAAAGTTTTAGTAAAATCGTAAATTATGTACTGTATTCAAAAGAACAAAAATGGACGTCACCCACTTATACATACACACGCCACGCCTAGCTCACCCATACATAATGTATGAGCTAAGAATCCTACGAGATAATAATGTTCTCGTATGCATCACTGCCACAGGCCGCGGCGCCAACAGCTGCCCATCACGAACATAACAAACATTCATATAATATTTTACCCTGACTGTACTTAGTCTTTATACATTTCAGATATTTTCTAGTCAAATAACATCTTATAAAGAAAATTCTCACTGACTAATGAACGTGATCAATATGTCTAAGCATCACCATATTGTTGACTAACTCTCCTTAGCACAGGTTAAGATTGTAGTGCACCAGCCTTTTAGCACGCGCTGCGGCCACGAAGCGTAACGAGATGTTTGAATTTGCCGTAAAATGTCGCTGAATGTCGGCGCTTAGCTCCGACATGTCGCTCATTTCAGGAATACCCCGAACGGGCCGTGCCTCTTTTATAGGGGATTTGAATATGATACGGTTAAACGAAAAATTTGCGTTTCGTTATGTATTTAATGTATCTTTAAACTAAAATATGCATAGTCTGTGGTAGGTTCTCGATGGTTTTGCTCAAGTTATTTAGCAAGAACAGTAACTATAGTTAATTGTTGAGTACAAACTCTTAATAAAAATATTTATTTCATAAGACATCGTAACACAAACAATTTTGTTCTAATGATCTCATTTGGTGTAATAACAAAGCGTATAACTACTACAAATTGCAATACAATTTGTGACAATGTCATACTGCTAGTATTCATTATATTGTCTCGAGGTGACTTTCATTTAGCTTAAGTGCAGTAAAAGATAAATATAGTGTATAGTAGAAGGACTTGTCTTTCTACTCTAACGCTCTGGAGGGGTGAGGAGCTGACCTCCCGAACAAAGCAGATGAGCAACAGCGGCCTTATCGCACTCTCCAATTACCGCGATCTACAAAAAATAATGAAAACACAAAACAGATCTGTAATTACAGAAGCTTTGTCACGCGACGCCGAAGCCGCGCCGTCCACGACTCGCGTCCGCCTCCGGACAGACTTGGACTATTACTTTCACAATTTAAAAGTTTTGATGCATTCCGAGACGCCCTTTCTCAGCCAATTGATCAATTTAAATGAAAATCACAAGCCACTAACATAATAGAGACCCAGGTTCTGGTCGACTAACTGATATAGAAACAACGCATACCTAAAGACTCGATGTTTACCAAAGTGTGAAGGTTAGTTTGGTTTTGTTCCACTAATAATGACTTTATAAAATGTAATCTCCAAAAGTTGGCCAACAACTTACAAGAACTTATCTAACTTCTGCGAGTATGTTAAGGTTTGAAGTTTGTTACAACTACAAACCCATTAGTTTACTAATTACCTGGTTACTAATAACCAGTATAATAAACTCTAGCTAAGGTACTATTAGGGTACTTTCAAATCTAGTCGTATCAAAGTCGTAGCATCAGCTACGCCGTAGCAAGGCTTCTACGAATCAGAAACTATATTATACTCATACCACATGCAAATACTCGCAGCATTCAAAGAACCTTCATTCGAAATTAAACTTGAGATTGGATTGGACAACGATGCATTGCAGATTTGATTACAGAAAACGAATATACCCAAAGCGCCTGGCTTCTGTTTCCTTTGTTCTCGACAAAAACTTTCAAGACATATTCTCTAAAATATTTTTCTGTCCAAATGTGTTCGATGCATATCGAACACACAGCAGCTTAGCCAGCGGTTTTGGCTAAGTAGGTCACACGAGGCATCGGGCGATTTACTTAGCCAGTGCATTTTCGGACGGCAATCAGTTCGCACTCATTATCATCAATCATTTAGCATTTACGGTAACTTAGTGGTCAGCAATAAACTCTTTGATTTATCGTAAATCTATCTATCATTCAGCATCCTAACCTAGGAAACGGTACGATCTTGTACATGGTCCTTCGAGCCGGATTTCGAAGGCTTCGCGTTTCGTGAACAATCGTCAAGTGAAGTGCTTCGGATCCACCAGCAACCACTGGGTCGCAGTATCCTCTAGCTTAAAAGTGAGCTTGGATTAGATCTCAGTAGCAACGTACCGAGATCCACTCGGGACATACAGCAACAGCACAGCACAGACGTGGGAAGCAACCCGCGCCTGATCAGCATCAGCAGCAGCGAGCCATAGTTCGCGTCATCAGCATTTCTCTGCAGTGGATAGATCCACGCGAGGACAACATCAGCACAGCAAGGCGTCGGGAAGCAACCCGAGCCAGATCAGCACCAGCATCAGCCGTAGGCCAAGCGGCTTACAAGTAAGAGTGTTCCATTTTATCTTTAAAAACTAATTAATCGACAAAAATGGAAAACCTCTACGCAAATCAATCTGAGATAGGAGAGCAGATAGGAAAAGTCCTCATAAATTATAAAAAGGAAGGTAGGGAGCGTAAAACCATTGACTCTTGTCAAAGAAAATTAGATCTTATAGATGCGTATTGGAGAGAGTATGATACTAATCATCAAAAACTTCTCCCGTTAGAAAAGACAAACCATAAATACTTTGTCAATTCGGAGTTTGAGCGTGTAAAAGAGACCTATTTAGCAGCGAAGAAAGTAATTAATGAGGGTTATGACGAGCTACTATTAAGAGGTAAGCAGCCAGGAGTCTCGCAGCAAAGAGAGACTCATCAGCCAGAAGCAGGTCCGTCAAGCGACGAGTCACCGCCACGGACCAGAGCACCAACAACTCCCGCGGTAGAGGCGAGAGGAACAACCAGCAAGCTTGACGACATGCTACGTAAGCAGTCGGTCAATTTTAAAGCGTTCGTTCGTACAGTCGACAGCATCAACGTCGAGTCATTTCGTGACAAGTGGGAGTTTGAAGACGCCCTGCGAATCTTACAAACTCGCTGGACGGTAGCAGATAATTTACACTGGGAAATAATATCAGAAATTGAAGAAGACGAAGCGTATGAGTTCAATTTCAATAAGCATGAACGGACATACAACCTCATGAGGAAAGAAATTAGCGCAAAAATGTGGTCAGCATCGTACCGCGAAAAAACAACACCACAAATGGACATCCCGATGTTCACGGGTAACTTTCACCAGTGGATATCATTTAAAGATCTGTTTGATGAAGCTATACATAATAACCCCTCGATATCAAACGCTCAAAAGATGCAGTTTCTGAAGAGCAAAGTAAAAGGAGAAGCAGAGCGTTTGATTCAACATCTCCCAATTACCACAGATAACTACAAAATCTGTTGGGAAATCTTGAATCATAGATTCAACAACAAGAAGCAAATCTTTACTTCCCATGTAAGCATCTTTTTCAATCTTCCAAACATTCAGCAGCAGTCGTTTACTGCAATTAAGCGGCTTCATGACGTCACGCTAGAGAGTCTCTACGCCATTAAGAACCTAGGCGTAGATATTAGCACTTGGGACCCACTACTGGTGTACATCTTATCTCAAAAGTTGGATAGTGAGTCTTATTCCGAATACATAGAGTCGTTGAAGAATTCACGGGAGCTACCGGTACTTCAAGAATTTTTAAACTTCTTAGAAAACAAGTTCACTACCCTAGAATCGTCTCGTAGGCGTCAAGATGTAACATCTAAACCGTCTTCTCAGCAACAAAATCAATCGACAGCATTTCATCAAAGTCGAAAAAATCATGTCAAATCAAATAGCGATTGGAAAAGTAACACAAAATACGAAATGACGAAACCTATGCACGTGTCAGCAGCGTCAGCAAGTAGATGCCCGCACTGCTTCGGAGCACATAGCCTAATTCTTTGCAAGAAATTCCTCGAATCGTCAAATGAAATAAAATTGAAAATAATAAAACAGCTGAATTTATGCGTAAATTGCATTTACGATCACAATGGAGTCAAATGTCATTCGACAAAAAGATGTCGCAAGTGTTTCGAAAATCATCATACTATTCTACATGATTATTTTGCAGCGCAGCATAATTATAGTTCGGCCGAGGTTTCTAAATATAGAAACAACAGTCGAGAGCAAAATGTTAGCAACGGAGTCCATGCAGCATCTCAGCAAGATGGGTCAGAAATTTTATTGGAAACAGCTTTGATCAAAGTAACAGCAGCAGATAGCACTCAGTATGTGATGAGAGCACTGATCGATCAGGGCTCGCAGGTATCGGTCATCAGCGAACGAGCAGCACAGCAACTAGGTTTAAAGCGTGAGCATTGTAAGGGCGTTATTTTCGGAGTGGGTGAGCAAGAAAATAACTGCAAAGGAAAGCTAAACATAACTTGTCAATCAACTTACACCGATTTCAAGTTCACCGTGGATGTTTTAATAATGAATAATGTTATCAAGAACTTGCCGAACAAGACATTTGGTAAACCATCTTGGCCGCATATAGCACACATATTTTTAGCAGATCCGGATTATAACATCAGTCGTCCTGTGGATCTTTTACTCGGGGCCGACGTGTATTCCATCATCATCCTAGAAGGATTAATCCGTGGTCAGGTTCAATCAGAGCCTTTAGCTCAGCATACACATTTGGGTTGGTTACTATGCGGTAGTGTCAAGACGTCTTATCAATGCAACGTCATCTTGAATAACATTGAAGATATTCAACAATTTTGGAAAGTGGAAGATATCAACGAGCAAAACGAACTATCAGTGGAAGATCAGGAATGCCTAGATTTTTACAAAGCTACTACTAAACGTCTAGAGAATGGTCGATATGAAGTCCGATTACCAATGAAGCAGCAAATGGAAGAAAAATTAGGATCTTCAAAGGAGATAGCTATAGCACAATTTAGAAATTTAGAGCGTAAGTTTAGCAAGCAGAGCTGTTTAGCTAAGCAATACAAGCAATTTATTAGCGAGTATGAGGAACTGAAGCATATGAAACCAGCATCATCTAGCAGTACGTCAAAGTCAGTGAAAGAGTGTTTCTTACCTCATCACGCGGTTCAGAGAGCTGAATCGACCACAACGAAGCTACGGGTAGTGTTTAACGCTTCGGCTAAAACCACTTCAGGTTACAGTCTCAACGATCTCATGTTTAAAGGTCCTAACTTGCAACAAGATCTACTAGCGATAATATTGAAGTGGAGACAGTATCGTTACGCGTACACGGCCGATATCGAAAAATGCTATCGCATGATACTGGTCAATGAAGATGACCAGAAACTACAGCAAATTATATGGCGGGAAAATCCAAACATGCCTATCAAGATTTTCCAGTTGTCGACAATTACGTACGGTACTAAATCAGCACCGTTCTTAGCGCTCATGACACTTCGTCAGCTAGCAGAAGATGAGCAGCATAACTTTCCCAACGCAGCAAAAAGCATCAAAGAGCAATTTTATATGGATGACTGGGTGGCGGGGTCGCACAGCATTCAAGAGGGAAAGAAAAACATTGCAGAAGTAAACGCATGTCTTAGCAGCGGAGGATTCACTCTGAGAAAGTGGTCCTCGAATAATAAACAATTGTTAGAAAACGTCGAACAATCAGTTAATAAACAGCAAGCATTATTTACATTTAAAACAGAAAACTCAGCGAAAACCTTGGGTCTACAATGGAACTCGATCGAGGACGAATTCACTTTTCAAAGCGATTTAGCAAGCTCAGATACGACAAAACTAACTAAGAGGGTACTATTATCTGAAATCTCTAAAATTTTTGACCCTCTAGGATGGTTGGCTCCGTTAATCACGAAAATGAAATTGTTATTTCAGAAGGTATGGCAAAACGCTGAAGTTCAATGGAATGATGAAGTTTCAACGGATATCAAAGAAGAGTGGATTTTATTAAAACAAGATCTTAAATCAATCAGTCAGTTCAAAATCCCACGATGGTTAAAAAGCAAAGAGGGTGATGTCATTGAACTACACGGGTTCTGTGACGCATCAGTCAAAGCATATGCATGTGTAGTATATGCGAGAATCACAGCAAATGACGTAACGTCAGTAGGGCTAGTCGCAGCAAAAACACGACTAGTACCTAACAGCAAGGTAGTATCGCTACCTAGGTTAGAACTTTGTGCAGCAGAGCTTTTATCAAGACTAATGACAAAGATTGTCAACTGTATCAGCGGCTTCATAGTCAAAGTGTACGGGTGGAGCGATTCAAAAGTCACAATCAGCTGGATTCAAGGTTCTCCAGAGAAATGGAAGCCATTTGTAGCCAATAGAGTTAAGAAAACAATAAGCATAATGCCACCAGAAATGTGGCATTACGTCAACACAAAAGAAAATCCAGCTGACGCAGCTAGTAGAGGATTAACATCTACACAGTTAATGGATCATTCATTGTGGTGGCAAGGACCAACATGGTTATCGAGGTCTGATTTCAAACCGCAAGAGAAAGAAGCACCGTATGTCACCGACATAGAAGCCAAAAAGCAAGTGAACGTGGTTCAAGAAAGCACCCAAAATAACAACATCATAGATAATTTATTATATCGCCACAGTTCTTTTATAAAAATAACGCGTATATTAGCATGGATACGTCGGGCATTGACTCCTATTAATAAACAAAGGCCAACGTATCTCACATTACATGAGCTTAGGACAGCAAAATTTATTATAATTAAACATGTACAGCGCAATGAATGGAGTGAAGATATTGAAAATTTATTGTACAACAACAAGCTAAAATCAGATAGTAAGTTATTGAGCCTCAATGCATTTTTGGATAAAGATGGCCTTTTGAGAGTAGGAGGACGACTCAAAAATGCAAACATAAGCGCCGATATGAAATATCCAATAATTATTCCATACAGCAGTAGGTTAACAGAACTTCTTATCGAGCAAGCGCACGAGCTCACCTTTCATGGGGGAGCTCGACTTACATTGTCATCACTGAGGCAGAAGTACTGGATAGTCAAAGGGAATCGAGCAGTCAAAAAGCAACTTTTGAAATGCGTAACCTGCAAAAAGCAAGAGCCTAGAAAGTTAAACCAGATCATGGGAGACCTACCAGATTATAGGACCAACCCAGCACCGACGTTTTATCATACGGGGGTTGACTTCACAGGGTTCATTCAAGTGAAAGCAAATAAAGGTAGAGGTATAAAAACATCAAAAGGGTACGTAGCCTTGTTTATTTGCATGGTTACGAAAGCTGTACACATAGAGTTAGTCTCTGACTTAAGCAGTGCGTCATTCATAGCAGCGTTACGAAGAATGGCGGCACGACGAGGAACACCAAAGCACATGTACTCCGATAATGGGACTAACTTCGTAGGAGCGAATAAAATTCTGCAAACAGAGTACCAACAGCTAGAGCAAGTATTCGGTGACTCATTCCATAGAGACATAGCGGAAATGAATATAGAATGGCACTGGAATTGTCCTTCTTGGCCAAGCGCGGGAGGTATTTGGGAACGATCAATCAGAAGTCTGAAACAGCATTTGAAACGAGTCGTCGGTGAACAAGCGTTGACCTTCGAAGAATATAGCACGGTCTTAGCCCAAATAGAAGCAAGCCTTAACTCCAGGCCACTGTGTCCGATATCTGAAGACATTGACGATCTAGACTTCCTGACACCAGCACATTTCTTAACAAATCGAGCAGGCCTCACTGTGATAGAAACAGCACAAGACGCCAGAACTAGATGGCAACTAGCAAATAAGATTTTCCAAGACTTATGGAAAAGGTGGAAAACAGAATACCTTAGCCAGTTATCAGTTAGAAGCAAGTGGTTAAAAGCGAAAAGGAACATTGTAGTTGGGGATATGGTGACTATTCACGATGATAACATATTAACAGGAAAGTTTCCAGTTGGAAGAGTGGTAGAAGTCCACGAAGGGAAAGATGGATTAGTTAGAGTAGTCAGCTTAAAGGTAAAGAATGGCCATATTATAAGGCGACCGATCGTAAAACTATCAATTTTACCTATACAGCAAGAAAGGCGAGACGAAGAAGAAGAGAAGCATAGCAATGAAGCAAAAGCATCAAACAGTAAGCAATCAAGATCAAGCAAGTGTCCTAAATTCGTCAACGTAGCACTATCATTAATGTTTTTTATGAGCGTCATATGGTCCAGCGAAGCATCTTATAATTCTACGCAATTTAGTAGAAATCAATCGTTGTACTTTGATCCAGTGGGAAGAATGCATTTAATCCGTGACCAATGGAAAATCGTCGCATATTACGACATGCAACCCTATTGGCAAGGAGATACAGCTGTAAATGCATTTACAAAGTACCTAGAGCAAACACGTGAAAAGGTTAAAGAACCGAGTCATTGTCATATGATTTTACTGCAAATTCAGCATGACTACAGCGAGTTACAGTATTATAATCAGCTGTTGCTTAATCAGCATTACGGCGCGCGGTCAAGAACACGACGCGGCCTTATCAACGCAGTGGGCTCCGTGGCAAATACATTGTTCGGAGTACTCGACGAAAGCTTCGCAGAAAAGTATCAACGTGACATTGAACTTGTTAACCTGAATCAGAAACACCTGACGCAGCTCTGGAGAAACCAGACGTCAATTGTAGAAGCAGAATATAACATATTAAAGCGAACAGAACAGGCAATTGAGACCCAGCATAAACTAATAAACAAGCATTTAAATTATTTAGATCAAACAACAAAGCAATTACAGAAAGGATATGAAAGCATGTCAATTCTACAAGAATTCACGTTAGCAGCAATAGCTACCACAAACATGGTGCAGAATTTAAAGCGTATCCAAGATACCTTGATCGACACTATTACAGATATTTATCACGGGAAGATCAATCTTCATCTATTGACTCCTAAACAACTCAGCGAAGAACTACAAATAGTGTCAGGTCAAATATCTAAGGAGTTGATTTTACCGATTGATAGCATCCATTCTAATTTATATCAAATATACAAGCTACTGAAGATCAAAGCCAGAATGAGCAAGGAGTACTTTATCTTTGAAATGACCTTACCATTGATTAGCAGAGATAGCTTTCAGCTTTACCACTTGATACCTGTACCTTTTCAAATCAAAAGCAACATGGTCAGCGTCAAGCCAGCTACAGAGTATGTAGCAATCAACCTGCGAAGAGATTCTTATCTATCAGCGAATACTAACGACCTTCAGAGCTGCGAATACCAAGAAGAAACTTACATATGTCAGCTGCAAGGTCCTATCAATCACTTGGATCCAGAAGAAAGGTTCTGTGATACCAAGCAGAAGGACACCTGTGAGTTATCAAAACAAAGCTGTAAAAATAAGTGGGTTCAGCTAAATGACCCATCTGTCTATTTTTATTTCGTTTGTGATTCATACTCTTTGACAATCATATGTGACGAGGAAATTCGAACCGACCGCGTCAGCAAGGCAGGGCTCATTCAACTCTCTAAGCAATGCATTGCAAAGGGCCGTGACCTTACACTATATTCTTATCAGCAGCAAAATACGCTCACTCTCAAACCAAGTATTTTATCAACAAAAATAGCTCCTTTACGTCATCCTATAGTTAATAATACGCTTCCTCATTTCGATAAAAATGAAGATAATGCTCTCCTAAATATCTCATTGGAACACCTCAATAATCAAATCACCGCAATGAAGGAAGCAGCCCAGCAAGACGTGACTCTGACTACACATGATGTACACCAGTACGCTATATCATATGGGTTACTAGCAGCAGCCATCGTAGTGTTCCTGTGGTTCCTGTGGAGGCGAGGCAGACGAGCCGTCAGCTCGCCCGCGCCAGCCCAGCCGCAGGAGGTGCCAGCGAGCAGCAGCGCAAGTGTTAGTGTAAGTGCGCGTTACTTGCCCTGGACCGAGCCAGAGCAAAGTGTGAGTGCGCGTGAGCAACCCTTGCCCGAGCAAGGCGATAGTGTGCGTATGACCAAACGGTGGTCCAGTTTGCGTAACAAAAGAGACAATTCGACTTCGCCTATTATCAAAAGGCAATCGGTCTTCACCATAGCTAGGGATTAGTGTTTACTTAACGATAAATTCATTATTCATACATTGTTTTAACATTCATTTAGCATTAAGCGAAATACTGGTTCATCTATGTAACTACGGACTAACCCCAATTATTGTAGCGCCTCATAATCATCTCATTTTCTCCCCTCGGGAGCATGTTCGATGCATATCGAACACACAGCAGCTTAGCCAGCGGTTTTGGCTAAGTAGGTCACACGAGGCATCGGGCGATTTACTTAGCCAGTGCATTTTCGGACGGCAATCAGTTCGCACTCATTATCATCAATCATTTAGCATTTACGGTAACTTAGTGGTCAGCAATAAACTCTTTGATTTATCGTAAATCTATCTATCATTCAGCATCCTAACCTAGGAAACGGTACGATCTTGTACAAAATGATTAATAAAATGAGGACAAATAAATTACATAACGATACCAATTAAAAAAATCATTAATGTAAAAAAGTTTTTTGAAATACCTACCTGATTTCTTACCCAACGGACCACCGGTGACCGGTGTAGGTGAATGTAGAAATACCAAGGACAGTGTTCAACACTAGTTGAACCATGTAGCAAACGATATTTAAAAAGCTAGTCTAAAATATGCCCAAGGTACATTTCCATACATAGCACTTCCACACATAGCAATAATAAATCATAAATTTATACAATTAAATAGAATCTTCCGCCGGTAGCAGACACTTCTGACCTGTTGATCGATTGAATGGAAAATTATTAATTGAAAGTGGCGCTAGATGATCGATGCTCGATGTTGTTATCGCTGGTGTAAACTTTGTTGATCGACATCCCCCACTCCCCCACCGGTCACCCATCGCGATCGATCATTGCGACCACTGCCAATCAGGGAAATGTTTCAGTGATTACACTTTCTCAAGTTATTTAGTAATCGATGTTTGTAACTTGATTCAAGTGGATTTAGATTGCTTTCCAATTATAGTAATGATTCCATATACCTACATAATATATCACCAGTTGCGCGGTGCTGTCTCAATGAACATGCATTAGCTCCTAGTAGGTACTACCTTATTCACTCGATCGCTGTTCAATGAAGTCTCAAAGTCGCAGTAGAGTTGGGTAGTTGAAAGTTATTACAATTCGATCAGGAGAGGTGTCGTGGCTCATAGTTGCGATAGTAAGTTGTAGTAAAATGGTCGCGTGACAGACAATAGGCAGTTGTAGTGATGGCGCGCTCGCGTGTCGCACCTGCCGGCTCCCGCGGGTCACGTCGCGCGCCTGTTCATGCTCGGCGCAGTGCACGCGGCTGCATACATTACATTACATATCAGGCTAAGATAAATTGGAAATATGATCAAAACTAATCACACAGAAAACTAAAAAAAAATGCAGTTATACTGTTTATAAAAAAATAAGAAAATACCACCTTAAAATATATAGGTACCTATATAAAATGAATAAACAAAATAAAAGAAAACCTTTTTTTTTTTTATTGAGTATTAAATATGATTTAATTGGAAGAACAAAGAAACACACAGGAACAAAAAATATCTACACTTCTTAACCTAAAAAACTAAATAAAAAAAAGGAACTCTGTATACTACACAAAAAAAAAAAAACAGGTACACCGCCCTACCAAGGGTGAAAACTCGTCACTCGGAGCAGTCGCTACTGGAGTTCATGCTGCGGTATAGAGCATAGCTCGCTGGCCCCTACGTACGAGTACCTACCCCGCAAAGGAAGACGGAAGAACCAGTTGTTGACTGCGGCTGCAGGAGAGCACTGCTGATGCTGGTGCTTTCAGCTCTTTGTCTCATTTGATTTTAATAGATTTTAAAGATGAGGATTAAGGAGGATATTAAGGGGTATAATTAAAGGTTTATGATTTTAAAGGTAAAGGAACAGAAGTAAAATCACCAAGTTCTAAGTCGGCCACTTGCTCATACGAACGAACGAACGAACCAAGTTCTAAGATGTTTCGATGTGAGGTTCCTTCTTGGAACTCATACACAATGCCTCGCAGAAAAAACAAAAGTTGAATATCTCAAGATAAATTAACTTTGCATAAATCTTCCGTCCAGCTGCATCTTTTAAAGAGGCACAGCTCAATCTAGTCCAGACTAAGTATAAATCATGTCTTATCAAAAGTCCAACTCTAAAGCGCTTCATAAATAAAAGTGCAGTGCAAATCACCTCAAACCGGGACGCGTGTCTCTTTTTTTCTGGTTGGGTACACTGTACTGATGTAGCCGCATTCTTCAAGCGCTAAAGTTACTAAGTAAGCTTACACATCGCTGATAGCGCCACAAATAAGAGGAACATTCCCCGGAGCCGGCGCCTTATCTAGCATTGCGACTGTATTTGTTTAAGGCTTTAAGCGGCTGGAGAGGTTCCAGCGCAGCTCCCCTCTCTCCCCTCGATCCCCTCCGCTTCCTCATTTAAAGATCCTTTAAATGCGTATCTGTTCAAAGTTTGCATTCGATGGCTAGTGCTTAGTAGTCAATGCCGAACAGTTAGTATAATTCATAGTAAGTACCTATGATAATACAAATATCAAACCGTGTGAAATGTCCAAGGATATTTATTTATTTATTTATTTATTTATTTAAATACAAATGCATGTATGAATCATTAATTAATGAGTCTTCGTCCAGATAAAATAATTTCTTTCAAGTTTTATTCAAAGCCAGTCTTATTATTACGAACTATGTGCTTCAGGTTAATCTTGCTCTGTAATCATGAAGGCTAATTATTATCGTGGCTCTATTCGGAGGTACTCGTGAGGATCGAGGCCTAATTCCGTCGCGGTTAGTTAGCGCTCAACAAGTGCACCCCGCGCTCCCCGCACTCCCCGCGCTTCACGCTAGCCCTTCCACTCCGCAAACTAAAAACCGATAATTACGCCTTTATTTTTCCACAAATTTTCACGTTACAGATACAGCTCATTGGTGCGACGTTCTACGCTTGGTTTATTGCTGACTTATAACTTTATAAAGCTCCGAGTGTCTCTGACAGCACCCTTAGACATTAGAAGGATCTTGAATGTTTAAGAAATCTGAGTCAATATTTACGTTTACAATAGTTTCGTTTCTTCCCTATACAATTTGCGAGCTGCCGACTTGCAGCCGCCAGCTCGCTATAACGACTGTTCGCACACATACACACGCATCATCAGTCGGCGCGAGCATTTGTATTGCTGAAACTGTATTCTGGTTTAGGTTAGTCGATAAGGTTTAGAAACCGTGTTCGTACATTACTAAATGAAACTAACAAACTAAGTTGTGCTGTAAATAGTTCTAGAATGCAAAGTTCCTGCCCCGTTCCGTCACTGACGGGCAAACGATTGATTTTAGTAATAGCTTTAGTTAATAGTTCGAGTTTAGGAACTGTGTTTAAAGTTAGTATGATTTGAATAACTTAACAATGGGCTACGAAACTCATGCGAGAAGAACTAGGTTTTAATGTGTTTAAATTTTATGATGGAGATTCGACAGATAAGAACACACGAATTATAAACTGTGTGAAAGATGACATGCATAAAAACGTGCACGTGTTTGTTTGTGAAGTACCTAATGAATATAATGTTTGAACTTTCTTCTAAGCCGTGATTAAAACAATATGTTTCGTCGCCTTCCGCCAGAAGTTACTGCCTTCCTGAGAACAAAGGCGCACACTCCTTAATGCTCACCAATAATATACAGAATTCCCATCAAAAACATATTCCTAAGTAGAAAAGTTGAATTGCTTTTGAAGTTATACTACGCGCAACAACGTTGCCAACTAGTTCCACGGGAAATGAAAGTCGTCTTTAAAGTCATTGAGTTAGGATTTGTAATCGAGTGAGCAAGTGAGATGAAGACGTTGTTTAGGTAAACATGTAACAATCTGGAGTGAATTTCTATGAATAAGAAATACTTAGCGTTTCCTGGGGGCGAAGGCAAGTGCGAGGAGGAGGGGGGGACATCCGGCCACCGGCTCTGGGCCGGCCCGGGCTGCTCTGTCGACGAAAGCCGGATGGATACGGCCTCAGGGACAATCCTGTCCTACTATTCAGTATAATGCTACGCATTCGCTACTACTTAATCGTCCTTCAGGTATGATTTCGTAGCCTGCCAACATTTCCCATCACTTTCAATATTGTTAAATGACTTTTGTCAGTTCACATAAACTATAATGACCTGAAATGTCCAGAGAGCAGGGTCCCGAACACCAGATTGCTATAACTTGCCTTGCGCGTTGACGCACCTTTATAAAAATACCACATATTTTTTACCGTGCAGTTACAAGTAAGTATATTTCGGATGTTCACTTCCCTTTTAGTTCCTTTGTTAAGTACTTAAGAATGCTCATGGTGTTTTAATGTCTCTCGCACAGCCCGCGCAGACCTGGGCGGGAGATAAGCGATGCTCGTAGAAAGTATGTTTGTAAATACATAAAAAAATTATTGTGTACAAAAAACTGTGTATACATACAAAAAAACCTGCTAAATTATGATCATAATAAAACATACATTTACACGTTTTTATCGCTATTACCTTTCACTATACCTATAGTGTGCTTTCCTAGTGTGAACCGGCCCTAATTAATATTTATGAAGATCCAGTGAAGGTAGATGAATATACGCCTTCAGTTTGCTGCGGTGTACCTCCAAGTCCTCCAACACTTCAGTCTGCCCGCGACCACGGCTGATGCAGATCCGAAACGTCGGGATATCTAAAAGCTATAAAATAATACCTCTAAATATGTTTTATCATGATCATAAAACCTTATGAGGGCGTTAGTACCACATTAGTCAGCAATATTTAAATTATTTTTTATAGTTAGTAACGCAAGATTACATTTCATCATGAAAATCAACACGCAGTCTTCGTATAAAATCTTATAAAAGTGAATAAACACGAGATGTGATTGCGGAGTCCCGGGAGGGCGCGCGATACCGGGCCTTCTGCGAACGATGCGGCGCCTGAGGCGAGGCAAGTACCTACTCGGCGCGGTACATACCTACTTATATATATAACTTCGCGTCCGCTGGGAAATTTAAGTATCGACCGAATACTCAATAACATATTTTATTCAACCAACTTTGTGAAACCAAACTAAAGACTGAAAGAATATCAATATGAGTAACAGCGAAATATTATTTTATGTTTGTTTTGCAAACAAATAGGTACCTACTAAAATTGTAGAAACTATGTCGATTATATAAATGATGAGAATAATGGTCCCACATGTTGCCGACCCCACAAAGCGTGGGATAAGGGCAGGAGAATAATAATGAATGGTCCCATATAGCATTCCTCATTTTAGTTCGTTCGTAGTAGCTTTATCGACTGTCATTGAAGTACGACACAAACTGCACTACCTAAATGGTGATTATCAGTTTGAAACACGAAGGTTCAAAATCCCGCATCCTCATCAGTTGTGTGTAGAACATAATCAGCGTGCGGCTGTAGCTGGCGGGGCGGGGCGGGGCGGTGGCGGGGCGGGGCGGGGCGCGCGGCGTGGCGTGTGCGGTCGATTAGCGGGCGCGATGCAAATAGTCCCCGAGTCAACAGCCGGCCGCAGCCGCAATGAGCTCGTTAGCGCGTCGCCGCCATCGCCACTCCACATTCAACTCTATCACGGCTACGCAAGCACGAAAAATACATTGATAGATGCACATGCAGAAGAAACGTTGATAAGGCTTGATTTTGTCCTAGTTGCTTGTGAGTTTGCAGTCCTCTTTGCTGCACGTTTCATTATTTGGCTGCTACTAACCTATGTATAAAAAAAAATAACGTGCGTACGTTAAGATCACAATGCCAAGTGTCATCCAGTCCGCTACTTGTCATACTGAGCCTGTCCCTTTCAAATTTAAAAATCGATCTTTTTCTATGAGGTAACTGGTCGAATGAGCGTTGCGTTATAAAGTTGCATTCATCTGCACCAACCAGCAGCGTATCGTAAATCTGCAGCACGCCAGCAGTCGCGGCCGACGCTGGGCGATGCTGGGCGGCTGCCAGCGCTAAACGACACTTATAATTAAAAACTCTGCTTCAAGCGCTATTTTTAAACGTAGAATTCAATGGAACGGATTTTCAGCGAGAAACTGTTGGATTTTACGAGTCCTGGATAGTGGAACTAACGGTTTAGGTTTTATAGGTGGCTGTCTGATTCTAGGTAAGTATTACTATAGGAATTGTCATGGAAATGTGTACGTACAGTGCAGGAGAACTGATATCCGTTTATAAAGTAACTGTAACTTCAGGGGATTAAAAACCTTTTTCAAATATAGCTCGAGTCATTCCGGTTTTAGCGTTTCGAGCAAAACTAATTATTAATACCAACTTACGTAAATTACGTGAACGCTGCGCCGGGTATTGAGGCGTGCCGCCACTTCCGGCAGTAATCTCGCACCACCGGAAGATGGCGCCGGCGACGCTTCCGGTGTCCCTGGAGACAGCGAATGTGCACATCTAGCGCTTTAATGTTTAGCCAAATTAAACTTTATATATTTAAAGTTACCGATATCAAAATATTACTTACTTTGAGATTTTATGAAAAACAACCCTCGATAGGTACTGCATCTAGGTATTCAGAAGCTTGCTTTAGAAAGTAGCACATCGATGCACTTTTCCTACTAAACGCGCTCCACGTACTAAGTATTGAACCTGTTACAAATAATTACATCTATTAAAAATAAAAATACTAAGTACCATTGTAAAATGTAGCTTCGTGTAACTGAACCTGCAAGTAAAAAATATCTCCCAAAAAATATTCAGATATTCTATTAATTAACCTTTTAAACCCAGAGTTTTAGAAATCCATTTCACTTCCCTCGTTCTCTGCAATACCTACTCATTACATTTCGTATTCATTTTATTTTAGTTGTAAAGTAAAATTTTAGCTGCCGCCAAACGGGTCGAAACTTCTGTATAACTTCAATTTTAAAGCTTAATACCTTGATAGTAAATATATAGCAAGCTTAGGTCTCCCTGTTGTCATATATATATACGAGTATTGACCATCTGATTGGTAAAAGCCACTGTCTTGATTTCGATTGAATGCTGTTTAATAGATTTAAGAAAAGTGTAAAGTTTGATTGAATAGTTGTAAAAAACGTTGTTGACAGGCGGGGCGCGGGGCGCGGGGCGCGGGCGGTGTTGGTGTGTCGAAGTGCGACACGGGAGTACTTCGCGTAATCCTGTAAAGCGCTCGCCGCCCGGCGCGGCGCGGCGCCAGCGTGATGCTGCTCTATCTCACTGCGAGCCAGCTCGGCTTGAGCTCTTTATGTATACACTATATACCTACACACACATACATCGTCTAGTTAAGTCGTCGGGTTCTTGCCGCTACTTCACGCTACATAATTGCATAACTGACGAAAATTTATTTTGTTTGGGTGCTGACAAACTCAAAATCCATTTATTTAAGACCTCAAGAATCACATAGAAACGTCTTACACGAATAATCATACCATGATGTTTGGTGTTTCTCTAACCCCAGACAGATGGGAAGTTACACTGATTGGCGTTAAAAGCAGGTACCAAAGTATAGCACACCTCAATTCGAAATACGAGAACTTTAATACATAGTTTCAAATACTAAAACAAATAATGTTTAAAAACTCAAACAAATTGATTTATGTATTTGAGAAACAAGTAAGCTCAGACCAAGAGACGCCAGATTGATTTAATGCAGTTTGAAGTTGTTCTAGAAATAAATATAAAAATAAATCGTGTTGTTTGTCTGCAGCGCCTTTCATTCGCGGAACTTTATGTTGTGTGCCGCGATTTCCACTAGCTTATTACCTTTTTGTTTGTTAGTAGTAGCCACACAACGAATAAATCAATTGAAGCTGATGTTTCAACGATTTTGATATATACAAAGATAATAACCATGTAGGTACCTATCGTTGTAAAAATGTAATGTACCTACTATGAAATACCGATGTAGGAACCCACGCCCAGGGACATTGAATGAAACCATGCCGATGATTATTTCATTGTGATAAACGACACATAACGACGCTAATGCACAGCGATGTGTGCGCGCGCTCCTAAACTACTCACTTCGCTGAAAGTTCATGAACAGTTACTTGTTGTCGTTCTTTTTCAATTTTAAAATGAAATATAAACCCAGTGTGGATTGTTCCTAAGTGAGGGGTTGTAAATGGGCGCTTTTATTTGTACAAGTTGCTGTTTAATTGCTGCAGACAAGTATAATTGATCGCTTTACGCCTTGTTTCGTGACTTTTACCTGTTTCTTCGAAATATAAACTTGTTTGAAGCAAATATTATAACTTTCGAACGCGTTGTCGTCACTTGAGAGTTTGAGGGAAGTTTTAGCAAGTTGTTGAATAATTACATATTAAATTTAGGAGGAGTCACGTTCGACGATTGTCAAATAAAATTACTAACGATACTTCAAGTGACAGACTTATTGCCATACCTCTTTATCTGTCCATGACATAGACCTTAACCTACAGGCATGGCTGCCCTTGGATTGTAGATAAATCAAATATTGAGGACAAAAGTTGCCTGCAGCGCTGACAATGTTCGAAACTTTAAAGTCCTGTCCAAAGTGGGGACTTATTCGGGTCATGTGGAAGAAGGCATGACCTAACCTAAAGGCTTTGGGTCGCATAGAAATATTTGACGACCCATGCGATATTTTAAAATAATAAGAGAAGCTGTAGCAATGGCATAATTACAATTTGTCTTAAGCCACCACCACCAACTATACGGGAGAGTAGCTTGTTTACCTTAATAATATTTAACAATATTATTATATAATAATAATATTTGACGACCTCTGTGGCGCAGTGGGCGAAAGCCCGCCTGAGACGCAGAGGTTGCGGGTTCGATCCCCGCTGCGGGACAAATGTTTGCATGATCTGCAAATATTTGTTTCGTGTCTGGGTGTTTTCTATGTATAATATGTATGTATTTACAAAAAAAAAAATGTATCTATGTAGTTTATCAGTCATCTGGTTACCATAACACAAGCATTAAATTGCTTAGCTTGGGACTAGATGACGCCGTGTGAAATGTCCAAGGATATTTATTTATTTATTTATTTTATTTTTTTCATGCACCTTTTTTCTGATTTTAAGCCAAAGATATGCCATAGCTTTCTAAAATGATACGTAGGATGGTATCACAAACAATTACTGGCTTGAGCTTGTTCCTAGACAAAAAGAAATAGCATCAGTCCAATCCTGCATCAGGTTTCTCTAAGCGAGACGTTCACTAACTAGGGATTCGGCTGACCAGACGCCCTGACCCCTACGACTGCTTGCGCCTCCCTCGGGGCCAAGGCGTGCCGGGGGTCTGGCAATCCTGGCTGTATCCTGCTGACCTCCGCATTGGTTTAAGCCTGAAATCCGCATGTAATGGGTTCGGATCTCAGAGGCAGCTCGGTTTCGATATTTTTATTATCTAATGGAATTACTTTTTGTATTGAATTATGTTATTTTGCCTTCATTCTCTGTACTTACTTATCGTAACCCTAATCCGCTAGAATACCAAGTATGAAAATAATTTCAAAAGATTATAGTTTTTTCGGAAAGAGCGGAAAGAGCGCCGCTCGACCGCGCGGTCGACCGGTGTACGACGTTGGTGTGTTTACACGGGTGCCTAGTGACTTGAAAATGTATGAAGATCGACCACGAAATCGACCAGCTAGTCACCCGTGTAAACCCCGCATTAAGCATCAACGGATTTATTAGAGGCCAATGCGACATGAGATCCGCTTCATGTCTACCGCGGCTTTGCGTGGTGTCGTGTGCTAATCGCCTTAGTATCTACCTACCAGAAAATACACGAACTTTACTAACTAGTTGGGAGTGTTTAAACAAGTTTAAACTGTCTCCAGTTGACAGTTGCAGGCCCTTAGCACCAGTTCGTCGTCAAGAAAGAATACACCAAGTGTTGAGTTCTAATTATTTAACTTTTTATAACATGTAAATAGGAGTTGATTTAAAAGTTTTAATAGGAAACTAGCTGAGAAAAAATCGTCATTTAGCTATATTTTTAGCTATCTAGCCGAGCGCTAACTGAAACTTGCGCTGCCCTTTGGTTAAAAGCCTTGTTAGGAAATCTGTTAGAAAGTTAGAGAACTAATTTTTGCGCTTCATTTTGTGGAGAACTGGCGACGTCGGATGTGGCCTGAACAGTCGTTCCAACTTTTAATGAGAGGTTGGTTGACACGCGCCGCGGAGGAGTCGGCTGCTGCGAATGAACATGTCGGCTCTAACTAGCGAAAAGTATGTAAATACAGCTTGGCTATAATCATAAAATTTAAAAGTATATTTTGTGTGAGACTGCTTCGCATTCTTAGCATGCGCCTTATATAACAGACTGTATGTAAAGTATATCATTGCAGCAATTTAAAAAAGACTAACCAGTGCCGTGTTGGTGCCGTTGGTGCGGGTCGGGTGAGCTGCTGTAAGCTGGCGCGTGTCGGCGAGGCGAAGAGCGCCGCCATTTGTCATTTTGGTGAGATACCCGCGCCGAGCTAGCTCACTGCAGGATTGGCTAGTATACGATTGATCGAATACAAGTAAACCCTTCAAAACACCACAGACGCACAACAAGAAAAAAAAATTGGGTAGTCAACAGCTTTGTAAACTAGATACCTACAGTGTAGAATGTAGAATTAGAGAAAGGTTATTTTATATACCATTGAAATTAGTAAATTAGATTCTCGATGTCAATCGTCAGATAAAACGGGGAATATAGTTCCACAGCGCTCCAAAACCCATAGTTCTCAAAGTTTTGTTCATACATTGATTCCATTCCAATTTTTAAGTAATAAAATAAAAACAAAATAAATACTTGAATATTTGAGTTCCACCGCGTTCCAATAAATTTTGAGTATAGTTAGCAAAAAAAAAATGTTGATCCACGTTAAAAAAATATATTTCTACTTGTAGAAAACATAAACAACTTATGGTTTACCTTTCATGCTCACATGTGGAGCGCGGTGGAACTACCCAATCGCTGGCTTACAGTTCATGGAGTGAACTAGCTCAAACATGAGTGCTAGAGATAGGTAGAGCCGATGCAGCGTGCCGGCGCTGGTCATGAATATCAACTGATCCGCGGCCAGCTCTTCACACAATAAACATACTATTCAGGACAACATCCAAAACCTAAAAAGTAAACTCTTAAGTCTAGCTTTTCCTGGAATTCTTAAAGTTTAACTTGTAATAGAAGCAGAGCTCGTGAGTTCGTTCACTCCGCATTAACGGTCGGATTCCATAGCCAACAATTTTATTAAGAGCCGTCGACTGTCCGCTTAGTGCGCCATGAACGTTGCTTTTAATATCTTTTACACATTGCAGTTTGCACGCAAGAAAATGCAGTGAGCGGTTAGTGAGGCGAGGCGAGGCGAGGCGAGGCGAGGCAAGCGGCTTAGAGAAGCGGGTCACGAAGAAAAGCTTTCACAAGTAATTATCGCGCTATTTATTTTTAATAACCCGCTTTATCTCCGCTTGATAAACCCTCGCTAAGCTTTGAAGATGGCGGATAGAAAACATTTTTGCGTGTTAATTAAGATAAAACAGAAGCGGCGTTTAACGAGATGATTCAGACGTTTTCTTTAGAACTGGGACTGCGACCGACCGGCTCGGCCTCGTTTTACACCGGTTGAGAACTCAAACGGGAGTTCAAGATTTGTGTGTTGTTTCTATTTTCACAGGTGAATTAAAAAAATAGTCTTCGGCGCCGACAACAGCCTCATAAATACCGGCTGCAGTCTTCTCCGGTCCAACTCCGGTCCGGCTCAACTCCGGTCCAACTCCAGTCCGACTCCGGTCCATAGGAACCAAGGAGCTCTGCTCCGCTTATTCAACAAATTTTACGGCAGTTAACTGTTTCTTATTTAAATAATATAGAAGTTTGGCGAGCGATGCCGAAACAGGTTTGTCTTTTAGATAGGTATTTAAACAGTTCTTCTGAATTCAGGGGAGATAGTTTCAAAAGAAGATTGTTACTAAAATAGAGCCTCCCTATCTCTTTTACGATCTAGTTGTTTGTACGGTGAAAAATAGTGATGTTGTGCTGTGGATTAAATTGGTGACTGTTCAAGTTTTTCACGGGTTTTGAATAGAATTTATTAAAGAGACTAAAGTGATGATCTGAATATCTTAAATGTTGAATGTTTGATAGCTTTGTTTGCACAAAACATGTGAATAATATGAGCATTGCTTAACCGGGTGGCCGCTTGCAACGAGACCCCAGCATCGTCAGCTTGACACATCGCAAGAGCGTCACACGTCGCCGTCTACATTAAGTGTGTTGTTTTTATAATAATGTATGTTTATTTAATGTATTTATCAATATGAACCGATTCATGTAAATTTTTTTACTTGACATTGTTACCTGAAATAAATGATACTCATTACAATATTTGGTCGAATGTCCGAATGGCGCCAGTTCTAATACCTGGTGATTGTTCGTAACTATTTCTTGTATGTGTCATTTTATTAGGTGTAAATTTGTTAATAGCAGCTGGTTTTTAAATTTTAATTTGTACATCTTTTAATTCGATATAAACTCCTTTACCTGCCATCAATGTGAAAAGGACATTAATCATTCGAAAGTTTGTGAATAACTAATAAATACTTTACAAAAGTTGAGCAAACAGAGTTTCTTTTGAATAATATCACCGCCAGTTAGAATGGGAATGGCAATATTTGGAGTTCGCTACAATCTCTGTGCGGGCCTGCTGGGGCACGCGAGGGGAGGGGGCGCGGGCGCGGGCGCGGGCGGGGAGGCTCGTTAGCGATGCCACGTTCATTTATCAAATGTTCACAACTTATATTATCGTGTTTTACTTTAATTCATCGTTAAATAACAATTTGTTTGTTTGAGTTATCGAAGTCAACTTGGTATTGTTTAGGGTCCGCGCACTCACGTATAAGCAGGATTCCACAGAAAAATATATTCAGGCATTCATTGTAGGTAATTTATTTTATTTATTTATTTAATAATATAAACCATAAACCATAAACAATAAACCACGGCTCCAGGGACTGTCCATCGGCATACAGTTGTTTTTTCCGTTTTACTTCTCAACTTTAACTATAAAAGTGGCGATGTGTTTTTGCATAAGATGAGCCCACGGCGCCGGCCGCCGCTGCCGCCGCCGCCGCCGCCGCCGCCGCCACCGCCGCCGCCGCCTCCGCCGCCGCCGCCGGCCGGTGCGGACTGAGAGCGGACCGCGCCTGCCACACGGCAGCTGCACGAGCTGAACTCTCAACTATTATACAAAGTAAGACCAGCCCAGATCTCTACATCCGAGTTAGGTACCATGGATATACAAGCAGGGGGATACTCAAAACCTATTTCTGTACAGATTTACTTGAAATACCTACTATTTGTTCAAGTTTTATAATATTCTATGTAATAAAGAATGTTTGTAAATTAAAGCAGAGTGTGTGGCGGTTCCCTGAATTTTCAATTGAGCAAGTGCTGTTATTGCTAAGTGAACAGCGGCCAGGGCCACGCAATCACTTGTTCAAACGCAACATTAAATGATATTCACAACACGCGGCGGTGAGTTTATTGCACGGGCTGAGCTGCACGACCAATATTTATTTGAGTTTTATTTTATTCCTAGGTTTGTTTCAGTTTTAATGATGCGCTGTGTTGGCCGAGTGGCGTTCTTTGTCAGTCGGATTCGAAACTCGGCAACGCATCAAAGTATTTTTTTTCTTTAAAAAAAATATATTTCCTCTATATACTCTTAACGGTAGATAAATATAGTGATGAAACTCACTCTTGTCTTTCAGATATTAAGGACTGATTCACATTCTGGGTCTGACGTGGTAGCACCTAAGAGATCAGTCGATGGATGAAGTTTGACGGTTGAAGTTATTGGGTGATTATCGCTCGAATTATTATAATTATAATTTAATTTTAAGCCAGAAACAAGAAAATGCGTAAAAGGCAAAATTCCCAAAAAAACTGTTACTGTCGGTTAACGTATCTTTAGTAAAAATCCTCACCCAACATCTTGATCTATTCCACGATGTTAATGAAGACTAGGCTCAATTTAATCTTAAAAAAAGTAAGAAGAGTCTCAAGAAATTGTTTTTTTTTTAATTATTTATTTGAGGCTATTTTGTTTTCTTTTCTCTAAGGAACTTTGTGACAATTGGCAAAAAAAGTAGCAATTTTGAGGGGTGTAACATTTAATTTAATCATTAAATCTATATCATTTTTTTATTCTGTTTGCCACACGTGTTATTTATTACTTTAGTTCAAAAAATATCACTTAAAATTAATATAGTAACTTTGTGTGCGTATGTTTTTTTTTCTATTCGATGTCGGCACTGTGCTGTGCTGTGTGCTATAATTATATAATAACAACAACATGCATTCTATAAGTCTGACTGACACTAAAAGAATGTATGATACGTTGTTGTAAAACTTTAAAACACCCAGATACATAACTAACATGATCATCATACTAATACTAGTCAAGGGTGGGAGCCTCGACCGGCGGCGCAGAAGACGGAGCTACCTGCAGGCTGCAACTGCGTTCAAAAGCCAGTGAAGGCCTTGCGGAGTGTTGTGGTGAACAGGCAAAGTGAACACGTGTCGTGCGCCGCGCTGCTATAAACTCACACAGAATGTGACAAACTTTAAGTGGCTGTAAATTCTGGGAAAGTTATTACAGCGGTCGACTGTAGCGGCACTTTGGATATAATATTAAAATTTATTTGTCACGATATTCGCTCTAGTCGCTCTAATCACAAAATTTTCTCTAAGCAACATGACAAAAAATATTGATAATAAACTTTGTGTCTACCAAAGCGTAGCAGAATAGCGCAGCAGAGTTGCAGCGGCAGTGTTGTACTTGCGTAGCAGAGTTGTAGCTTCAGTGTAACACTGGCGTAGCAGAGTCGTAGCATCAGTGTAGCACTGGCGTAGCAGAGTTGTAGCTTCAGTGTAGCACTGGCGTAGCAGAGTCGTAGCACTGGCGTAGCATGAGTGTAGCACTGGCGTAGCAGAGTCGTAGCATCAGTGTAGCACTGGCGTAGCAGAGTCGTAGCATCAGTGTAGCAATGGCGCAGGCGTAGCAGAGTAGCAGTGGCAGTGAGATGGTGGCGCATGGCGTTGCGGATATGTGGCAGAGTACGTAACGGAAACCTATGAGAAGCGTAGCACTGAAGTAGCGGACTAGGTGTTTCTAGCGGTGACGTAGCGGTTACCTACGAGACGCACAGGCAGTTGTCTAGTACTAATACAGTGAAGATGCGGCGTAGCACAAGCTTAACATTAACAATAGCAGATATTATAGTAATGTCGTAGAACCGATACATCATTTTATTTCACGATGTTGTATGATAACTTATAGTTCTCTTGTTCATTTATTAGGTAAAATCAGTAGCCTATGGGATGCAGCTATGATAATATGTGACAAAATAAAGATTTTTCTTTCTTTCTTTCAGCAAATCTTTCAGAACCCGGACAATGATTGCGTTCGCAACGTGCCTGTGAGGAGAGACATTTGTTCAATTACACTATTTAGTGGAATAGTAAAGTAAACAAGACTAAGACATGACTGGTCTTAAACCTGTTCGAGGATGTATGAGGATGTAGCTCGTCTAGGTACTCCACCGTTATAACAAGATTATGATGTCAACTTATCGTCGCTGGCTCCCGGTCTATCGGCTCTAATGGACACGCCATTGTAATTTTATTTTCAATCAAAACTGGATCGAAAAATGCAAATTTGGGACTCAAACCCGCATCCGCTGGCGCGCGACGCTTCCCTCGGAGTACGTGACTTGTTTCCTAATAATTGCTCGCCCGGAACTTTAAGCCGTCACTCCTTGCACTTTACTGCATTACCTACTTAGGTATAAACAAGTTTAATTTAGGATTTCTTTGCGTAACTTTATTGTTAAAGAACAATTACTCTTAGATCTCACATGATGATCAAAAGAAAACATAATGAATTAAAGGCATGATTAAAATAGAAACGCTAGAAAAAATAACGACGGACCACATGTTCAATAGGTTCTTTACCAGTCATTGTAATGACTTGTTGACCAGCATGGAGCTTCTTCTCTTGAAGGCAGTCAAGTAGAAGTTCCAGTGCCGCTCCACCCGCCGCCCGCCGCCCGCCGCACGCCGCCCGCGACAGCCGACCGACTTAACTTTGTACACGAATTAAATGCGAGCATTATCTGCGCCAAGCTGACCTGCACTGCACAGTAAAGCAAAACCAGAAGCTCCTCGTACATACAAGTTCAAAATTTCTGGGACAAAGCATGCGAACATAGCACTTTAATTTTGTTAGTAGGTACGCTGCTTTAAAGCGATTTAACTGTGATCAAATAATTGCTGCGTCTTGGAAGAATCATCTCTCTAACCAACTTTTGAAGCACATGAAATTACCGAAGCCGAGACAGCACTATTCAAAAACTTAAGTGACATTACAAGAACAAACCGTGCCTCACCTTTAATTTGAAGATCGTATCCAGCGTGGACCAATAGATTTTAATCTTCAAAAAAACTAGGTATGTACAACAAGTTCATAAAACGGTGAAGGAAACATCGCACGGAAACCAGTTAGCTTTCTAATAGCGGTGATGGTTGGCATATGGAATTAATGGGATGAATGGCCAAATATTAATCTTGGACATACATACGATAAGTAAGTACCTATGTCCACTTGTATTTCGTTCACTTTGTCAAGCTTATACTATTCATCCATATGTTTCGTCTAATTTTAATTCATCAGAAATTACGTGCTCGCTTGTGCCTGCGCTGTGCCGGGAGACGGCGAGCGCTGGCCGCGCGCCAGCCCGGCTCGCGCGGATGCGGGACCGACTGCAAATTGAATACACTGCGCACATATTTGCAACTTTAACACAACGCCGTAAAATTCATTTCATTTTGCACAACAAACATGTGCCAAGCTTTTAGATCCGTATCAGGCATTCTAACAACTACCCTTATAGTGGAGTAATAAGGTTATTTTTAGTGTGCCTGTGCGAATGCAATGATCCGTGTCGTTATTACCGATGTTAGTGCAGACATTTGTCCGAGTTGGCAAGAAGCGCGTTTGTGAGGAGAGAGTATTTCTGCAAATCCGGTGTTTGCAGGTGAGTACGTATCTACCAACCGACCACTAGGTAGGTACAAGATTCTGCTTTTTGTTAATACTTACAAGAATATTGCAATGCTGTTTATACAGGTGGCATTATACACATTATATTTATTAGATAGCAGTTATGATTTCTGTACAGAGATTTTTTTAGAGTCTACGTACCAGTATGTTTAGTCACCGACTTCAGTAGGTAGTATTTTGTTTAAATAAACTTTTTCTCACAATTGTAGGATGTAATGAAAAGTCACGATAATGAACGAGAACCATCCCTTTGAGTTCCTTTCAGTCGTTAATTGAAGGTTTGTAAAGCTAAATTAAAGGTGTTTAACAAAACATTGTGAATTAAAGTAATTAGCTTACGTCAATTGGTACCTACACAATTTCCTCATTAGCATTCATATTTGAAACAATTACACGTTTATTTTATACTAGCAGACCCGCGCGGCTTCGCTCGCGTGTTGTATACCTACCTTAAACACTGGTCGTACTGACTGGCTATTTTGAGAAAAGTGAATCTTGATAAATGGAGGTGTACCTACATAGAAGGGATTTCTAGAAATTAAACCAAAATAGAGTGAATGAATGGAGTAAAATCGAATTTATATCACAACACAACACAACAAAAAGGTCTCGTAACATTTATTTTCAAAACTACCTCTCAAATGTGAAGGGATCATAAGGTTGTATTAACTTGTATTTAAAGTGGCTACCTACGTTGATTTTGCTTACGGTGCTCATAGAAAAGGCTGACTGTTTGTCGGTTCATATTCTATGGTCTGGCACAGTTCAATCTGCTTGCAAAATATTCTAGAAGCTATGGTGCGAGCGCAGTCAGCTAAACTTTTTTACTGTCACTTGATTTTGCTTACGATTTTCATAAAGAAGCTGACTGTTGGTCGGTTCCTATTATGGTCTGACACAGTTCAATTTGCTTGCATAATATATAGGAAATTTTAAACGGGCTTAGCGATTTGCTTGAAACTCTGTTGCAATACTTAAAAAACAAAAGCTTTGAACCAAGAACTTCTTTGACTCAGAAGCGAGCCGAATTTTTTTAAGACAAATGCGTCATGTGAAACTTGGTTTTGCTTGTAGTAGTATGGTTATCATAGAAAAGACTGGCTGTTGGTCGGTTCTTAATCAATCGTCTGATACAGATAAATTTGCTTGCAAAATATTGAAGAAGCTACCGGGCGAGCGAAGCGAGCTTCAAAGTTTGCGAGCGTAGCGAGCCGAATTTTTTTTAGACAAATGCGTCATTGACTCTTAATTTTGCTTATAGATAAGGCTGGCTGTTGTTCGGTTCATACTCTATTGTCTGACACAGATAAATTCGCTTGCAAAATATTGAAGAAGCTACCGGGCGAGCGAAGCGAGCTTCGAAGTTTGCGAGCGTAGCGAGCCGAATTTTTTTGACAAATGCGTCATTGATTCTTAATTATTAAATACAAATACAAATACAAATTGTTAAATAAACAATTTGTATTTGTATTTAATTTTGCTTATAGCTAACTAAGGCTGACTGTTGTTCGGTTCATACTCTATCGTCTGACACAGATAAATTCGCTTGCAAAATATTGAAGAAGCCACCGGGCTAGCGAAGCGAGCTTCAAAGTTTGCGAGCGTAGCGAGCCGATTTTTTTTTACACAAATGCGTCATTGATTCTTATTTTTGCTTATTCTGCTCATAGATAAGGCTGACTGTTGTTCGGTTCATACTCTATCGTCTGACACAGATAAATTCGCTTGCAAAATATTGAAGAAGCTACCGGGCGAGCGAAGCGAGCTTCAAAGTTTGCGAGCGTAGAGAGCCGATTTTTTTTTACACAAATGCGTCATTGATTCTTAATTTTGCTTATAGCTAAGGCTGACCTGTTGTTCGGTTCATACTCTATCGTCTGACACAGATAAATTTGCTTGCAAAATATTTAAGAAGCTACCGGGCGAGCGAAGCGAGCTTTAATGTTTGCTTTAAAAACCGCCGCGTTTCACTCTTTAAAGGTTTTTTATTTTTTCTTTAAAGCGTTACAACTGATTTTGTCGTACAAATCGCTCCACCTTTTAATACGTTTAAATTCACTTCAGACTTTGTCACCGAATTTCACTCTTTATAAGGGTTTTGTCGAAAAACCCTAAAACAATTGCCCATTTATTTTGTAGTATCCATACCGAATTTCCAGTCAATCTCACCTCGCTTTAATACATTTCACTTAAAACTTTTAACATCGGATTTCACCCTTTTTAAGGGTTTTTTGGAAAAACCCTTCAACGCGTGTCTATTTATTTTGTTTTTTAAGCAACAGAGTTTCAAGCAAATCGCTAAGCCCGTTTAAAATTTTCCATACAACCTTTGACACCACTTTTTTGCCCCTTTTTAGGGTATTTTTTGAAAATTCCTGAAACACGTGTCCAACCATTTTGTATTTTTAGTATCCAAACCGATTTTCAAGCCAATCGCGCTTCCCTTCAATACGTTTCACTACAAACTTTGACATTGCATTTCACCCTTTTAAAGGTTTTTTTTCGAAAAACCCTAAAACACGTATATATTTATTTTGCATTGTTAGTGTTGTAACCGAGTTTCAAGCAAATCGAACTACCCATTAAAAAGTTCTCATACAAACTTTGACACCCCATTTCACCCCTTATCAGGCTTTTTTTTTTTAATTTCTGATTAACATGTAAATTTATTTATCATTTACCATATTTAAACCAAGTTTGAAGAAAATCGCTTCACGCATTAAAAAGTTGCATACAACGGTTTTCATCCCTTTTCAACCCTTTAGGGGTGGAATTTCGAAAAATCCCTTCTTAGTGCTCACTTTTGTTTTAAAAGGAAGCTACCTTCCAAATTTCAGCTTCATAGCTTCAGCGGTTTGGTCTGTGCGTTGATTGCAGAAAAATGCTTATTGTTTTATATATATTGATGTAGTATCCATACCGAATTTCCAGTCAATCTCACCTCGCTTTAATACATTTCACTTAAAACTTTTAACATCGGATTTCACCCTTTTTAAGGGTTTTTTGGAAAAACCCTTCAACGCGTGTCTATTTATTTTGTTTTTTAAGCAACAGAGTTTCAAGCAAATCGCTAAGCCCGTTTAAAATTTTCCATACAACCTTTGACACCACTTTTTGCCCCTTTTTAGGGTATTTTTTGAAAATTCCTGAAACACGTGTCCAACCATTTTGTATTTTTAGTATCCAAACCGATTTTCAAGCCAATCGCGCTTCCCTTCAATACGTTTCACTACAAACTTTGACATTGCATTTCACCCTTTTAAAGGTTTTTTTTCGAAAAACCCTAAAACACGTATATATTTATTTTGCATTGTTAGTGTTGTAACCGAGTTTCAAGCAAATCGAACTACCCATTAAAAAGTTCTCATACAAACTTTGACACCCCATTTCACCCCTTATCAGGCTTTTTTTTTTTAATTTCTGATTAACATGTAAATTTATTTATCATTTACCATATTTAAACCAAGTTTGAAGAAAATCGCTTCACGCATTAAAAAGTTGCATACAACGGTTTTCATCCCTTTTCAACCCTTTAGGGGTGGAATTTCGAAAAATCCCTTCTTAGTGCTCACTTTTGTTTTAAAAGGAAGCTACCTTCCAAATTTCAGCTTCATAGCTTCAGCGGTTTGGTCTGTGCGTTGATTGCAGAAAAATGCTTATTGTTTTATATATATTGATTGATTGTGTTCTGATCGCGAGAATTTATAAAAGACAATCTAAGTACGCATGCATATACTATACGCATATCTAAGTACGCGTATGGTACGCATTGTAAGGGAAACCCGTAGCTGAGTCAGCCCCTTCACATCATTGAGCATTTCCTGTGGCTGTTAGCTGCGCCGGGCAGCCTACTATCACAGCTATGTTTGTCTCAGAAACTAGATGGTTAAATAAAGCTGTTTAATTCATCTCTGCCTCCCAATAAGTTGTGCAGTAGCTTAATTATTAAAATAATGATAAAGTAAAGTCGTTGGTCACGAGCAAAAAGCAAATGAAAATGTATTTGATGAAAGTGCTAGTCAAACGCAAGAATACCGGTGTAAAGTTTAATAGAAGGTTGACTCTGGCACGTCTCTTAGCTTCAAATATACTATTAGGCAAGTTTGGCTTCCGCGTGTGGAGAGTGGCAGTGAACAAAACAGCTTCCTTGCACAGAGGCATGCAGTCTTACGAAGGGCCGTATACAGAAAGAAAGCTTGAAACTTATAAGCGTTTACCGGCGCTTGTCAACGCTTGTCCGTTCTACACAAAGGAAGCAGGTTAAAGCAGAACAAGGAAAATGTCGGACTCATCGGACGATGCGGCATTTTCTAAATGGCAGCGCCCAGCGTTGACCAGCGCGTGTTGAAGCTTGTCGGAACTTGTCGGCATCGTTCAGTGCTTATCGGCGCGCGTTCATAAGCTGGTAAGCGCTTATAAGTTTCCAGCTTTCTTTCTGTATACGACTAACATCTACGTCTTATAATAATCCGTAAGTTCCTCGCGACGCGGCGACGAGACACAGCAACTAATTAAGCAAACTTGAAACGGAGTCGCGCAATCTTGCCCTCTCACCTTGCTCCTTGCGCCTCAGTATTCCCCCCCCCCCCCACACACTCTCCTCGTGAAGTCACAACTTGTGACTTTTAATTATTGTTCCGTGTGAAATCGCGTTACACTTTAATATTTCGCTTTTCTGAGTGATTTTTAGTATGAGATAATAAATAAATAGAATAGAATATAATCCCACTAATATTATAAAGGTGAAAGTTTGTGTGTGTGTAAGTGTGTAAGTGTGTTTGTTACTCTTTCACGCTCAAACGGCTGAACGGATTTGAATGAAATTTTGTATCAGGATTGCTTATACCCTGGAATAACTAATAGGCTACTTGAAATTCCTGAAAAGTGCAGTGTTCCCGTGGGATTATAAAACAAAATGTTCATTAGAATAGTTTCGGTAGTTTGGCCGTGCAAAAGGCAGCTGTCAGACAAAATAACTTCATAGATGGCAGCACAGGCAAAAATATAACTCCTTCACGCTCGAACGGCTGGACGGATTTGAATGGAATTTGGTAGCAGGATTGCTTATACCCTGGATTAAAATATACGCTACTTAGAATTCCTGAAAAGTGCATTGATTCCGTAGGATTATTAATCAAATTAATTAAAATAGTATACACAAAATAGTTTGGCCGTAAAAGCTGTCAGACAAAATAATTTCAATAGATGGCAGCACAGGCAAAGTTATTATTCCTTCACGCTCAAACGGCTAGATGAATTTAAATTAAATATGGTATCAGGATTGTTCATTCCCTGGATTAAAATATACGCTACTTAAAAATTCCTGAAAAGTGCATTGATTCCGTGGGATTAATAATCAAATACAAAATAGTTTGGCCGTGAAAAACTAACTGAAAAAGTAACAAAATAATTTCAATAGATGGCAGCACAGGTAAAGTTATTATTCATCAAAATAGTTTTGTCGTGAAACGTAACTGTTAGTCAAAATATTGTTAATAGATGTCAGCACAGGAAATGTTATAACTCCTTCACGCTCAAACGGCAGGACGGATTTGAATGAAATTTGGTACCAGGTCAGTTGATATCCTGGATAACAACATGTCATAAGCTACTTTAAATCCCTTAAAAGCGTATTGTGCCCGTGAGATTATCAAAATACCTAAATCAAAACACTTCTTCAAACTCAAACGGCATAACGAATTTCAAATATTGTTTTTTTTTGTCCCGATAATCTCACGGAATTGGGACTTATGTACGCAGATAAATCCCCGATAAAAATATTTCTGACTCAACATAAACCATTAGGACAAAGTTTATATTTGTGTCTTCAATTAAAATTCGGTACAGCACCTCATCATCGCTATTTTATTAAATTTCACACAGTTTCGGCTCGCTTCGAGTCTAAAAGCCTCGCTGCGCTCGCTTTGCTCGCATGTAGCTTTTTCAATCTTTTGCAAGCAAATTGAACTATGTCAGACCTTAGAATAGGAACCGACCAGCGCCTTTTCTTTGAGCACCATGAGCAAACATAAGTGTCAGTCATGACGAATTGATCTTAAAAATTTCGAGTCTAAGAAACTCGATGCGCTTGCTTAGTTCGAAGCTCGCTACGCTCGCACGGTAGCTTCTTGAATATTTTGCTAGCAAACTGAACTATGTCAGGCCATAGTATAGGAACAGACCAGCAGTCAGCCTTTTCTATGAGCACTATAAGCAAAATCAAGTGTCACACGACGCATTTTTCTTAAAAATTTCGGCTCGAGTTTAAAAGGCTCGCAACGCTCGCTTAGTTTGAAGCTTGCTACGCTCGCTTCGCTCGCACGATAGTTTCTTGAATATTTTGCTCGCAAATTGATCTATGTCAGACCATAGAATAGGGACTGACCAACAGTCAGCCTTTTCTGTAAGCACTATAACCAAAATCAAGTGTCACATGACGCATTTATCTTAAAAATTTAGGCTCGCTTCGCTCGCATGGTAGCTTCTTGAATATTTTGCAAGCAAAATAAACTATGTCAGACCCTAGAATAGGAACCGACCAACAGTCAGCCTTTTTTATAAGCTCCATAAGCAAAATCACGTCAGGAGTACTTATTTGTTTTTAAAAATTTCGGCTCGCTTCGCGAGTTTAAGACGCTCACTGAGCTCGCTTTGCTCGCACGGTAGCTTTTTATATATTTGCTGGCAAATTGATCTATGTCAGACAATAGAATAGGGACCGACCAACAGTCAGCCTTTTCTGTAAGCACTTTAAGCTACATCAAGTGTCACATAACGAATTTGTCTTAAAAATTTCGGCTCGCTGCGCTCGCTTGGGTCGAAGCTCGCTTCGCTCGCATGGTAGCTTCTTGAATATTTTGCGAGCAAAATATAAAACTGTGTTAGACCATAGAATAGTAACCGACCAGAAGTCATCCCGTTCTATGAGCACCAAAATCAAGTGACACAATGACGCATTAGTCTTAACCAAGGAGCAAAATTAAAAATTTTATGAAAAAAATTTCAATTACTTACGTAAGAAAATAGTAATTTTCTGCACTCTCAAGGTATTTTTTTTCTTTATTCATATCTCTGACGATCCTCATCAGATCAAAAAAAGAATCATCAAAATCGGTTCACCCAGTCGACGTTCTAATCTACATATTAACTTATTAACTAACGACTTTCTAACTTATTTAACGAAAAAATCTAATAACTTACTCACCGCGGGTAACACCGCGGGGCACAGCTAGTATAATATAAATTATTGAAAAAGAAGAACAGATCAACTGTTATTCAATCAATCATTTATTTATTTACTAGTAGACCCGCGCGGCTTCGCTTGCGTGTTGTACCACCCCATTGCAACCCTTAAACCTGCGGTAAAATGGCGCCTATTTTTTAAGTTAGACCTCTGGCAATACATCGGTTAAATAAAATTGCATTCAATTCCATGCAGTAGTTTTTGCGTGATGCGGGAACAAACATCCATACAGACTGATAACTTTTGAGTCCATAAGGGTACCTTTTCTAGTGTTCACTTGTAGTGATAGTAAAAAGTTTTGCTCTTAGGAACTTACTGTTTATTTCAACGAAAAAATTATTAGCATTTTTAGATTTAAAAAAAAAATATGGTTCGCCTAAAAATTAAATTTTTCAAAAAATAAAAACTCTATTTCCCACCAAAGTAACTTACCAAATCGAATCGAAAGTTTTTAAATACCTAAAAAAACATTACCTTATTATACATTTTCTATGAAAAAATGCGAAAAATACGGTACCAACAAGGCTATATCCAAAAATGTAAATATTTCGTAGAGCTGACGCTACGTCGTAGAGCCTCTACAACATTTGCTACGCCAAGTAATCGCATAGGTATAATATAGGAATTCTTTAGATCTTTTTTGGAGTAATTGAGGCTTAGATGGGACGCTTTTACGATGGAAACGTTACGTTTGTGGTTAAATGTGGATGCGGCGCGTGAAGTATGGTCACCGGCGGTGCCTTATGGAAGTACTTTGCGAGGGTTGTAAAAGTCCTCGTTATTTGGTAACATGTTCAATATTTTATTGTTGGCCGGCGATTAGAGGCCGAGTTTACGGAGCGGGCGCACCTTATGTCCGGATAGCGCGGTACAGCAGTTACAAGGGGATATGGTAATATTTCACTTTATGTCAACGATCCCACATCTGCTGCATTATCGTTCGATAAAATATGTAATAAGTATTTTATGAAAAGAAAGGTTTCGTGTTGGTCGGCTAACCTTATTAGCGATCACCTTCTACCTCTCTGCAGTTACTGTCGCCTAGCCTGCGCATAAAAATGAAACAAATAGACAGTAAATGTTGTTTCCAATTGCAATCGCTTTTAAAGCGATAATTACTAAATGATTAATAAACTTGATACAACGAGTGCGGGGCTAGTAAATAGAGAGCAATTGTCATGAATGCGCGATCGTGTTGATTTGTGGGTAATCGCGGCGAGCACGCTAGCCTCCCCCTCCCCCCCCCCTTTGCTCCCCACACCCCTCACTACGAGCCCGCGCCATTCGCGTGAAAGTATCACAAGTCAAGCACAATATGCAATGGCATATCTACACCATGTACCTATAAACTTTATTTAGAATCTGTGAGAAACAATTTTATGCAAATCCAAGACTAATTAATTTAACATGCTTGTGTAAATCGGAATATATTTTTACAAAGTGAGGCCTCTTTATTAGATGATTTAACAGTGCCAGGAGGCACTTTTAGTGTACTCTTCACGGGACACTGTTAGTGTTGAAATTTTTTAATCCATCGATGAAAAAAATATTGTGTATTACTTACTAGGCTTAAGTACAACCGGTTTCCTATTGCTATGTGCTTTGCATTGAATTGTTTGCGTGAGGCGACGCGCACTGTCACCTGCATGGTAGCCATTGACACACACAGGACACCGATAGCCATCACCAATAAACACTCAACAAAATTGATGTCCTATCAGTGGCATTAGGGATCATGTTGCCCTAGAGTGGTACAAAGGCAAGTAAGACCCCGCTAGGCGTAGGCACCCAATCCTAGTATTCATCATTAGTCTAACAAAGTAGGAACATATTATATGAATAGGAATTTAATCTAACTTAACTCGCTAATTTGTGACCAGGAACCACTAAAACAACCCAACTCAACTTGATTAATTACAAGAAAATAAGTAGTTTAGAAATATTATGTTAGGCATTTTATTTGGACCGTGACAAACTGAACATCCACAGAGATAAATTTAATAATTTTCGAATCTAATTACAGCATTAAGTTGCCTGAAACGCGCACTAACCAGAGTCGCTAATTACATCCATTAGTTAGCGCGAGCATCATCGTCGGCGCCGACGCGGTAACTACCCACGAATTAATATCACATCGCGTTTAAACAACATGTTATAACTGTCATGTCCTCGTTCCCGTTGTTACTATAGCGACTGCTCTCGGTGTGCCATGCTGTAGCGCTGTAGCTAGAACCCTAAACAGGACAGGGGTAACTAATATACTTAGTTCAAGAGTGTATTCCATCACCTCTACCTACAGGATAGCTATTTGTCGTCGTAGCGCACACCGCTAGCAGCTAGCCCACTAGATAGCTTGCAGTGTAGTGAAGCAGCCGCGAGTCGCGCTGCGCTCGGCGGAAGGAAGTCAATATTGTCTCTCGGAAGCTGTTAACTATAAAATCCCTGGTACGTCGTATATTTCGCATAAACTTCCCTGTTTAGACGTTTGATACTTTTCGTAAAATATAATTTTCGTTGACAGTACCAGCCTTTTTTCGAGCGATAACTTTCAGTCTTATTAAAAACACGATACTTTTTGTTATTAGAGCTCAACAACGATAATGGTACCGAAGTTTAGACAACTCCCAAGTCTCTAACTTAAAAACTGTATCACCATTAATCGTATTTAATTGACGAGTATGTAGTTGATAGGTACTGTTGACAGGTAATGACGTGCGTACTTCTTCATGCCGGAATGTAGCGTGCCCTAGAGCGTGCCGCGTCTGAATAGAGCCTCTTCAAGAGAATTCTCCTACTGAAAGGAAAAGAGGCTCTTGTCCTTTCAGTAAGCCAATTCTCTTTGCTGATCACCGAGGAAGTAATAGGTGCCGTGACAAATACAATTATATAAATGGCACGATACTTACCATGTAATGTAAAGGTACTTTACTATCTGTTCTCATATTGTGTTGTTATTCGTAAATATTGTTAGGAACATGTGAGATGTTCAGCATTATTTATTTATATTAAAATCATACCTTTTCTTGGTTTAATTTTCTTATAATCTTAGCCTTGTGAAAACCAATAAGCTTTAGTTTTTGCAACTGTACTTATTTGTAGAAATAAAATTATTTCAATTTATTAAAAAAATATATAATTTAGTTTATCACATTCTGCTATATACAATTTATTCGTGACATTTGTTCATAGCGTATTGCTTGTTTATCACAATCTCTTAAAAATACAGGAAGTACATTGTGGTACCTCTACATGTAGGTACTTTTATATTTTGATAAATTACAATGACAATCTTTATGTGAACCTAGAAAAAAATAATTTATGCCACAATCTCTCTACAAAGCACCATGGCATGGTGATGGCATGCAAAACTGTATGACCTATCTACACATTGTAATAATGTCTATGGATGAATAAACGAATTGAATTGAATTGAATTGAATTGCACAGCTATGATATGGCATGTACCTATTGAGATTGCTTGTATTTGTTCTCTATAATTGGTCAGAACGATGTATTTTTATTATTTTGCCCATTCTCTAATGAAGTCATAATGTATTATATTTTCAGTTGTTTTAATTTGATGACAATCATAAGTAATTTGATTCATGGCAGGAGTTGCATAGTGGCAGTTATAGATAGCGGAGCTAAACCTACATTAGGATCCCAAGTCGTGAATATCTGACACTTCGAGTGCTCCGTGGCACGCACGGCTAAGTTAAACACAGAAAGGAATAACTTCGACTTCTTGCAGTTGATGATGAGTTCGTTAAAAAGTGCGAAGTTCCTCTGTTAAAAAACTAGGTACCAAAATACATATATACAACATATAAAGTTTTCACGCCTAGTACCTACCTACAAAATTATTATAAAAGTCTATTGTAATTCACAAAAAGTTTTCAGTGATTTATCGTAATAAAGTTTTCTGTTCAATGAACACTCGTAATCAAAAATCACTATGCACTCTGAGATCTGTAATCGCTAGCTCAGGTAATGCAGGACGACAATCCACAGAGCGCCAGGCGGGAGAAGCGCGCGCGTCGGCGCATGCGCCGTCAGCGCGTGCGCACCGCACTCCGCCTCGCCCGCCTCCAGCGCCAGCAGCGGCCGCGAGCCTCCCTCCCCCGCCCCCTCCTCCACGCAGGAGCTGGCGCGCGCCGCCTCGCGTGCCTGCCGCGACCAGCCGCCCACCTCGGCCGTCCAGCGCCGCAGCCACGCGCTCACCCACGACACAGCGCAGCCGCAGCGCAGCGGGTTGCCGGACACCACCAGTCCACCTGCAACAGAGCGAGCGTGAGTGTAACCCGAGAGCGTCCTGCGCACCACCCCGCCCAAGCAGACTCTCACCCGGCAGCAGCTTGGTGACGAGCCGGCTCCGGCCGGTGAGGTTCGGGTGGAGCACCTCCGGAGAGAACTCGACCAGCTCGTTGTCACTGAAGTCCAGCGCGAGCTGCGGCACGCGCGCCAGTGGCTGCACCAGCCCCGCCGGCAGCCGGGCCAGCCCCGTGCCGCGCACGCGCAGCGCGAGCGCGCGCGCCTCGCCCATCGCCTCCAGCGCACCCGGCCCCAGCTCGCGCAGCGCCGCGCCGCGCAGTTCTAGCGCTCGCAGCCGCCCGGCGCGCACGCCCAGCAGCTGAGCGTCCAGCACGCGCGCGCGCACCACCAGGGTCAGCTCCTCCAGCGAGGGCGTGCACGTGAGCACCTCGGCCAGGGAGGCGTCGCCGCGGCCCAGCGGCACCTCGAGCGTGAGCTCGCGCAGGGCAGTCAGCGGCAGGAAGGCGCGCGGCTCCACCGCTTCGAGGCGCGGCAGGCGCTCGAGGCGCAGACTGCGCAGGCGCGGCAGACCCTCGAGCGCGCCGCGCGTCAGGCGCGCGATGGGGTTGTCGGAGGCGTCGAGGAGCGCGAGGCGCGGCAGCGCGGCCCACACGGCGGGCCGCAGCGAGGTGAAGGCGTTGCCGGCGATGCGAAGCGCGCGCAGTCGCGTGAGGCGCCGCGCGTCCGCCTCGCGGAGCGCCGCGATACGGTTGCCGCTCAGGTCGAGCTCCACCAACTCGGGCAGCGGCAGCGCAGGCGCGGCGCGCAGCGCGGCGTCGGCGATCGCGAGCCGGCGCAGGCGCGGCACCGATAGCAGCAGCTCGCGGAAGTTGGCCTTCAGTCGGTTGCCGGAGAGGTCGAGCGCGCGCAGCCCCGCCAGCGGCGCCAGCGCGTTGTCTGCGAGCGCGGTGAGCCGGTTGCCGGCCAGCGACAGCTCGCGCAGCTCGGCGCAGGCGCGGAACATGGCCGCGTCGAGGTGCTCGAGGCGGTTGCGGGCCAGTTCGAGGCGTCGCAGCGTGAAGCCGACGGCGGCGAGCGCGCTCTGCGGGAACAGCGTCAGCTGGTTGTCGGCCAGGTCGAGGTGCTCCAGCACGGTGTCCCGTAGGCAGTCCCGCGGCAGCGCGCGCAAGCGGTTGCCGCGCAGGCGCAGGTGGCGCAGCGCTCGCAATCCACGGAACTGCTCCGCAGCGAGCTGCACCAGGGCGTTGCGCGACAGGTCTAGCTCCTGCAGCGCGGGCGCGCCGGCCAGCGCGCGCCGCTTCACCGCCACGAGCCCGTTGTCGGCCAGCGCCAGCACGCGCAGGCGCGGCAACGTGCCCAGGGACGTCGCGTCCAGTTGCGTCAGGCGGTTGTGCGACAGCGCCAGGCGTCCGAGGCGCGCGCCGAGCGCCGCGAAGAAGGCGGCCGACAGGCCCTCCAGCAGGTTGTGCGACAGATCGAGCACGGCGACGCGCGTGGACGCGGCGCCGCCGGCGAGGCGAGCGATACGGTTGCGGCTCGCGTTGAGAGTGAGCTCGCCCTCCTCGGTGGAGAGCAGTTCGAAGCTGTCGGCGTGCAGCTCGGTCAACCGGTTGTCGTGCAAGTCGAGCGCCTCGAGTTGCGGCAGATCCCGGAAGGCGCTCGACGAGAGGATCTCCAGTCGGTTACCCACGAGGCTGAGGTGACGCAGTGCGGGCAGATCGTTAAAAGCGCGCGCGCTCACGGCGCTGATGCGGTTGTGCGATAGGTCCACGCTCTGCAGTTCCGACGCGCCATGCAGAAACCCCGAACGGATCTCGCTGAGGTAGTTGTACGCGAGCCGCAGCTCCCGCAGAGCGGAGGAGCCGTTCGGCGCGATCGCCTCGGCCGGAAACTCTGCAATCCTGTTGAAGTCCAGGTTGAGGTACTCGAGCGAGGGCAGCGCGAGCAGGTCCTCCGACGACACGCGGTGGATGTCGTTGTTATCGAGGCTGAGCCACGCGACGCCGGCGGCCGCGCCCGGGAACCCGCCGCCGTCCAGAGTCGAGGAGAGTTCCAGCGTCTGCAGCGCGGATAGATTGGCGAGCGCGCCCGGCTCCAGCCGCTCCAGGTTGTTAAAGCTCAGAACGAGCTCGCGCAGCGGCAGCGACGATGGGAAGGTGTCCCCAGCCAGATACGTCAGCCGGTTTCCTCGCAGGTTGAGCGCCGCCAGCGCCTCTGACCAAGCGCCGAATGCGTCCGCCTTCAGGACGGAGATGCGATTGTATCCGACGTCCAGGTACGCGAGCGTGGCGGGCGCCAGACGGTGCAGCCCCGCCGGCAGCGCCACCAGCAGGTTGCCGGCCAGCGACAGGTAGCGCAGGCGCGGCGGGGGGCGAGGAAGGTCGCGCAGCGTGTTATACGACAGGTCGAGGCGGCGCAGTGCGCCCAGCGTCCGCAGCGCGTCGGGCGCGGCACGCAGAGCGTTGTGGTCGAGGTCGAGGCGCGCCAGCGCGCGCAACGCGTGCGCCGCCGCTGCTGACACGCGCGCAACGCGGTTGTGCGATAGCGAAAGCCGCTCGAGTCGCGCGCCGCCCTCCAACACCCACGGGGGGATCGCGGTGAACGCGTTCAGGTCCAGGATCAGCCGGCGCAGCTGCGGGTGCTGGTGCGGCGCCGGCTCAAACGTGTCGTCCAGCTCGTTCATCGCGAGGTCGAGCGAGTCGAGTGCGGGCGCGCGGCAGATGGCACTGGCGTTCCGCGCGGCGCGCAGCATGTTGCCACGCAGCTGCAGCTGGCGCAGGCGCGGCAGCAGCTGCAGCGCGGCGCACGGCGGCGCGGCCAGCAGGTTGTCGGAGAGGCGCAGCAGCGTCAGGACGGCGGGCAGCGCGCGCGGCGCCACGACGTGCAGCCGGTTGCCCTCGAGGTCGAGCTGCACGAGCGCGCGCAGCCCCGCCAGCGCGCCGTCACCGAGCGAGCACAGCTGGTTGTGTGCGAGCGACAGGCTGCTCAGCGAGTGCGAAAGGGAGCCCCACTCCGCCTCCGGGTCGAGATCGCCGATCCGGTTGCTGCAACGGGAGCATCATTGTAGCGTTCGGTTCCGGGCGCCCGGTTGAGCCGATGCGAGACCGACTTACTTCTGTAGGTTGAGCCAGTTCAGAACCTTGAGGTCCCTGAGAGCCTCCGTCGGCACCTCGGTGAACTCGTTGTGGCCGAGGTCCAGCGAGGCCAGCGTCGGGACCATCGACCTGTCGAAGGAGAGACGTGTGAGGCGCGCAGTGGACGTGTTGCGAGAAGCGAGGGCGTAGACGGGTACTCACGCGAGCGCGTCGGCCTCGATGTGGTGCAGGCGGCTGGCGGCCAGCACGAGCGTGCGCAGCGCGCGCGCGTCCAGTGCTGCGCCGCCCAGCACGCCCAGCCGCGCGCCCACCACCGACACGTGCCGCACGCCCGCACCTGCCGCGCACACCATCGTACTTCATCGCTCGCTGAATGTCGTAATTACGTAACTCACATGTATCTCCATCATCGTCGTTCTGTCGATCGAAGGTGACTTACTGATGTGCGGGAACCTGTGGAAGGGCACGAGATCGCAGGAGAGGTGGTCCCCGGTGCAAAGGCAGAGCGGCGCGCAGGGCTCGGCGTGCGGGGGCGGCGCGGGCCCGGCGACGGGGCGCAGCGCGGCCAGCAGCAGCGCAGCCGCCACGCGCAGCGCGCAGCCCTCCGCGCGCCGCATGACGCACTAGTTACCTATAAACATTACGCAAAATTCGCTAAATCTTCACTAAGAAAGAGTTCCGTTTGGACTACTTCATCTCGGTTGCCCAAAGCACCAAATGAAAGTTTGACAGGCGACCTGCTGCTATAGTGTCGCATACCTAAGGCTCAAATCACACCAAAACGGCAGCAAAGCGGCTGCTGTTTCAGTGTCATCATAATGAAGATAAAGTTTAGCTCGCCGCTTCCCTGCCATCTCGGTGTGTGTTTAGCCTAAGCAACTGTCGTTCAACTAATCCATACAGTTTCGTATAGAGATTATGTGATTTGCCGAGAGAAGAATAAGAAAAGTGAATAAAATAGCCGAATTAAGGCGAATGTAGGTACCTAATGTAATATTTCCCGCGATCGTTATCAACTCCGAGTGCCCTTCGGCCTCCCTTCCGCGAGATACAATCTGACCAGTCCGCCCTTCCACCCCCCCCCCTATGGCCCAGGGGGGTCACGTACAAGAGCTATGCCATTCTACCAAAGATCAACAAGTATAACTCGGCTTATGGACCTCGTTACGTGAGGCGGCGCGCGGCGCCTAACGACATCAATCTTATCTAACTGGAGTGGAGCTTCGGACAACACACATAACGACTGGATTTGCTGGATACGAGTAGGTACCTACCTACCTACAGCATTTGATGATAAAAGTGGATTTTATCAAAACCCCATGTATCTTATGAAAATGACGTACCTAAGTAGCACAAATCACTAATTGCTGGTCAGATTCTGCTTTCTTGTAGGGTCAGGTGTCCAACGTTGAAACAGTGGTACACAGTGAAACTTTGCGAAATTTCTGAAATGTGACGTTACCAGATCTTGCAGTTTATCGCATAAGGAGCCCCCCTCGAACCTCATGCTATATCCCAGTTTGCGTCGATGGCGCACGAAAGAAGATTTTTTGCGGAGCTTTTTTCATTTTTTTTACAAAAAAGTACGAATTTTCTGCTTTCTTTCAAGATTTTACATTTAGTTATGCTAGCATATCTCATATTTCTCAGGATTACCTAACATCGGACATATTTCATAGATTAACGTGGACTATAACATTTTAATAAAGTGATGCAAAGTAGTAAAAATAAAATAAGATAACTAAAGATACCCTTGGTAGTCAACAATGAAACAAATGCACAGTGGACACAGTGAAACAGTCTTTTATATAGTAACCTACTAGGTTACTATTAGAGTCTAATTAACTAGTAATACCTTATGGATACCATACTATTCTTATGTTGTTATTTTGTTGTAATGAAGTATTATTTTTAGAATTCTTATAAAAAAAAATATAATAACTAATGATTTCATTATGTAAAGAAATTTTTTTTGCACATAATTAATTTCTTTGGTCATTTACCTATTTTATGTAATTTGGAAAGTCTGATAGCGTATTCACTTTGAATAACACCTTTTTTTATTAAATACAAGCAATTTTTGACATTAACTTAACAATGATGGAAACATCCGGTACAAATTAATACGTTTCATTGTTTAATTTATGGTGTTTCATTGTGTACACGGTCGTGTACACAGTGAAACATATTTTCTAATTTTTTTGTTTTTATTTTTTTATGGCCTGTGTATACATAAATTGAAAAAACTATAATAAATAAATAAATATCCTTGGACATTTCACACGGCGTCATCTAGTCCCAAGCTAAGCAATTTAATGCTTGTGTTATGGTAACCAGATGACTGATAAACTACATAGATACATTTTTTTTTTTGTAAATACATACATATTATACATAGAAAACACCCAGACACGAAACAAATATTTGCAGATCATGCAAACATTTGTCCCGCAGCGGGGATCGAACCCGCAACCTCTGCGTCTCAGGCGGGCTTTCGCCCACTGCGCCACAGAGGTCGTCAAATCACTACTATCACACAAAAAAATAATGACATCCAATACTCAAATAAATAACCTGTGAACGGTTACTACTTAACACATTTGAGATTTGCAGACGATATCGTACTTCTTTCTGAAAACCCAACTGAACTACAATACATGGTAGAGTCGCTGGATGTTCAGAGTAAAAAGGCTGGACTGGAGATGAACCAAGACAAAACAAAGGTGATGACTAACAATTCTAAATCACCGATCAAGGTCAACTCTACTATCCTTGAATATGTAGAAGAGTATATCTACCTGGGACACCTCATTGCATTTGACTCCTGTACTGAAAGAGAAATAAGCAGACGAATAAAGTCGACATGGAACAAATACTGGTCCATGAAAGAAATCTTTAAGAGTAACTTACCCATAAAACTAAAAAGCAAAGCAATGGAAACATGCCTTACACCCTGTCTAACCTATGCATGTCAAACCTGGCCATTAACAAAGAAAACGCTAGAGAGGCTCAGAATATGTCAAAGAGGTATAGAGAGGAGTTTTCTCGGTATCAAGCTCAAAGACCGCGTCAAAAACTCTGTAATCAAACATAAAACTAAATCGAAAGACGTGGTCAAAAGAGTTATGAATTTGAAATGGAAATGGGCAGGACACCTGCAAAGAATGAAGCCGAATAGGTGGCCCTACATATCTACCAACTGGATTCCCTTTCACAGAAAAAGAAGAAGAGGAAGACCACCTCAAAGATGGTACGATGATATCATACAATTAGCTGGAAAAGTCTGGTCAAGAACAGCTAAAGACAGACAGAATTGGAGTTCCTTGGAGGAGGCTTTTTACCGCCAAAGGCGGCCCATACTTAATTAAGATTTATTCACTTTTACTTTCAATTTTATTTTTTTACTACTTATACCTAAATTATTATTATTATTTTTTTTACTTTATTCTCTTTTAACTGTTATTTAAGTGTGGAAATAAAGCTCATTTTATTTTTATTTATTTTACCTGTAAAAAACTAGATTCTTAGCGGTAGAAACGAAAGATTTATGAGACTTTGAATTTTTGGTGTTTCAACGTTGGACACCTGACCCTAAGTAATAAAAAAAAGTTCTACTTTTTCATATCATCAGATTCTGAGAAGCCGCTTTATCTGAGACTCTTAATACCTAATTTCAACAGTTACACAATATTCGCCTAGAAAATATGATTTGATTTAAAGATAACAATTAAATTACAAATTTTGTTTTTCAAACTCTTAAACCAATGTATCATTAAGGACCAATACCTACCTATCATAGATTCATTAAGGGCGCTCCACATTCTCACGAGAAGTTCGGCGAGAACTTCTTTGGGTACCTTCACAACGTTCTCATTACCTACCAGTTCTCGCGCTCGGTTACGATGAACGCAGAAGGAGCTTAGCTACTGCGACGCTATTTCTGCTAGAAAATATTCCAAAAATGACAATTCCAAAAATATGAGAATCGGTTCCACATTGTCGTTTCTCGCGTTGTTCTCGCGAGAATGTTAGGAGGGGCTTTATGGGTGAACCATCTCGATCACGCCAGCTAGCTACGCTTACAAATGTTCTACGGTCGTGTCGGTGCTATGTCCGAGTTTGCTGCGAAGGAAATGATGATTGTCTATGACCCAAAAAGCTGTGTTTTTTTGAGTTTATTTAGAGAAAGAAAATAAGCAAATAACATTTCGGACTAAGCTCGGGAAGTGTGTGCGACGGGGAAACGACGGAGGTGCGTCTGTTGAATAATTCTGTAGGTATTTAACGAATAGAATAACCGACGTGCCTTCCCAACCTCCTATTCACACGTAGGTACCTACCTAACTTTAGGTACAAAAACACTTAAAATTATAACTCACGACACACATGAGTAAAGGATACGGTAAGTATTTCAAACTTTATCAAAAATTTTACAAGTGGGTATTTTAAGTAAGTAGGTACTTACCTACTAGTAAAAGATCAGTCGTTATTATGCGTAGGTAATGTGCGCAAAAATTCACCAAGAGCGCTTCATTATTATCGAAAGGTCATGCTTTATGGTAAGTAGGTACCTACCTAGGTACCTACTTAAAATTTGTGATTCCATTATATTTGTATTCCTCACGTTGAAGTAGGTACCTAGTTTTTGACAAGACTTCCACTGTAGGAGGGTTGTATCTAAAATCGTTAACAACAATCAAACTTTTTGTTCGAAAATACTTTCGTGGATACAAAAAACAAATGTAGGTAAGTGACACATAATATTGAGTAGAACTAATTTGAAAGGGAAAAAACGATTCCAAACCTGTGATAAAGATTTAGCATTACCTACCATAGAAATAAACCTACCTACTTAATGGTCTTACCAAATTCCATCAAAATCAATTCAAGTAGATTCGGGTAGATCTAATTTAGATACCTATTTCAAGCAACCAATACCTAAGTATGATTCATGTAAGTATCATTTAAATATGGTAAACACATTTATAAAACTTTTGATCGCGAGTTGAGTGCGAAGTCGTCGCTGGTCGAGCGCGGCACAACCCGTGTATCCGCGGCGGCGGAGGCGAGCGCACTGCCGGCCTGCCGACTGCCGGCCGTCCGACAGGGTTGGTCACCCGCGCGCCCGCCCGCCTGCCTTGCCTTGCCTGCCTGCTGGCTGCGTGCTGCTGCTGGCGTCGAGCCGCGAAACCTGCTTGTAGCCGCCTCTTGCATTGCATTGCAGCCCATGTGGATCATTCATTATGCGAATATATTCAGTTATACTAGGTAGGTAAGTACCTACCTATTAATGTTCTTCATACCGTGCATTCTACAAAAAATGTAGGTTCAGTTCAGTCGCCCAGAGTTGGCCACATGCTCATACGAGCTTACTTATCTGCTTCCCAGAAGGCCAGAACAGAAGGTATGTTTACCACACTTAGGTAGGTATTTAAAAAATCTTACTAAAAGTTTAAAACTTCGACGGGATTCGAACCCGCGTGATACAAGCGATCACCCTTTATCATGCACCGATGAGCGCCATCTACAGGTATAAGGATCACTTCAGTTTCGTCCTAAGCTAGGTGATTCTAATGCATGTTCCAACGCGACTCCACCAGGGAAAGAATCAGGCAGGAACCTGGTGGTGAGGGCCTAGCTTTTTTTAAAAGCGATCCCTTTCTAAAGTCAAGCTTCAGTGGGAAAGGCATGTCAAAGTAAGTACCTAATTGTAAAATTAAATCCAGTGCAGCGCCTCCCCCGGTAACTTGCATACACAGAGTACTATTGTATAATAAACTAAAAGTTATATTCATTATAATACTTGACACGTGATCGAGGATAGCTCTTATACCTACCACAGATAAAAGAGTACCTACTACACAAAAACCGCCGGTAAGTATTGGAAAGTAAGTCGACAGACAGTTGTCTGTAGTACCTACCGCCGCCACTAAACACCAGTAGCTAGCTAATTAAAACAATGCCAATTAAAATAACACAGCCATTCTGTAAAATTCGAACTCGAATTAACATAATGTGAACGAACTCATTTGTGCGGATTCAGCAAAACGAAGTTCGAAATGATTTTACAGAATTGTTCTACTGCCCCCTACTCTCTTAAGATCCCAGTTATCTAAGTGAGATTCCAATTTCGTATCTCAAATCACACCGAGTCGGCAGCGCAGTTTCAGTGTCATATAATTTTAAACTTTATCTTCATTACCTACATAATGCACAGTAGCGCTATGAAAAGTGCTCTCGGCAGCTTGAGGTCGCTTGTGTTTCAAGTTTCTCAAGCGATAAAAAGTAAGTAAGTAAAAAGTCTCAAAGGCTAACTCTGGTGACAAGTTTTTAGGCCGCCTAAAGTTCGTTGCTTAGGAGTAGGATTATATTTCGTCGCTTCATTCTTCAGTTATAAAACAAGGTAGTATCGTTTCATGCTACTGGCAACTTCGCACATTTAAAAATAAAATAAAATAATTTCCTTCCTGCGGTGTGGCCTGCGACGGCTCGTCATTATTTTTTCGTGCGCGGCAACAAGCACACGCTTTTACCTTAGTACGGCACTACTTCTAGCTAGTAAAGCAAAAATTTGATAAAATGCCGAAACGTAGTGCCGACGAAAAGTTAGAATATTACACTAAAGAAATTAAGAAACTTCGTAAAGAAAATACTTCGCGTGATTGTGTATTCATCGTCATTTGATTCCGATGAAAACCCAGGTGAGTTTTTTACAATTTGTTATACCTAAGTGAAGTGATACTGTCTGACAATCAGCGTCTGTAAGCTTCCCTGGAGGATTAACTGCGGGTTATCACGATGGGTTAGCATGATGCTCAAAATAAGTGAAGTGATAATGTCTGACAATAAGCGTCTGTAAGCTTCCCTGGAGGATTAACTGCGGGTTATCACGATGGGTTAGCATGATGCTCAAAATAAGTGAAGTGATACTGTCTGACAATCAGCGTCTGTAAGCTTCCCTGGAGGATTAACTGCGGGTTATCACGATGGGTTAGCATGATGCTCAAAATAAGTGAAGTGATACTGTCTGACAATCAGCGTCTGTAAGCTTCCCTGGAGGATTAACTGCGGGTTATCACGATGGGTTAGCATGATGCTTAAAAATAGCCTAGAGGTTCGACTGCAGGTCAACACGAAGGTTTTCTCTTCTCAAATCTTGACGAAAATAAAATTCCTTTTTATTTTTCTAAGAAATTTATTGCGAAAAATTTTTTTTTTCAACTACCCTCAAAATAATAAAATTATTTTTCGTATGTAAAGGATTGCAATTCAATGAAAAATGCATCCATGTCGATGGTGGAATACCACCTGCACCGTCACCTCTCACGAAATTGGAGGAGACATCAGTGCTTCCGCAAGAGACTGTTGAGATTGTGCCGAAACTCGATCCTGAGTTGTTACAGGCCTTGGGCGATGCTTTAGATGACCTCCCGTGTACAGTCATATACAAACATGTAATGTATACATGACAAGCTGGCCCAACTTTGGATACCAATCCTCAAAAAAAGGAATACAGAAGGAAGTAAAAGAAAATCTGTCAAAAGATTATTCCATTCCCTGTAATTGCAAACTACTAAAAGCACATACATTAAACGCGGAAATATCCGCTGCCGTGTCTGAGTTAGTGAGTACCAAAAAAAAAAAAAAAATTCAGCAAATTAACAAAGCAATCTACTGCTTACCAGCGATGATAAGGTACAAGCCGTAAAAATATTATTTGACGGCTGTCGTATACTGACAAACTATACCGAATCTCAAGTCAGAACCAAGCTTATCACTCCAGGATTGGAGAAAGCGTTCCTGACTTTAATACAGGAGCATGAAAGAGATAAAACCCTCTTTGGAAGCAAACTGAAATAATTTAAAACCTCAAAGGTTATCGAAAAACAAGGGTTGTAGATCAAAAAGACTCCTAATCCGAAGCCTTCTTCTTCGGGTACTTAGTCGTTAGCTGGCCGTTATCAACACCAGGAAAACTGGTCTACCCCCTCGTTATCCGCCATTGAGAAGGGGGGGGGGACAGCTGCATACAAGACGACAACGCAACAACCGTACCGCCGAGCCCATCTAACGACGTCGTCGCGGTTCACGCGTCCGTCGGCGAGCTCGAGCTACACCAAACATATGCCCCTACCTACGATACAGTAACGCAGGTACATGCCAGCAGATTACAATTTTATTAAAATTGCTGGATTGGCATTACTAATAATAAAGTTATTTTGGATATTATTCGTAACAGTACCTATACCTTTTATTCGTAAGGTAGAACAAAGTTATCATTGTAATAACTGTAGTTCAATCAAAGAAAAGAATGAAATGAGGTTGGCCATCCAGAACCTTGGTGGCTTAGGTGCCATTACTAAATGTAAACCACAAAGAATCAATTCTTGTCACATTTTTTTTTTTGACACCAAAACCTTATGGCGGCCATAGATTTATACTAAACCTTATACAGCTAATTATATTAGTTTCTAATGCCCATTTTAAAATGGAAGACCATAGGACTGCATCGAAAATGATACCTAACCATGGATTCATGGCAAGGCAACTATCTTTCTTAAAGAAGCACACTTACTTGTCCTTGTATCTACATCTGACCGCAAGGAATTTGACAAAATTACGTTTGTATTTAGTGCGGGCTATGTTCGGCCCCTCGAACTTTTACAAAGATAGGAAAGAAGTTGTAGGTTCTGACTCTGAGACATTGCGGATTCATATCCGTAATTTATCTCGACGATTGGCTCTGCCTAGGTTATAGTTACGATAAGTGCCAAAGAAACACTTAAGCTACTTAACTGTTTAGGTTTCGAGGTCAATTTCGATAAAAATTTAATAAGATAAAAGTTTTCTTACAAAAGTTGTAAAAAAAAAAAAAAAAAAAAATTAAGATTTATGTACAACTCTGTGAATATGTCAATATCACTGCCATCAAACAAAATACTTATGGTCTTATTCATAAAGAATTGACAATTTAATATAGATTTAAAGAATGTTTTTTTTCTTGTTACTCTTATGTCAATGAAAAGAGATAGCAACAGATTTAATATCCGTTTTAGTAGCTAAACAAGCTAAAAAGCTAAAGTAGGCTTACTGAACCAATATGCATAAGGGGGTAACTCTGTAACTCTTGTAAAACATCAAATCTAAGAAGATAAATTCAAACCTGTTGTTTCCTTATTACCAGATATAAAACGGTGGTTAAAAAATATTCATTACACCACACTCTCTCTTGAACTTGATTTCGTTCTAGAATTTTTTACAGATGCGTCTAGAACTGGTACTAGAACTGGGGCGCATGTTGTTAGAACAAGCGCGTAAACGGTGGATGGAAAGATAGTGAGATCAATTTCCATATCTATTATTTTGAGTTACTTACTTGCTGTTTTTCTTGGTATAAAACGTTTTGCACAACTGCTATAAGTTACATTATTAGGATGGGAGGGATCCAATTCCCTCATCTGACAGATTTAACAAAAACATTTGGCAGTGATGCTAAAGGCAAAACATCTGGCTGTTCGCTTCATATATTAAAACAAAAGACAACATAGCAGATCAGGAATCTAGAAAAGTTAATCCGAACATTTAATGGTATCTTTCAGCATCGGATTATCAAAACTTTTGGCGAACCAGAGATATCTTTCGCTTCTCGCACCAACGCAAAATATTAAAGCTATGCCTCGTGGAGGCCAGACCCAGACGCTATAACGGTTGACGCATTTACTATAAGCTGGAAAAGGCTCTACTTGTATGCATTTCCACCGTTTTCACTGGTTTTGAAATGCATACAAAAAATAATTAAAGATCAGGCTGAGGGTATCCTAATATTCTCTAATTGGCTGTTTCAGCCTTGGTCTCCCCTGCTTAATAGTCTAATTTGGTCTGACATTATATATTTTACCTCAAATCTCTTCCAAAAACACTCTAATTCGGTACAATGTAACCTGTAAATTGTGGTGGCAGTTCTGTTATACTCGTAATCAAAATCCTTATGTATGATCATTCCCAAACGTAATGTTATTTCTAACAGAATAGTTTAACAACGGACCAGCTTACGGATATTTGAACAGTCATCGTTCAGATCAATCTTTACTCTTAGGTAGTAATAATAACCTTCGATGACCAGGTGAAACGCCTCCTCAAGGGTGTCTACAAGCTCAGACCAGCTGTGCCGAGATACACCTCCGCTTGGGATCCACAGATAGTTTTAAAACTATGTCACGGGTTAGATACCCAATAGGGATGAAGAAGACTTAGAAAAAATCGCCAAGAAATTTGTCATTTTTTTTTTAGCATTAAGTACTGGAAATAGAGTGCAAACACTCCCCTTGATAAATTAGAAAATATTTTGTTGATCCCACCGGCGTTAAGATAGGTATTCTGATGTGATCAAAACATGAGTAACCAGTATTGTTTTTACCTTATTTTCAAGCAAATAGAGCAATATGTCCCGCTACTATAGTAGAGGGTTACATACATACCTACCACAAATACTATCAGATCTGACGCTTTTAGTCGTATAATATTAACCTACAAGCGACCACATAAGCCTGCATCTGCCCAATCGATTAGTAGATGGATTAAGCAGGTGCTGGGTACAAGCGGCGTTGACGTGACGCCGTTCGCGCACAGCACGCGGCACGCCGCCGCATGCGTCGGCGGCGCGCGCCTCTGGTCCCTCGTTGGATTCTATTAGATAAACGGCTGGTTGGACTAATACATCGCAGTCTTTTGCAAAATTTGATCATCTAGCTAGTAGATGCAAGACAATAACTTTGCAAGATCGATGTTATTACATAAATAACTAGAGTGATTGATTGTAAACAGGAATTTAGTAAATATGTAAAATAATAAGTATAAAACCTGTTCTAAACTTATCTAATTTTATGTTCTAAAACCTGCTTTTTCTTACACAAAATTTTATCTCTAAACATCTACCTTGTTTTATAACTGAAGAATGAAGCGACGAAATATAATATATGATCAAACGAACTTACAAAGTGAAGTTCGATCGATATTATATGAGTACGCTTCATTCGAAGTTATATACACCCTCCCACCCAATACCCAAAGAAAAATTTTGTGGTTCTTCTCTAAATATAATGACGAGCCGTCGCAGGCCACACCGCAGGAAGGAAATTATTTTATTTTATTTTTAAATGTGCGAAGTTGCCAGTAGCATGAAACGATACTACCTTGTTTTATAACTTCGAATGAAGCGTACTCATATAATATCGATCGAACTTCACTTTGTAAGTTCGTTTGATCATATATTAAATACTAAAACATCTTTGATTTTTGTGGTTTTTATTTTATTTTTAAACTAGTCACATCACTTAACTTCCTTAACCTGGAGACCTGCAACAAAGATGAAATTTATGATAATGAAAGCGATATTTAATTTAAGCGTAAGTTTGTACCTATAGATGGATATTTGTTACTCTTTCACATTGTATACCTAATACCTTTGTCCATGCTAATACTAATACTACTGAACTGATTTTGGCTGAAACTTGGAATGTAGGTACATAGCGTATGACAGAATAACAAAGGTGACGACTTTTTATCCGCGTTAGAACCTCGCGAGCTAGACGGGATCTTCTTGTCCGGCCATCTCCTACCTACGCAATGACAAAATGGAATGCTAAAAACTGCATAATGTGTAAAGTGTCCCTACATGTGAATTGGTCAAGTCCCATACCCATCAGTAGCCATTTGCATATGATCTTGATCGCCTGAAGATCCGAGAACAGGCTGTACATTTACAAATACAAACCTAAAGTAGCTTTAGTTACCCTTTCCTAAGGGAAAGCTGGTTTCAATTATCAGAAATAAAGTAAGTGACAACTTATTGTTCTTTTAAGGCATCTTGCACAACACAAAATGCCTTTATGTAAATGTTATAGTCGTGGTAGAGCTGAGAGGAGTTATACCTGGCGGCAAGCTCTGCTTCAGCTTCTCCGCCTTCTCCTTGTCCGTGATGACCAGCGTGTACAGGAAGCGGGAGCATCGCACCTTGAACTTCACATTCTCAGGGTTCTTCTTTATCTTAACAGCTGCAAACAAGTACACTTCTTGTTTAATGAATAATAAAAAGGTGAATAATGTTTAAAATCCTGTCAATTTAAAAGTATAAGTTATTGTGATCAAGAAAGTTAATAGTACTAATTCCAGAGACTCATATTGTGCAAGCATGGTACCTATGCAACAACCACTCTAAGAGCACTTTGCACTACTAGAACTATTGGAATGTAGTATGGTAAGTACATTAATGATTAGGTACCACATCACTGACATTCTCAAACAATTGTTAAGTTATTAAGCATATTAACACTAAGCATAGGTAGGTCAGGTAAGTAAAGATACTACAGTACAGTTATACTACAGTAAGCTCAATATGTGACCGGAACAAACTTAGGCCCTATTTATAGGTTGCGGCGCATTACTCACAGTCATAAGAGCTAAACAGACATTAGTGGCAATTTGGAGTGTCGCAAAAGCTAAATTAAACTAACTAAAATTAATGCCATCCTTTTTATTTCCATCGCTATGAAAGGGACGGCAACATTTTTAGTTAGTTAAGTTTAGCTTTAGCGACACTCCGATTTGCCACTAATATGTTCACTTCCGTCAACTTAGATTGTGCTTACTTGTACTTGTTTACATTCCTCATACTATAGCAAGAAAGTAAGTACTTAATTAGATAAAACAAGTGACAAAATCTCAAGGAAAGTACTTAGTACCTACAACTTAGTTTCGAACTTACTAGTAGCAAAGACGATTAATATCTAGAAGACAGACAAAGGCCATACACAAAATCGTAACCCGATCCCGCAGTATCAGATAGCCTGAAAACTTTAAAACATCAATTTTATCCAAGAAATTTCAATACTTAGTAGTAGGTAGCAACAATATTCAATATTTAAACATTTTTAACTAGAAAGTAATTGAAATTTCTTGGATAAAATTGATGTTTTAGAGTTTTCAGGCTATTTTTTAGGGTTACGATTTTGTGTATGGCCTTTGTCTGTCTTCTAGATATTAATCGTCTTTGCTAGTAGGTAAGTAAATATTATAGGTTATCTTTAGCTGGTGCTGACCAGGCACACAATGTTTTGTATTATTTAGACCAAGTACGAAGGTACTTACTGAGATGAGCTAAATAATTATTTTCTGAAATAACTATACTTACATTTGGCATCTTTCCTGCGTGCCTTCAGTAAGAAATCTTTGATATCCTTGATTTCACGCGGCTGAAACCCAAAACAAAACAAAAGTGAGGTAAGTAGTGGATGGAAGCTCAGATAGGGAGTAAAATACAGGAGCTCATTACAAGTTAATTTGTGACCTAGGTCATACTTGCTACCCTTTAGAATTACTTATATAAAGTTCTACTTCATTCATCCGTCCTGAGGCTCAAAACATTCAAAATCAACTTACCATGGTGAAGTGACAACAGCTATGTTCGCGCTGAAATAGAAAAGTCTTTTTAGAAAAATACTAATTCACACTATAAATTCACTTCGTCACAATCACTGTAAGCACTTTTATTCGTTAAAACTTCTGTTCTAGCACGAGATTTTCTCAGATTTAATACAAAACTTTAGAAATCCGGCCATTTCTTACCTGTCAAATTTGGTAGAGGATTAAAATGACAGATAATTTCAGTCAGCTTGTCAAGTTGACTGACAGATGACATTAAAACAATTTTAGGACATGGCATGGCATTGCATTGGCTGACCAGTATTTATTTATTTATTTATTTATTCAAAAAGTTAGTAACTTTACAGGTACTTAACTTATGACATTACACTTTACTTACATCTAGCAAAATCTTGACAATATTAATTATTCATTCTTATTAGGCCCAAAGAGCATGTAATTAATTAGGCCTATTTATTTATTTATTATGGACACCCAACACAGGGTTACACTTTACATGCATCATCTCAATTGGCCAAATATTTAAAAAGTAGTGCTTCCCTAATTTTTTAACATGTGTTAGAAAAAAAAATTAGTGCCCGCTACTTACAAAATTAGCTGATGCTAAAATTAACAGCACTTGTTTAATTATTATTAACAGTGCGGCCGGCGCGGCGCGCGGCGCGGGGCGCCTTTTTTCGTTTTAGCTACTGCTTATTCTGTTATGCCCGATACGCTAAATAAAATAAGCAGGCAATAGCAATAGCAAATGTTGCGGCTTCACGCTATTGATCAACGTATGAAGATTAGCAGTTCGTTATTTTTAGCTCGCTAATTCCCGTTAATTTACAAAATAATATCGCACCATTCATATTATTTAAAAGTAACCTTTTAAATGCCTATAGCATAGTCAAGTCAATCAAAGTCATCCATCAGTCAACCAGTCTGACAGATGACAGGAAGGACAGACAGATCAATCAATCAATCATTCAATCAGTCACACAGCAGTTCACACAACTGACCCAAACAAGAAATCTCGTTTTTTCGCTTCAACCGAAATCACCACAAAAGAGCGCAGACGATCTATCTCCCGGATCGTCGGTCCCGTCTCTCGAACTCTGGCCGTCGGGTCGGTCCAGGCGCCGCCATAGCTGTCTCGGGCGCGGCCGCCGGGCCGGGCGCGCGCGATGCCCTCGTAGCGGACGGCGGCGGCGGAGGCCACAGAGGCATGGCGCCGCGCGGCGTGCGCTCCAGCGCGCGGCTGAGCGCGGCGCCGACGGCCCCCACACCGCCCGCGCCCACCGCGCCGGCCCCGCGCGCCGAGAGTCCACGCGCGCGCCGCGCTCGTGCTGCCGAGCGCTCGCGCGAGGTGGAGGACGGGCCGCGGGTGCTGCGCGACAAGTGCCGCCGACTGGCGCGCGCGCTCAGGAATGCGAAGCATCTCGTGGTGAGTGAGCCGGCTCTCTCCCTAGTCTCCTTACACAGAGGATGTTGCCTACTTGTGCTAGAGCTGATGTATGCTGGAACTGAACGTAAGGCGTTGTTGGAAGGGAAAGAGAATGCAAGAGCTTATCCCATATCCTTGAACACTGGTAGACAGACAGAATTACAATGATTTTTACCTATAAATTGTATCTGATTTAGTACAATTCTATGAAAATGATAGAATATGCCCATTAACTATTGAAGGCCTGTGGTCTCAAGGCATTTGTTCATTTTTTGTTACAGGAGATACCTTGCGGATATTGTATTTCTGCATAAAATTTTCCATGAATGAGCGAACATTTTGGCTAAAATTAACTTTCTAATTCTTTGAACTTCTAGACATCTCGTAAACCGAAAAATGTTTGAGATATCATATTGTTGAGCTGTGGTCAAAACTCACCACGTTGTGTTGTTAATGCAACAGTATTTGTAACGAAGTTGACATTTTCTATACATCAGTTTCCTCCCACAAGAGACTACTAAAGTCCCATTAATTATAACATTTAATCTTGCTAATAACTTAGTCGTAGCTTTTTTTTTCTTATATTTCTCACATCTTATTATGGTGTGAGTAACTTTTTGTTCAAATTTAAATGGATTTTGATAGTCTATTTTAATTGAATATTGTAAGTAATTCATCATAAGCATGCTGTGTTCTCAACGACAAAGGTCTTTAACTTTTTAAAATGTTTGTAAAATACCTAAGTGAGTTAATTGTGAAAAGTGATGTTTTTAGGCAACCTAAACTAAAGGCTTCCCTCATGGCTCAAAGGTTTTAAAAGCAAGTACTGACAAATTATCAATCAATCAATCAATCATTTATTTATTTAATTATGTTGCTTAGCTGTTAAATAAATAAAAAAAGAGATGTTAAATTTGACATACCTATCAGGATATGATCACGGAACATGGTGTCCGCTCATTGGTCGCAGGTGTACACCGGCGCCGGCATCAGCACGGCGGCCGACATCCCGGACTACCGGGGCCCGCGCGGCGTGTGGACGCGGCTGCGGCGCGGCGAGGAGGTCGGCCGCGTGGAGGTGTCGCGCGCGCGCCCCACCTTCACGCACATGGCGCTCACGGCGCTGTGGGCGCGCGGCGCGCTCAAGTTCGTCGTCTCCCAGAACTGCGACGGACTGCACGTGCGCGCCGGTCTGCCGCGTCGCGCGCTCGCCGAGCTGCACGGCGACATGTTCGCCGAGCGCTGCGCCGCCTGTCGCGCCCTCTACCTGCGCGCCTGCGACGTGACCCAGCGCACGGCGCGACACCGCCACGGCACGCGCCGCCTGTGCCACGCGTGCGGCGCCGAGCTGCGCGACACCATCGTGCACTTCGGGGAGCGCGGCCGCTCCGCCTGGCCGCTCAACTGGGCGGGCGCGCTGCGTCACGCCGCTCGCGCGGACGTCGTGCTGTGCCTCGGCTCCTCGCTGAAGGTGCTGCGTCGCTACGGTCGTCTGTGGCGCATGCACGAGCCGCCGGCGCGGCGCCCGCGGCTCTACATCGTGAACCTGCAGTGGACGCCCAAGGACAAGGGCGCCGCGCTCAAGATCAACGCGCGCTGCGACGAGGTGATGCGCGCGGTGGCGCGGCGACTGCGCCTGCGCGTGCCGCGCTACCGGCGCTCCCGGGACCCGCTGCTGGCGCACGCGGAGCCGCTGGCGCCGCCGGAGCGGCACACGACGCGGCGGCCGCTGCTGTCCCCGGCGCGCTCCTCCTCGCCCTGCTCGTCGGGCGCGAGCTCGCGGGGCGAGGGGGGGGGCGGGGGCCGCTCGCCCTCTCCCTCCGACTCTGACGAGGAGCTGCCGCTGCGCGCGCTGGCGCAGCGCCTGCGCGACCCCTCCGCGCTCAAAGCTTTCCGGGTAAGGAACACCTCACCGCGTCCGTGTGACGGGACTCCGATACACCTCCGGTGTGGATCGTCCTTCACTGTCTTTCGCTTAACTGTGTGCTAAAATGTTAAGGGTATTTGCCATCCCGTGACCGTGCTGAGGAGAACAGTACTAGCTAAACTGACCAACACCATAGCAAATCCGTGCTAGATCCGGCCATTCATGGGATAATGCTAAGTCCAGTGAATATGTAGTTAGTTACTCGACAGTGTCGTATATTGGTAGTCAGAAAAATATTAAAAACACCTCCCACCAACAGTGCGCGAGATCTTGTTCGGAGCGAACTACTAAGTAGTTATATTTTTATAAAATTTAGGTTTTTTTTTCTTCTGCGTCAACCCGCACAAACCGAATACATTATTGTCTTGTGTCTGTCGATACTTACTTATGTTGAATGATCACATCACAGGTTTCGATGCAAGCGGGCGACGCGACCATCCTGCTGCGCGCCGAGCACGCCCCCCCCGCCCACGCCCCCGCCCCCGGCTCCCCCCCGCGCCTCACCTCGCAGCTGCGGCGCGTGCGCATCGCGCGGCACGCCCCCGCCCCGCTCCCTCCCCCCGCGCCGGAGGAGAACGAGAAGCGCTCCCCGCCGGCCGGCGAGAGCTGGGACGCGCACCTGCGCCGCCTGCTGGCGCTGGGCCCGCGCCTGCCCGGCCCGCCCCCCGCGCCCCCACCTCCCCCAGCGCTCGGCGAGGAGGAGCGCCGCTCGCTGGCGGCCGCGTTCTTCGCGCGCGCCGTGCTGCTGTGCCGCGCCGAGCTCTACCCCGGCCTGCACACGATCCTCGCGCCGGCCGCCCCCCCGCCTCCCCTCCCCCTGCTGCCCCCCGCGGAGGAGGGGCAGGGGGAGGCGGAGTGCGCGTGGTGCCTGCGTGTGTGGGGCTCGCGGCGCTGCCTGTGGTACGGTCCGCCGCGGCGCACGGCGCTGGGCGCGCGCGCGTGGCGGCGCGAGGGGGCGCGGCGCTACCTGTGCGCGTGCTGCGGGGAGGGGGGCGCGGGGGACGGGGGGGCCGGGGGGGAGGCGCGCGACGCGGACGGCGGCGGGTGGTACGGCAAGGGGTACCGCAAGGGACGCCGGCGCCGGTAGCGAGGGCCGGGCGGCCAGCCAGCGCCCGCCGCCCCCCCCTCCTCCGCGGACCGTGTTTCGCTAGACGCTGAAGAGAGCCGCTCGGATGGAACGGTGTCTGGACCGATGAGAGTCCGGAGTGGACTCACGCTCGGATGAGACTGTGATTCTTTACTGTCATCGTTCTCCTCTGTTTTCCCGTGTTCTGTGTGCGAAACACTTTAATTTATGAACAGACGAGATTCAATCGGTTGAATTGACTCGATGATATAATTATATCTGAACAACACAGAAGCGTGTTCGATGTTCATCGTTGACAAGTGGTGCAGCGTGACCGGACCTGTGTTGTTATAAACTGACTATTACTACAAATTAATTTAATTATCGATGAAATGATTGTAATTTATTTGACATGCTGTAATTTTGAGCGTCGTTGCCACCATAACAACATTGTGGAAAAAACATCAAATACTGAAAAACAAAACCAAACTTCCTCCAGGCATGTATGTCAAGGAAGACTACTCCAAAGAAGTCATAGAAAAACGAAAGTTACTTCAACAAACAGTCGAAGAAGAAAAGAAGCGAGGAAATATTGCATTTCTTAAATACGACAAACTGGTAGTGATAAAACCAAAAGACAGCAACAGAGAAAAAAGGAAGAGGCAAGAATCAAATTCACCTAACGCGTTCAACCAAAAGAAAGCCACTTCAACAATTGATGCAGCACAACCAACTAAAACTGTAACAAAAGAAATAATAAGACCTAATATCCTAAACTACGTCGAGAGAGGAAGAACAGCTCCAACTTCAGAAACGTCAAAAAACTAATAACTGCCACCGACAACCGGAACCGAAGAACAACCCTGATAAATCAAACAACCAAGAAAACAAACCCAAGCACCCCAAGCCGGCTAGTCACCGTGGGGGAAGATGACTACAACCCTCCAACCAATAGGAGCATAAGTGAGATGAGAAGTTTCCCCAACAATGGAAAACGTGGACTTACCAAAAAAATATATATAGCTACCTTGAATACACTAACCCTAAGAACCGAGGAAAGGTTACAAGAACTAGAAAATGCACTCCAAAATATCAAATGGGATATTTTAGGCCTTTGTGAAGTGAGAAGACTGGGGGACACAATCAAAGAACATGAGGACTACATATTTTATTTCAAAGGAGAAACAAAAGGGCATAATGGAGTTGGATTCATGGTGAAAAAGGAACTCAAGAGGAACATCATAGAATTCAAAGGCATCTCTGAAAGAATAGCAGTGCTTAACATAGACATGCCAGGTTTTAAGAACTGTTGGTCTATAATTCAAGTCTATGCACCAACCGAGGTATCAGATGAAGAATCAAAAGACGACTTCTATGCAAACCTAAATGAAACTATAGAAACCTGCAACAAAAATATCATAATTATGGGAGATTTTAACGGTAGAACAGGAAAACAAAAACAGAATGAAGAGGATATATTGGGTAAATATAGCGATGGAAAGAGAACCCCTAACGGCAATCGTATAATACAACTGGCCCTCGAGCACAAATTAAAATGTATGAACAGCTGCTTCAGGAAAAGGAAATCAAAAAAATGGACTTGGATTTCACCATGCGGGCAATACCGCAATGAAATAGACCATATCCTGACCAACCGGCCAAAACTGTTTCATGATGTAAGCGTAATCAACCAGCTCAATTTCAACAGTAACCACCGTATGGTTAGAGCAACACTACACTGCTCCGAGCATTTATGTCGAAGGAACTTTAAAGGAAAGAATCAATTCCAATCCCTTCAACAAAAAACACCTGGTCCCAGAACCCTAGTTGGAAAGGATCCAAACAACATCCAAGAAATTTACAACAACGAAATACACGACATGTACAAAACAACAAAAATGGAAAAGAAAAAAACAGAAGTGTTCAGCCAAACTACTAAAGATCTAATTAAAAAGAGGCAATCTATGTTCAAAAACAAAAAAGACAAGGAAGTATTAATAAAAATCACTAAGATAAGCAATATATTTCATTTAATGTACGGCGTCTTGTTAGCTATACATTAGAAGTGTTAAAATGATAACCACTGAGATCAGTAGGAAATTGTCTATTGTCCGAATAAACTTAGATTAGATGATGTTGATGATAATGAGCACGCGCGCCCTTGGTGGCTGATTGCGAACTGATGATTTTGTCATAAAATAAATTAAAGTAAAAGCTGAAAGTGGGTCGCACGCGCGACGCCTTTCTGCTGACCTAGGAAGATGCACGGTGACTTGTACCGTACATGCTCCCAGGGGAGAAAATGAAGTATAAAGCGTGCAAATTAAAATGATAATGTGTAACAAGATGATTTCATTTTGTTATTAAATGCTAATTCTTAAAAGTCTCTACAAAATCTGTTTTCCTAGGCATGGGGTCCGTACACTTCTCCACTTTATGCACTAAGGGAAGTTCAGAGTTTACACTTGTACGCGATTCACTAATACCGATATCACATCCACTAGCACTAAAACGAACACCGTAATCGCAAGGGTTCGACGATGTCAGGCCGACCGATGCACGTCGCTGGGCTCTGACGGTTGGCTGAGGGCTCGCTTGGTCGACCCTTGCCGGCGCCGCAGTCACCGCCGTCGTTGGCTCTGAAGTGGTGGCTGCCTGCTCGTAGCAGGCTTTACGGTACCACCGTATAATGCTGATTGTTGCACCAAGCAGTATAATTCCCAAGATGACGTAAATAGCAGTGTAATGGTGTACGTCGTGAACTGATATATTTTGTACCAAGTTTTCTTGAGCTTTCAGCTCCTTTATCTGTTTCCTGATGTCTTCAAGTTGTTGCTCATTGAGTGAAGGTAGGGAAGAGGTGTTGTTACTTAGCACGGGGTCTAATAGACTAATGTTTAACATGTGGTTGATCGGCTCTAATTCTTGTACATAAAACCGATCGTTAGCGCGTATGTTGCTCGTACTATTGTTGTGTGAGTAGATCGTAAAGTTTTGCGTTTTAATAATGCATCCTTGATCGATGCTTATAATGCCAGCTTTTTCAAGTCGTCCGGCAGTCGCATATTTCTCGCACAACAGGCGTATTGGACACACGTCGCAGCAGAAATATAAATACTTGTTAATCTTACTTATTTCTACCCATTCACTGGTACATGTAGTTAGGGTAAGTTTACATTCTCCTGTGTCCTGTTCAACTTCGCATAAATCCATATCTCCTTTTAGTCGGTAAATAGGGCTCCTCGAATTGCATAAGTAGGTATCAATTCCATTATGTAGACACGCCTTTATTTCATGCTCAGACAGGGTTAAATATGATTCCTTTCTCAAATCGATTGCGACGTACTCAGCTATAGGTATGATTCGTGCCATGCTAGCATTTCCCACACCTTTAGGTACCGATAAAATGCGCATTATTTCAAATGAATCTCGGGTTACTAATGGAACTCGTATTTCAAATAATAAATAGTCTTCAGACATTCTAGCTTTAACTTTTAATAAACTGTAAATGTTTGTTAGGCCCATTTGAATGTTGTTTATAGGCAATGAAAGATCTTTGTTGAGATGACTTGATATGGTGCTCAATGTGTCTTTCAGTTGTTCCGGAGATATGAGATGAAGGTTGAATCTGCCATGATAGATGTCGGTAATGGTATCCAAGAGTGCAGTTTGCATGGTTTGTAAACGTCTCATTATGTTGCTCGCTGCAATGGCTGCCATACTAAAATCCGAGCTCATGATATTTCTTTGGCTTTCATTCTTAATTTCATGTTCAAAGTCGCTTAGTCTCATTGATAATTGATTTAAAATCTTGTACTGTTTTCTGATAGAGTCTTCATGCCTTTGAAGAACATTGGATTCCACTTCAATAATCGATGTTTGATTTTTTTATAAGTGAAGCCAGGTGATTTTCATCGTTTTGTATTGTTAATATGTCATGTTTGTATTGTTCGGCGAATCGTTGATCAAGTACGCCGAAAAGACTGTTTGCAATATATCCGACACCGTCGATAAGGCCTCGGCGCCGGCGTCTGTCACGGCGCGTGCTGGAGTGCTGACTTAGCAACAGGTGGTTATAGTATTCTAGTTCGGAGAACTCGTGTTGTAATTGTTCTGTTATTATGTCACAGTATGATGTTTTATTTAATTGATTGCATGCTTGATTTAGGTACTTGATATATTTATTACATGCGATCGTTCCTTGCCAATATGGGTTCATGTCGTAGTATGAAACAATTTTCCATTCATCTCTGATTAGACGCATATCAGAAATTTTGTCAAAATAAAGACCTTGATTGTCTTTTAATTGAGTTACGTTATATGCTGTTGATGTACCGATTAATCCCATAAAAAATAAAAGTAGCGTCATTAATGACATGAAACTGTAGCCTGATCTTTTTTCTTGCCTTTTAGTGGATGTATCATCTGATGTTATTTTGGACTCTTGCTCGATCTTTTGTTTGTTTACCGGGAGGATTGATAATTTAACTATTGGACGCTTGATTAGTCCACCTTTCGTCTTCAAAGTGACCACTCTGACGTGACCGTCTGCTCCTGGATGCACCTCAACGACGCGACCTAAGGCCCACTTGCCCGGCGGTAAATCTGCATCATTGATAGTTACAACATCATTGATTTGAATGTTAGGTTGTTGACCTTTCCACTTGCTTCTTGCTGTAAGCTGACTAAGATACTCAGAACGCCATCTTTTCCAAATATCCTGGACAATTTTTTGAGTAACAAACCACCTTGTTCGCATGTCTGTTTCAGTTTCCAGGATAGTCATGTCTTGATTGATGTTAATAAAACTTGCTGGTGTAAGAAACTCAAGGTCATCTATGTCTTCAGAGATTTGGCACAGTGGCCTTGAGTTCAATATTGCTTCTGTTTGAGCTAGAATTGTAGAATACTCTTCGAAAGTTAACCTTTGTTCGCCGATCACTCTCCGAAGGTGGTATTTGACACTTTTGACTGCTGCCTCCCATAAGCCACCTGCTGAGGGCCATGATGGTGCATTAAAATGCCATTCTATTTCCATGTTTGTTACTTCCGCAATGAAGTCTTGATCAAAAGTTTGTTTTATCTGTTCAAGTTCCTGGGTCAAAGTGTTGCAAGCTCCAACGAAGTTTGTGCCGTTGTCACAGTATAAATGTCGTGGGGATCCTTTTCTTGCGGCCATTCTACGTAGCGCGGCGATGAATGCAGATGATGTTAGATCCGAGACTAGCTCTAAGTGAACAAGTTTTGTCACCATGCATATAAAAACAGCGATGTACCCTTTTGTGGTCTTGATGCCCCGGCCCTTGCTAGCCTTTATGAATACATGCCCTGTATAATCCGTCCCTGTATGGTAGAATGGTTTTGCAACGTTGCATCTTTCCTTTGGTAGATCTCCCATAAGTTGTGCCATCTTCTTTGGATTATGCTTGCGGCACGAAACGCATGTATGTAAACGTTTCTTCACAGCTCGGTTTCCACCAATAACCCAGTATTTTTGCCTGATTGTTGCTAGCGTTACTCTTGCTCCGCCATGAAGAGTGAGTTTGTGCACGTGATCAATTATTAAGTCAGTTAAATATCCACTGTGCGGTATGATGATTGGGTGCACCATGTCTGGAGCAATGTTGGCCTTGTTTAACCTGCCCCCCACTCTTAAAAGTCCGTATTTATCTAAGAACGGATTTAATGACAACAATTTTCCCTTTAAGGGTTTATTTTGCTGTAAGTGCTTTATTTCCTCTGTGAATTCTGTTTGTTGTACATATTTTATTGTTTCATATTTTGCTGAGTTTATTTCTTGCAGTGTAAGGTGATTTGTTATTGGTAATTGACTTGTTTGTTTCTGTTTTAAGTTGTATATAAATCTTCTAACCCATGCTAAAACTCTTGTTAGTTTTTGGAAGGAACTATAACTTGTTAATAGCTCTCCGATTAGGTTAGTTTCACTTTTCTTGATAAGCGATAGATTTACTTGTTTAAGTATTGTTGGCCGTTTTACCTCTTCATTAGTTGTGAAAATTTCACCTTTATTCTCCTGACTGCTGTATTCCGGTAGCCAAGAAGGTCCTTTCCACCACAAGGAGTGTTCTTTCAGCTGAGTTACGCTAATGCCGCGGCTGGCACAGTCAGCCGGGTTCTCTGCAGACTTAACGTACCTCCACCGCTCTGGAGATATTATTTGTGTGATTTGTCGCACCCTGTTCGCGACAAAGGGTTTCCACCGGCTTGAATCTCCTTGTAGCCATGCAAGAGCTACCCTCGAATCAATCCAGCCGTATTTATTGATATTGTACTTATTAAGGCATTCCTGAACCTTTTCCATTAGTTTAGCAAGTAGTAGGGCTCCACTAAGCTCAAGCCGCGGTAATGTGACTGATTTTCCTGTGGGAACAAGCCTTGATTTTCCAGCTACCATAGATATTCTGACATTATTGTTGGTTTTGATCTTACAATAAATGACGCAAGCGTACGCCTTGTTAGAAGCGTCACAAAACCCATGTAGCTCTATTTGTTGCCCTTCCTGCTGCGTACCCAACCAGCGTTCTAATTGGAATTCATTTATTTCCGACATATCGTCCTTAATACGGATCCACTCTTTACTGACGTCCTCTGGCAACTTATCATCCCATTGGATTTTTGATATCCATACTCTCTGGAATAATAATTTAAGTTTTGTCGATATTGGTGTTACCCACCCGTGTGGATCATACAGCTTGGATATGTCGGAAAGCAGTGATCTTTTTGTTAACTTCTTCTCTGTTGAGTCCAGTTGTGATTGGAATGTAAATAAATCTTGTTTAGGGTCCCACCGTAGTCCTAGAGTTTTTGTAGATTCAGGTTGTTTGAAGTCAAAGTTTTCTTGTTTTTGACATTTTCTGATGGTGGTTTGTAAAACGTCCGGTGAGTTGGATTTCCACTTCCTAAGGTTAAACCCTCCGGATTTCAAAAGTCTGATTAAATCATGTTTTAGTTGTATGGCTGATTCAACAGTTTGCGCCCCATGTAAGACGTCATCCATGTAGAATGATTGCTCCAAAACTTCTATGGCCTCACTGTCTTGATAGTTCAGTCGTTCATCCTCAGCTAACTGCCTTAACGTCATCATAGCCAAAAATGGTGCGGCCTTGGTGCCATAAGTTATGGTGCAAAGCTGCTTCTCTTTCAACATTGAGTCTGCCGAATCTCGCCATATAATCTTTTGAAACCTTTGATCTTGTTCATTAATCCAGATGAAACGAAACATTTTCTCTATATCTGCAGTAAATGCGTAGCGAAATTGCCTCCATTTCAGTAACAAACATTGTAGGTCTTGTTGTAGGTTGGGCCCCGTTTTCATTAAGTCATTTAAACTTTTCCCTGATGTAGTTTTCCTGGATGCATTGAATACTACCCGAAGTGCCGTAGTTGATGACTCATTTCGTAGTACACAGTGATGCGGTAGGAAACAATCAGGTTTTAGGTTACCCATTGATGGTTTCATGTGTCCTAATGACTCATACTCGTTTATAAATAACTTGTATTGTTGTTCGATGTTTTTGTTACCTTGAAACTTTCTCTCTAATTGAAGAAATTGGGCTACAGCTGTGTGTTTAGAAGATCCTAACTGTTCTTCAAAATTATCTTTGAAAGGAATCCTGACCTCGTATGAACCATCCTCCCGCCTTGTTGTGGTGGATTTATAATAGTTCAGACATTGCTGATCTTCTTCTGATAAGTTGGGTGATTCAGTTATGTCTTCTATCTCCCAGAATTTTTGTAGCTGATCTACTTGGTTAAGGACTAAATTACAATGATAAGTTTGTACGTTCCCGCTCAAAATCCAGCCCAGACGGGTTTGCTGAGCAATAGGGATCATTTCCTGTTCTGATCTACTGATCCCGTCCATTATGATATGAGCGTACACGTTAGCTCCTAAAAGTATGTCCACTGGACGGCTTACATAAAATTCTGGATCGGAAAGTTGTATACCATCCAGATGGGACCATGTTGGGTTGTCGAATGTGTAACTTGGTAAATTCTTGATGAGTGTGTTCAATATGACGACTTCTGTTTTAAATGAAAATGTACTGTATAATGATTCGCATGAAATTGTTGTAACGCCTTTGCAGCTGCTTTCCTTGGCTCCGATACCTGTTATGACTCCCTTACATCTTCTTCTTGTTAAAGATAAAGCTTGTGCGGCTTTTTCGGATATAAGGGAGACCTGCGAGCCTTGGTCTATCAGTGCGCGCAATTTATGATAAGATCCGTCCTTTGCTTGAACCCTTATCAATGCCGTTGCTAACAAAGTTTCAAAGCCACTGTTGCCTTGTTGCAACGTGGTGTTATCTTGTTTTTTGTTCGAGCCTATTGTAATGTTAACAGACAGGTTGTTGTATGCTTCATGTAGCAGAGTATTGTGCTTGCCCTGGCATTCACGACAACATTTTTCTGATAAACAAGACTGTTTCTTATGATCAAAAAGACAGTTTTCACATACGTTCATTTTCTTTATTGATCTAAGTTTTTCTTGTGGTGACATATTTAGAAATTTATTGCAAAAGTACAGTCCATGCGTATCTTTGCACATTGGACAGATTCTTACTTTTGTCAAATTGCTTTTATTCGGTTCACTTGATTGACCTGCTTTGTGTGCGGGCAAAGATTGTTTTGAATAATTATTAAATTTTGTCAATTTCGAATTCTGTGTAATGTTTTGTCCATTAATTGATGATTTAGTGTTCTCTTGCTTTTTACGTGACGATTCTAAAGTTGTGAAACGGATTTCTAAGAACTGAAGAAATTCTTCCAGGGTTGGCAAATCCCTAGGTTTCTTAAGAGTTTCCAAGTAATGGTTGTGAGACTCCGTGTCCAACTTTTGCAATAGAATATGCACTATTAATGGGTCCCAACTATTCGTATCTACTCCCAGGTTCTTTATGGCATTCATACATTCCCTTGCAGTGTCATGAATTTTCTTGATATGTCCTACCGAAGCCTGTTGAGTTGTTGGCAAGTTGAGCAAAGTATTTGCATGTGTTGTAAAGATCAATCGTATGTTATTGTACCGATTGTTTAAGATCTCCCAAGCCACAGAATAATTTTCAGTGCTGATTTGAAGATGTTGTACTAAACGTTCGGATTCTCCTTTCAACTTCCCCTTTAAATATTGCATTTTTTGAGCATTTGATATTGATATGTTGTTGTGTATGGCTTCAGTAAAAAGGTCTTTGAACGATGTCCACTGATTATAGTTACCACTGAAGTTGGGAATATCAATTTTTGGGGTCCAAACCTCTTTGTTTGATACAGACCACAGTTTCGAATTGATGGCTTTCTTTATTTCTAAGTACTTACTTTCATGTTTGGCGAAAGAACTTTCATAAATTTCATCCATTCCTTCTAGCTCGCTATCTAGTTCCAAGTGTAGGGAATCTATAATCGACCAACGAGACTGTAGCGTTTTTAATGCGTCTTCTAGTTCCCATTTTTGTGAGATGGAGCTAATATCTATACCTGATATCGTACGAAGAAATGCTCGGAAGTTGCTAGCTTGTCGTTTGAGCATGTCATCCAGTTTACTGGATGATCCTCTGGACACCTGTCTTGCTACTGGTACCTGCGCTGTATCCTCTTGAGCGGATACTTCTCCTGCTTGTTCAGGAGCACGCGAACGACCCGTCTCCTCCTGTTGAGACCCCTGCTGTTGTAATCCAGAGACGGTAGGAACACTCACCTTCCCACCTTTTGCGAAAACTTGGTACTGCTCATTAATGAGAGCCTTTGTAGTCTTGTACACCTCAAAAGCTTGTTCATAATTTTTGTTGGTGAAATATGTATGAGATTTGCTTGTCCCCATACTAAGACGATCATGATTATGTTGGTAATCCATCCAATAAGACTCTAAAGTTTCCAAACGCCTTTTGAAATAGTCGCTGGAGGTCTTACGGGAGTCAGAATCCTTCTTCAAGTTGATGGCTATTTTGCCAATAGCCTCGTACAGCTCACGCTGATTCTCGAAGATGTCTTCCATTATTGTAGCTTGTTAGTGGAGAAAAAGAAAATGAAACGATCTTACTTGTTAGCTCGTAGATTTTCTGTTTACTTCCCTCCAATCCCTTTATGTCACTGCAATCCTTGAATATGCACTGATTTATCTGATAGTCACTGGTTTGGCTTACACGGGCAAAGTTCACACTACGTGGTAATTACGTCGCGTAAGGCCTCTTATCGAAGGACCATTTAATGTACGGCGTCTTGTTAGCTATACATTAGAAGTGTTAAAATGATAACCACTGAGATCAGTAGGAAATTGTCTATTGTCCGAATAAACTTAGATTAGATGATGTTGATGATAATGAGCACGCGCGCCCTTGGTGGCTGATTGCGAACTGATGATTTTGTCATAAAATAAATTAAAGTAAAAGCTGAAAGTGGGTCGCACGCGCGACGCCTTTCTGCTGACCTAGGAAGATGCACGGTGACTTGTACCGTACAGAACTCAAGAGGAACATCATAGAATTCAAAGGCATCTCTGAAAGAATAGCAGTGCTTAACATAGACATGCCAGGTTTTAAGAACTGTTGGTCTATAATTCAAGTCTATGCACCAACCGAGGTATCAGATGAAGAATCAAAAGACGACTTCTATGCAAACCTAAATGAAACTATAGAAACCTGCAACAAAAATATCATAATTATGGGAGATTTTAACGGTAGAACAGGAAAACAAAAACAGAATGAAGAGGATATATTGGGTAAATATAGCGATGGAAAGAGAACCCCTAACGGCAATCGTATAATACAACTGGCCCTCGAGCACAAATTAAAATGTATGAACAGCTGCTTCAGGAAAAGGAAATCAAAAAAATGGACTTGGATTTCACCATGCGGGCAATACCGCAATGAAATAGACCATATCCTGACCAACCGGCCAAAACTGTTTCATGATGTAAGCGTAATCAACCAGCTCAATTTCAACAGTAACCACCGTATGGTTAGAGCAACACTACACTGCTCCGAGCATTTATGTCGAAGGAACTTTAAAGGAAAGAATCAATTCCAATCCCTTCAACAAAAAACACCTGGTCCCAGAACCCTAGTTGGAAAGGATCCAAACAACATCCAAGAAATTTACAACAACGAAATACACGACATGTACAAAACAACAAAAATGGAAAAGAAAAAAACAGAAGTGTTCAGCCAAACTACTAAAGATCTAATTAAAAAGAGGCAATCTATGTTCAAAAACAAAAAAGACAAGGAAGTATTAATAAAAATCACTAAGATAAGCAAGGAAATAAGTAACAACATTAAAAAAGACCGAGCTAGAAGAAGAATGGACTGCATAAATCACCACATATCTAAAACAGGAGGAATAAAAAAAGCCCTTAAAGAACTTCAAGAAACAAAGAAATGGATTCCGAAAATTAAAAACAAAAACAATAAACTTGAAACAAAACGAGAAAACATACTAAACATCGCAACTAACTTCTATAAGGAACTTTATACAACTACAACTACAGGAAATCATGTCGTAAATCTAGATGGAGAAGACGAAGAAGCCATTCCCTATATTTTGGAAGCAGAAGTAGCCCATGCCATCTCTACACAAAAAAGTGACAAATCGCCCGGCCAAGATTTCATAACGAACGAGATGATGAAAATGAGACTACCACACAACTTAAACAGACTAACTAACCTATATAACACCATTCTGGACTCCGAATTTATCCCTGCCCAGTGGACAAGCAGCACAATTATTCTTATATACAAAAAAGGAGATAAAGACGACATAGGCAACTATCGACCTATCAGCCTCCTGTCCAATATTTATAAAGTATTCTCAAAAATAATATTAAACCGCATTTCTAAAACTTTAGATTTTCACCAGCCAATAGAACAAGCAGGATTCAGAACCGGGTACTCGACCACAGACCACATGCACAGCCTGAAGCAAACAATTGAAAAATGCCAAGAATATGGATACCCACTATACCTAGCATTTATAGACTACAGCAAAGCGTTTGACTCCCTGGAACACCACTGCATTTGGGAAGCCCTAAAAAACCAAGGTGTCGAACTCAAATATATACGACTGCTTAGAAATGTGTACCTAAATAGTTCATCACAGGTTAGGCTTGAAACTGAAGGCAAAAGTTTCAAAATCCAGAGAGGGGTCAGACAGGGTGACCCTCTCTCACCGAAACTTTTCTCTGCGGTGTTGGAAGAAATAATGCGGACTTTGGAATGGGATAACTATGGAATTAACATTGATGGTCATAAACTTACCCACCTCAGGTTTGCAGACGATTTAGTGCTGATAACGGACAATCCAGGAACACTACAGAGAATGCTTCAAGATCTTGCCACAAAAAGTAGAGAGGTTGGCTTAACAATTAACAAATCTAAAACAAAAACCATGACTAACAGAACAGAAACCACCATACAAGTTGATGGCGAGCAAATAGAATATGTGAAGACCTACATATACCTAGGACAACTAATCTCATTTGAAAATCAGATGGCTCAAGAAATAGACAGAAGAACAACAAACGCATGGAAAAGGTATTGGGCGCTTAAAGATATCATGAAAAACAAAAAATACACTATAAAAATAAAAAGGAAGCTCTACAACTCCTGCATTCTACCAATCCTGTATTATGGATGCCAAACATGGGCGATGACAAAGAAACTCCATCTCAAATTAAGAACTTGCCAGAGGAGTATGGAGAGAAGCGTCTTAGGATTTAAAAGAATCGATAAAAAACGGGCAACCGAAATAAGAGAGATAACAAGGTTTGAAGATGTTAATACGAAATGCAAGTACTTGAAATGGAGATGGACTGGTCACACCATTAGGGAGCAAACAGAAAAATGGAGCAAAATTTTGACAGAATGGACTCCGAGATACAAGACCAAAAGAAAAAGGGGGAGACAGCTCATGAGATGGGCTGACGATATTTACAGAACTGCAGGACCACTATGGGTACATAGCGCAAGAAACAGAGAGGATTGGAAACGGTTGGAGGAGGCCTACGTGTCTACAGGACACGCTGATTAAAAACGGAACTGTGTGAATCTTTAGATTAAGTATTGTTATAGTTTTAAGAAACAGCAAATAAAGGCTTTGAAATTGAAATTGAATTTTGAGCTATCACTAAATTATGTAACAATATTGTAATTGTAACAATTGTGTTTGCCATAGCCATAGGTAAATGTAAGCTGTATGTGATGGAATAAGTTAGTGAATGTTTTCATAATCATTAGCTGTCTATATAAATGTAAAATCCGCTCAAAATGGCCTCTGTGCTTGTGCATCCCACTGATTCAGACTATGCTCATTCACAGAATGAGTGAGACGAAAATGCTTGATGACATTTAAATATTATTTATTATCATTTATCATCAGTTTATCAATCAATGTATCGATCAATTTCCTAGTTAAGAATTATTTGTGAATAATTTGATTTAGTATAAATTTGGCGTAAGCGGATGCTGATCTATTCAAGACTGTACTTTAATACTTCCTTTCATGAGTAAGTGGGAACACTCAGCTGGGACATTAACGGCCAGTCTCAATACCCTATCAGTTCATTTAACATTTTAATTTTAATTTTGTTGTTGAAGCCAAAATAAAGAAAAAGTAGAAGATAAATTATTGAGACTGGCCATAACTGTAGAATCCCAGTTAGCGCGGCAGACGCGGGTAGTTGCTTCCGAGTGGATTAATGGATTTAAAAAAAGTTAAACCAAGCAGCTCTAATTAACACAATGACATATTGTGCCGGTCGGTCTAGCCACATACTATACAGTACCCATATACTGCTCGGGTTCTCTTTATTGTAAACCGCGCAACCCTCAACCACTTAATCTAATTATTCATTTATTTACAAGAACTGTCACAAATTTGTAAAGAATAAATATTAGGTACTTTGTCGATTTAAGTTAGTTTAAACCGCTGTTTACCTCGTGTTTCGTGCGCCGCGGTCCCCCCTCGTGCGCTGCGGTCGTACGATCGTACATACGCTTAACGTACGACAACCAATGGATGAATAAAATTTTGTGTATTATTTTTGATAACTTTGCTGTTTTCTTCTCACTTCCTGCCTGCTATTTGTTGCAATTCTGAACCCAAAAAATCATTTTTATAATTATACCTAAATCATCTAGTGAAGAAAGATGTAAAGGCCTGAGTTTAGTCTTTTAGAACAAAGTGGTAATCTTATTCATGGGTAAACAACGATACGATCAACCAATCTAAACAGCATGGGGCGCGCGGCGCGTCCCGTGACGTCTTAGGTATATGCGCGCTACTATTAATATCTCGGCGGCGGCGCAGCGCCCGCGCCGGCGTCCTTTCCTGCCTCCTCGCGCTCCGATAGGATCGGTTGATTGTTCTATTTGATTTGATGATGTGTTAGCATCTTTATTAGTCTGTGATTTAAAGTTTGTATAGGGTAATAGCTAATAGGTATGTTGTAATGTGGAGTAGAGCAGGCGCAGCGGCGGGAATTCTGACGGAAGCTGATATCTCGCGGAGCGACTTCCGCGGGGCCGGGGGAGGTCGCACTCCTTCCCCCCCCCCCCTCCCCCCCGCACCCCTGCGTCTCGTCCGTCCCAGTCAGTACCTACCCAACCCAGTGCGTGTAGTGCAGTGCTCCCGCAATTGCTAATTTATTAGCGCCCAAGTCTTGACTCTCTAGTTACCTACGTACCTACGCCAGAACAAGACGTGTAAACAAAGTGAAGGGAATTAGAAGTGCGCGTCCATTTTACAACACTTTCGAAAACAAAACAAAGTTATTTAATTAGGTGGGTTTCCAATGCCGTATAAACAAGCTTCAGATAGCGCACTGAAATGGTTTGCACAAATTCGTGGTGCTTGTGCCGGCCGTGGTCGAGTAGGTACGACATCGACAGGTCGAAAATAAGAAAATGACATGGATAACCTACAGTAAAATTTTCCTTCCTTTAATTTTATTTTTATAATTTTATCTAGTTAACCGTAATATTTTGTTTGGATATCGGGAGGTAAAAAAGGAATAAGCGACAAAATGTTAGGTGATAATTTTTAGGGCAATTTGTTTTAAGAAGGTACCTATCTTAGAAAATGGTTACGGTGACAGGGAAAATAAGGACAAGCGCCAAAAAAATCTCGATAATTTCTGGCCGAAATACATTAACGTTCTTTTAACTAAAAATTTTAATCATCAACAACAAAAAAAAAAATGAATAAAAACTGGCTAGACGAAAAATTATAAATTGTTCTTACCGCCTAAGCGACAAAGGGTTGGTCGTAGAGCTGTGCTTTTTAGACCAAAAGACGCAGAAAAAAAAAGGCGATTCCAACGATGTATAGAAGTATATTTCGCAAAAAGTGTCGCTTATCCCTAGTAGGCCGTAAGGCATCGATATGAACGTCTATTCCCGTTGTCCCCGTAGTCCGTGTCCCCGTGACGGGGACAGCGGGAAGTCATTATTTTTCTTTCCCGTTGTCCCCATAACGTAGATTCAGCTAATGGGGACAACGGGAAGTAAATATGATAATGATCTACCTACCTACTTATATTTAAAAAAAATAGTACCTAAGTACTTAACTAAATTTTTACAAAAACCTTGATTGCATTTTAAAAACGATTGATGTGGTCATCTTCAACACTTTCAGTGCAATTGATCAAATAAAACGGTCCTACCACCTACTTTGTATCTTCCTGGAAGACATACATCCTACATCCTAACTTCCAGTTCCAGTCGCAGTAGAAGTCCGCATGTCGTTGTCGGGTGCGAGCCGAGGCATGTCGGCGCGCGGGCGCGGGGTGCGCGGGGTGTGCGGGGTGCGCGGGGCGCGCGCCGCCGCCTGCGTGGCGTGCGTCGCGTTGCTGCTGTGGCTGGCGCGCGCCGCAGGCTGGGGGTGGGCGGCGCGGGGAGGGGGAGGGGGAGGGGGAGGGACGCGCGCTGCGCTCTCCTCTCGGCGCGAGTTCCATCACCGCGCGCCCGCTGACATCGCGCACCGCCTCGCAGACTTCTCCACGCTGCCGCACGCGCTCAGCGCTACGCCGTGAGTCAGTTACCGTGACCGTACTTATTTCAAACAAAATCAAGCTTCGGTAATCAATTAACAAAATATACGAGGAGGAGTACCGACAGGCCACAGCTCCTCGATTTCACCTAGTCGCGATCGTCTCGTCCACTACACGAGTACCTACACACCTGTCTATCCGCAGAGGGTCGTGGCGAGTGGAGGAGGAGCGCGGTAACTTCTCGACGTGGCGCTACCTTGTGGAATGGGAGTGCGGGCCGCGCTGCTCGGGCCGGGCGCGCGTGGTGGCGGAGGCGCCGGCGCGCGAGCACCGCGTGTCGCTGCACGTGCGCACCTGCACGCGCGCCGCGCTGCTGCCCTGGAGCGACTGTGGTGAGCCTCCTCCGCTCCGCTCTTCGCGTCGCGATCTCGCCGCGCGCTACTGACGTGATCTTGTTTTCGTTCGCAGACGAGATGGAGATAGCTGCGGAGGTGGAGTCGGACGGAGCGGACGGTGCCGTGCTGCGCGAGAGCGCGCGGGCGACATGCGGGGCGGCGGGGGCGGGGGCGGGGGCCTGCGAGGCGACGCTGCGGGCGCACCGCGCTCAACACCACGCGATCCTCGAAGGGAGCATCTGACTGTTTCGTTAAACGTAAACTTGCAGCTGAGGAGAGTAAAAATTGTGCTCTGGAAGTCTGGACACAACCGGTCGGGGTCGCACGACCAGATGTTTAACGATAGGTACTACCGCGTGGTTTTTCTATAATCATCAAAGTAAATATAGTTATCATTAATAATTATTTTTTAATGTGTTTAATTAACCACACTGACCTGAATTGACTAGGTATAAACCTTCCTGAATAGCTTTGAAAAGTTTCCACTGCACAAAATAAAAGGAAGAGATGTTCGATGAACTGGGTGACTCCCTCCGTCTCGACCTAGCTAGACCCATTCCTGATTTTTCAGATTATGACACACCACCGCTAACGCGGCTACAGCATCATCGTCGCTAAAGCCCGTCACACACCTAGCTATAATACTTATAATATTAACAGGTATGCCTTGCTATATCTATACAAATACACACGCAACTATAATAGTATTATAGCTACGTGTGTGACGGGCTTAATGCGACGATGATGCATTGCATGCTTTTATTTCAGCTCAACGTTCGATGCCAACCCCGCCGACGGGGTACCTACTCGTAAGCACTTTCCGCCCCTTCAGGGCAGGCCCCTCAGGCCTTGCCTCATGGCAACAGTCCAAGCCAAGGTAGGTTTGTTAAAATTATTTTTTTCCGGCGTAGAGGCCTTCTGCACTCGCCAAAGCCCGATGAAGTTATAAAGGTCCGGAAAACCACCTATCATAAAAATCCGTCCGAAAAAAAAAAAAAAACTAGGTAGGTCACTTCACTTAACTTTTTCTTTGTGTGTGGCTACTGTGACTAGTGATGCCACAATTCTGCCAGTGTCGGGTCCGTTCACGCTAGTTTCATAAACTTTTGGAGGGTAGTAAAATATAACTAGGTCATTCGATCGTAGACAGTGCAAGTGAAAGTGCTAAGCTAGGCTAATGTTTGGACGTTGTTAAAAGTACAAGTACAGTAAGTAGTTGTAGTTACTGTACTTAGCTGTGTATAAAATGTAATTAGAAGGCTGTTGGAGTTGTGTAGGTATCCATGTGAAAAGACCTAAGTACCAGATAAGTACTAGTGTACATTCTATAATTTAGACTACAGAGTTTCTTGCCTGTGTATCTATCTATGTAGTTCTTGAGAAGAACATTCTCTGTATTGTAAATAGTCGATTAGCCAAAATGGCAGGAATCATTCGCATTTGTGGAAATGCGATGTAAGTAATGAGGAGAATTAAAGTAGGTATATTGACCTACCTTCAATGCCTATTTCATTTGTAGGTAAGTTAGATACCCAGAGAATACTGTAGGTACCTACCTACTTATAATAAATGTTATAATAAACTTCAAATTCCGTGCAAAGATGCAGTATTTTACATTAAGTACCTACCTACTCATTTTCTTAATAGGTACTTAAAAGGTAATAAATAAGGCACATCTCTAAAGAGATTATAATATTAATTAAATACAAAAAAAGAGCAATAACTAAACTGCTAATTATATCGATATCATGACTTTGTCTCTGAAAACGGACTTGTATTACCTCTTTTAAATAATTATACTCTTGGTTCAGACATATGAATACGCCTATCTGAGACGAACTTTTGAAATTGGAAAGTCTTTTGTTTCCATAGGTTTCACGTCTGTCTTTGATCTTTTTTAAATGAAAAATCTTACTAAAAGTTTTACGACTGTGCAGGATTCGAACCCGTGAGATACAAGCGATCACCCTTAAGCCGGGCTGCCTTACCACTTTACTTTTTTTTAGTGAGAATTTTCATTTAAAAATGAAATACTTAACAATATATTCAAAAAAATATATAATATCCTTGATCTATTGGCACTAGCAACACAGTCTTTTAAATCTTGTAAATCGTATAGTTTTCCCTTTCTTTTCATGGCAAGCTAGATCTAGTGATGGTCATTGGTGTCAAAGATTGATGTTGGTGTGACCCTTCTCGACAATCAAAAGAAGAAATAAAAGCAAGAGAGAAAAAAGAAGAAGGAGAAGAAAAAGGATAAACGAAGAGAAAAACAAAGATAATAGAAAAAAATACAAAAAGAATGAAGAAAAGGATAAAAGAGTAAGAAAATAAAGACAAAGAAGAAGAATGACGAAGAAAGTTTAGGTTTGGTTACCCAAACCCAAACCCAAACCCAAACCCAAACCCAAACCCAAACCCAAACCCAAACCCAAACCCAAACCCAAACCCAAACCCAAACCCAAACC